>JAVJIF010001405.1:0-458720 GCA_038442645.1 Agave tequilana
CTGGGAGCAATCCGTGCAGAGCGTAATCATGAGAGGGAAGCGCCAATCCCTCGGCTCAGGATCCACGGAGATATTATGGACCTCTTGGATCCTTAGCATATGCTTGGAGCATACGAGATGCCGGGTTGCGACTGTGAGGTGATACTCGGTGTCGGCCGTAAGGCTAGCGTCGTCGCTAATGCAGCGAGGGCATCCGCCTTGGTATTTTGAGATCAGGCACATGCCCGATGTAGAAGCCTTCAAATAAGCTAGCCAATTTGATGACTGTATGATAGTAAGGCACCAAGTCCTCATGCGGACTTCATATTCGCCTTTGACTTGACTGATGACCAGCTTTGAATCGCCGTAAGCTTCGAGGTAGCGTACCCCCCATTCCATGGGCTAAGCTGGAGACCGATGAGCAGAGTATTGTATTCTGCTACATTGTTGGAGCATGATTCTGTCAAAGAAAATGCTCTGGGAAGGATATGATCCTGTGGGAGATGAACACAACCCCCACTCCAGCAATAATCTTTCCTTTGGGGCCCATCCGCGATGCTCCGTCGAAGAACATCTGCCACACTTCCTCTGCTGAGGTTGCATTAGACTCGAAGACTTCATCAGGGATGTCTTCGGTGAAGTTTTGAATGCTCCGAAACTGGATGAGCAGCCAAGATTCCGCAAGGGCTTGGCCTTTGACCGCCTTCTGAGGAATAAGGTCATGTCGTATTGAGACAGCAGAAGTGCCCATTTAGCAAATCTTGAATTTAGTGACCCTGGCTCGTCATAAGAAGACGTAAAGGATTCACCCTGGAGATGACATGTATGGTTTGGCCAACCAAATATGCCGTGTCTTCTGAACGGCAAAGACGAGAGCTAACACTCTTTCTCAACAGGATTGTAGCTAGATTCCGCTCCTATGAGAGTCCTGCTCAGATAATAAATGGCCTGCTCGTGGCCATTGTCGTCTTCTGAGCGAGGAGGGCGCCGAGGGAATAGTCCAGAGCTTTTACATAAAGCAAGATGGTTTCCCTGATGTAGGGGCCACTAAGACCCACCGAGGTTTTGTGAGATACTCTCTTGATGTCTTCATAAGCTTCTTGACAAGCTTGGTCCCATATGAAGGCAGTACCCTTTTTCATGAGCCGGGTGAACGGCTGACAGCGGCCTGAGAGATTCGCAATGAATCTTCTGATGTAGGCCAACCTGCCTTGCAAGCCTCTGAGCTCTTTGAGGTTTCTCGGTGGATGCATGTCCTGGATGGCTTTGACTTTGTCTGGTCCAGATGGATCCCTTTTGATGTGACAATGAACCCAAGGAATTTTGCCGCTGGATACTCCTAAGAAGGATTTTGTCGGGTTCATTTTCAGCTGATAGCCCGCATTATGTTGAACATCGTTCTTAGGTCGCGAAGATGTTCGTCTTTGTTGCGACTTTTGACAGCAATGTCGTCAACATAACACTCTACTGTCTTCCGGAGGTGATCGCGGAAGATCGTGCTCATTGCGCGCTGGTAGTTGCTCCGGCGTCTTCAGTCCGAAGGGCATCACAATGTAACAGTATACCCCCAATGGCGTTCGAAAAGAAGTATGCTTCTCGTCATCAGGATACATCTTGATCTGGTTGTACCCTGAGAAGCCGTCCATGAAAGACATCCTCTCGAACCCGCATGTGTTGTCAATCATGACATCAGTGATGGGCAGCGGAAATTCATCCTTGGGACAGGCCGTATTGAGATCACGGTAGTCGATGCAGATCCGTATTTGCCATTCTTCTTGAGGACGGGGACTATATTAGCACCTAATCTGGATGTTGCTCCTCCCGAATGAAGCCACATGCAATGAGCTTGTTAACTTCGGCCTCAATGCTTCCATAATGTTCGGCGAAACCGACGCTGTTGCTGCTTGACTGGCTTGACGTCAAGCTTGATGTTTAGACGGTGCATAGCGACCTGTGGATCAAGTCCCGTGCATGTCTTCATAGCTCCACGCGAAGACGTCTATATACTCTTTTACGAGCATTATCAATTCCTCCTTTTCTATAAGTGATAGGCTTTCACTTATAAAGATGGGTTTGGGATGATCTTGACTTCCCAGATTGACCTGCGTCACCTTGTCTTCATAGGCGCTCACGCAGTTCGAACCGTTTTTCCCATTGGAGACTTAATTGCTGGGCCCAAGGTTCCTTATCAGCAACCTCTGCGGGTTCCAACTGACTGCTTGAAGTCATGAGGCTTTCGAATATCCCTCCTATGCTGACATCGAGTCCCATTCGGAGGATGAGGCCGACTGTGATGGATCGATCCATCGCCTTTGACCTGAACTGTTGTTGATGATGTGGGTGTGACATACCCTAACCCCCTGCGTGTACTATCATAGTAATTTGCAGGCTTCCCTTTCGGGACAAAATTACGCATTAGACTGCGCCTCCCTTTTCCAAAGTTTAGGCCGCCTCCCTGCTTCAGGTTGTAACCCATCTTCTTCATATATGGCGCCTGATGGCGCGTAATGAAAAACTGTGGAGCATCCGACTCTGAGCTTGAGTCTGTAGTTGAGAATCTTCCTGGCCGGGCTCTGCCGAAGATTTCGGCGACTGACCTTGTTTGGAAGGAGGGACCACCAGCGTAGCCCCTTCTATGACCTCCATAGATGTACTGGCCGCATTTGGCTTATGTACGGGCATGTGCAGAGAGCCTCCATATGGATTTGGTCGACCGCATACTCACAGGATAATCAAAAGAAATATTGTCATTAATTACCCATTCACCTTCTTCCCTCAGAAGGAGCATTACATTGGGGTCAATGAGACATGCTGTAATTGGTTCGCCAGTCAGAATGGCCGGCATGCCCGCCTCGGACTCTGAATCCGTTTCATTGCCACTTTCACTGTCATCTGGCAATGGCTCCTCATGCATTCCGTCGGCCTCTTGATACAGGAGGGCGTCGGTGAAGTAATTTTTCACCCCCTTGAAGGGTTGCTTTTCGGCAAAGACAGTTCGTACTGTCGTATCATCCTCCACATATTTGAAGCACTGGTGGAGGGTAGAAGGGACGATCCAGTTGCATGGATCCATGGCCGTCCTAGTAGCAGTTATATGACGTGTCAGCGTCAATGACATAACACGTCACCTCTGACTTCAGGCTTCCCGATTCTGCAACGAAGCCGAATCTTCCCAAGTGGATGGCTGCTCCCGGCGTTAAAACTATATATGTAGTAGTGGTTGCGGACAACCTGTACAGTGGTTGCCGAGGAATAGAGAAGCCGTTGGGGATGATGCTGATGCCGACCCCGGATCGACTTGTACTCTTTCAATGCATGTTTAACGATATATCCAGTGTAGTACAGAGGTCGATCATGCTTGTTATCTTTGAGAAGCATATCTTCCGCCGTGAAGGTAATAGCAGGCACCTTCGATTGTATATGATGGCATTCTGGGCAAGAAGACTGGGCGTCATGATTAGAGACCTCTGGTATGCATGTCAGAAGAGTCCTGAGTTGGCCAAAGCATCTCTGAGTGCTTCTCGTGTCTCTTTGGAGAGACGCAGGAGCTCGTGTATTGTGATACGAGCTGGGATATTTGGCCAAGTGGGCCAGTATATCGAAGCGAAAGGGCGTATCAAGCCCTTGGCCTGACGGCTTCTTCAACACATGGTCGAACCGTGCCTCTTTAGGCTTTTCTCTCCCTTTGGTCGGGACTGGAGTGGATGCAGGCGTTGGTGCTGACGTCGTTTGCTGTTGTATCTCGTCAGTAGACTTGTCATACTGCCTTAAGTATGATTTTCCAGACCGGGTGCCCGCTTGTTGAGGCGCATCGGCCTGCGCTGTGCAAGCACGCTTTTCTCCTTCTGAGTCACTGAGGGAAGCCGAAGTAAGTTTGTCATCATCTGGCAGGACAGAGATGACATTGCAGGGCTTGCCCTTTTTGCTGGAGTCCTTCGACGTCCGTTGTACGTCTTGGACGAGGTCAGGGTGTATCCACATAACTTCCCCTGTCTCCAATGTCAAGGAACGAGACCCTTGTCTTTTTAGCTATGGCTGAAGAATGTTTGATTTCCAACCGCGGTGTGGGGGCTGGATAGGTCCCGTCAGGACCATGACCTTTTGGGCTGTGCCGAATTCAGGGCCACCATATTGGCATTGACTTTCTTATGCTCCGTCTTCAGTGTGAGGACGCCGGCGTTAATCAGGGCTTGTATCCTGTCCTTGAGGACATAACACTTGTCAGTAGGATGGTGAATCATCCTATGATAGAGGCAGTATTTGGGGTCGTTTGTGCGCCCTATCTCATCAGGACTTCGAGCATCCGGCAGCTTCAGCTTGTTCCCTTTGTGGAGCAGGTGGAATATCGTGACCACCTGATCATCTCTGAAGGAGTACTGTTTTGGAGGGACTTGGGCTCCTGACTGTTGAAGCCGCTCTTCTTGGCCTTCGACTGCACGTCTCCGGATAACTCTACGGACATAATCCTCTTTCCCCTTAGCTTGGGAAGACTGAGGCGGGTCGCCGCGTCCTTTGCTGTTCGTACCCCATTTGCCTCTGGGGGCGGATGGCTCGAACTTTTTAGCCGACTTCTCAGCTATCTCAGCTTGTTCGACTAATTCCTTCCAAGTGTGGGCTTTGACAGCCCCATGCGAACTTCTACTTGATCCAAGAAGTTGTGCCTGCATGTCTGTAAGAGCATGGGTAATGGCATCCCTGCCGGACACATCAAGGACAAGTTTCTGAATCGCTCAATGTAGTCACGGACAGATTCGCCCTTCTTCTGCACGGTGGAGAGGAGCTTGTCCATGGTCACTTCAGTGTCGTCTCATACGAGAGAGGAACCGAGTTTCTAGGTCAATCCGGAATTGATAGAACCTGGAGGGAGGCTTCGGAACCAGTCGAATGCCACGCCCTTTAGAGTGCCATTAAACAGCCTAGCCATGATGGCGTCGTTGCTTATGACATTACCATTCTGAGACCGGAATAGTAGATGTGCTGATTGGGCGAGCTCTTACCATCATACGTATGCAACGTTGGTGGTTTGAACTTTGGCGGATATGGCACCGAATTCCCATTCCAGTGGGTAAGGACGGACTACCCCCACTTTCTTCAATTCATCCTTCTGAGCCAGGATGAAATTTGAGCTTGAAGGCCTTTAAGGACTTCGGCATCCAGGGAAGAGCCTCCCTTAGATCTCTCCGTCTTGGGCGGATCATTGCTGAGATGTCCCTCCTCGTCATGATTACTCCCGGTATCATCATTCCGGTTGCTGAGGAGCTGAGCGAGCATCTGTTGATATTATCCAGGGTCTCTTGCTGAGTTCTAGAGGTCTGCTCCTGAGCTTCCAAACGCCGACGAAGGTCGTCATTGGCGTTATCGGTCAATTGACCGATGCTTTGTCCGTCTGTATAGAACTGACTGTTGCTGAAGAGGCATACCCGCTGTCTTCATCTTCTCCATCAGATGATTGGGGTGATCGCCTGGGTGATGGCGGGATCAGGGCCGTCGAGAAAGAAGGTTGCTCGTAATTGTAGGGTATTGCCACCCTAGATCTGGTGTTTCGGAAACCATTTCTTCGCGCACCAAGACTTCACCTAAGCCTGGGCAGTAATCTGAATCTGGGAGCTACAAGGGGTGTCGTCAGATGCTTGACTTCCTCTGCGCGGCTCTCGCCCCCCTTCCGGTCATGTTGACGGATGCAGAGGCTGGATCTGGTGAGTCGCTCCTTCTGAGATGCTTCATTGGGATGCGCGCAGACAGTCGATCAAAGACTGATCGCTGGTATGGAGAAGTGGCGAGGGTCGATCGTAACCGACACTGCATAGAATGGACCATCACCAACTGGCATCCACTTCGTTGACAACAGGAGGAAGTAGTCTGGAAATGCTTCAATCTCCGCTTGTCCGCCAAGAATTCTCGCTGGTCAGCCCTGTAGGGGCCTGAATAATCTGGTATATGGGACAACGCATCGTTCCCCTTATTCCTCCGGAAAGGATTAGCACCGAATAGTGCTCTGGTTCTAGCCTCGCGGCTGTAAACCCGATGAGTACGCTGAGGTACAATAGCCTCGCTTGTGAGGACAAGGCTAGCAATAGGCATTGCTGCTCTAGACGACGGTATGATTGCCGTCTTGACTTTATGGTTGGCAGCATTGTTGGCGCAGGCGGGCATCTTGTCTTTTTCTTCATAAGAGAAGCGCAGCTTTGGCGTGGCTACGCCTGAAGCTTCAACAGAGGACTTCTGTTTAGGCTTCCATATCCGCTTTGGCAAGGGATGCATAGGTTCGCAAGGAACCTGACTAGCCACATGAGAGGCTGCGGGGTGTTGGCAGAATTCTGCCTCTGGCTTCTGATTTGAAACCTTGGCCATGAAGACCTTCTTGTGCTTCCGTGCTCGAAGCATCAAGCACCCCCAGAGAGGACTTCTTCAAATCTTCTTTGATTGCTCCGGACGACTAGGTTCTTGAAGTGCAACTTGGACCGTGGGCGTGCTTCCTTGTTGCGCCAAAGGACCGCAGCAGGTTTGTGAAGAACCTTTTCTGTCTCCGCAGAGACTGTCCTTGAAGATTTAGCCAGAGAGGATCTGGCTGCACCGGCTTTTCTAAATTCAGAGATAGACCCTAAGGTCTGATCGTCGCATTACGACACTTGATCCTCGGCAGTGGAGAGATCTGTCCCCAGCGGAGTCGCCATCTTGTTTTCCTTTATGTTTGCAAAGGGAAAAACTTACAAAAGAAAGAGTTTGAGGAGCTAAATTACAAGTATTCTTAAAAAAAGATTACAAGTAGATATCCTCAGAGTTCTGGGAAAATGTGCCGATAGGAGTCTGGTCAGCGCGCGACCACTTTGTCCCTTTGACGATGCGAGCGATAAGATTCCCTTCTCGCCTGGTTCCGGGAATCAGAGAACAGAGGATTGGTGGAACCCTCTTGCTACTTCTCAAAACCGCCTTCTGTGAGGAATTCCTTCTCGCGCTAGTTCCGGAGATTCCTGAGGAAAAGAGGTTGCTAGGGTATCGCCACCCTGAAAGGAGAAGTATTTCTCTTGAAAGGTCTCTGAATTAGAGAACGCACGGTGCGTTATGAAGAAGTCCGATTCTCCTGATCAGCAGAGGATTAATTTGGGAGCAGAAGCCCACTTTGATTGATCGCCGATCTCTGGAAGCCTCCTCCCTTGTGCCCCTGGCGGGCTATTTATAGGGAGAGCAAGGGTATAGTCGTCCCCTTGAAGATATGGAAACTGATTGAACCGAATCTGTTTGAATCTGGAAAGTAGCCTTGCTGCGAGGCTAGGATAGCTTCTGCGGAGCTAGAAAATGGCAAGTCGGTTGTATCTTTCCGATTTGTTTCGATCCTTTCCATATCGTTGGAGGATTTTCTCTGATCCTCTTACTCGTTTCCAAGAGAGTCAAGAGATTGCGGCAATCACCTGCCATATTTGAATCCTAATTGGATTTGATCAGATTGGATCCGATCTCATCAGGAGATTTGATTGGTCAAAGGTTGACAACGGAGCTGCCCGCTTTGAAGCTCATAGCGGAGCTAGAGGTAACTCTTGGCGAGGTCTGAAAAGAGGCTTTTCGGCGAAGCTATCAGTTAGCTTCCTGGCGATGCTCTGGATGATGCTAGCCTCTCAAACGAGGCTATCTCCTTGGGCTAATGTAATGCTAAATGCTAGCATCTTAGACCTGCTGAGGTCTGTTTAGAAACAATCCGGTTCACTGTTCTGCTTGCTGGATTAGTGGAGTCCGAGCTGCTTCCTTGTCCCTTGGAGGTGGGTGGAACTGGTCTTCAGCTTGTCTGTCCCTTGTCTTTTGCAAATGTCAACAAGTTTAGACATCGTTCGGACCAATGAGAATCTTGTCTTTTTTAAGTTCAACAGAGACGAGCGGGAAAAGAGATCGCAACCTCTGCAGCGGAGGGTCCTTCTCCTCCTCCGGTCATCGAACGACCAATCACCGGTAGGGAACTTTCCCTTTTGATTAGAGACTGTCGTCTTACCTTTAAGGCCGATTTCTGGCTGTCCTTGGATAAATCATGAGACAGTCATGGTCTCATGATTTTAGGGAGTCCAATTCCCTGATTTTACTTAGATTTCTTGATCGGGAATCCAAGAACTGAAGAGTTCTTCTTCAAGCTTCCAAGCGAAGTTAACTTTTAGGCGGTTCACATCCTGTTGAATGACAGGATGCGAAGCTGTCCTTTGATATTTGACAGAAAAGGACCGTAATACCCTTCTGACGAAGTTATCCTTCGAGGTTTTGTCACATCCTTTTGTTCGAAGCTAAGCTTCCAAAGCGAAGCTAACACTTGGATGTTTTTCGCTGCATCCTGTCCCCGTGTGGGATGCGAAGTTACACTGTAACTGCGAAGCTAAGCTTCGGGACGAAGCTATCATTTAGGCCAATCCTTGCTCAGAGGGCGAGGCTATGCCTTGTCAAATTTTGCGTTCTGATTTTAGCCCTCTTTCGGCTGATGAACTAATCATAGTTTCTCTTTGTTCCTGCAGTACACTATACTCCTGGTCCTTCAAACAACCTGTTCGGGATGACCATGGGATCGGATGGCAATATCAGCTTGCAATTTCAAGGGCAGGCTTCTCTGTTCAGTGAGCGGAGTTCCATCGTTCGGGACACGCTCATTCATAGTGGTGACCAATATACCACGAGGAGTATCCTGACCACAGCTCCTCTTGAAGACGTTGACCGTCGAGTTTATAGGAAGCCCGATTTCATGTTCGGGATGCCGCACCAGACCCTGACCACCAATCATGGCAGGGGAAGGGTTGTGGATTTTTCCAGTTAGATGGCGAGAGGTTCTACCTTCCGTCCAACACGCGCCATTTTTCTTTGTCTTCCTTCTAGTGCGTGACGCAGGCTCGGAAGATGTTATGGGAAGTGAGCCGGAGTACTGACTCTGTTCACATAGGAAAATTGATGCTTCAATCTCCTGGTTATGCAAGAGCGGGGCCTCCTTATTGCATAATAGGCCTGCATCCTGGGAATGTGTCACGAGAGATCCCAGTGGGAGAGAATCCTACAGTGGCGCTGACCTTTGGCAACCAATTCTGCAAGGTCAATGGTAACTACCCAGCTACTGACTTCAGGACTCCAGGCTGGATTCACCCTCCGAAGGCATGGTGGGTGGATTTGACTACCTACATCCTTGCTCATTTCGAGGAGGATTTGGAGAGGCTGAACCTCTATGAGGCCGTCAGGGCGACCTGCCACGGCATTGAGATGAATGTGGCGTGCTTTTACGCCATTTTTGAATTGTATTGCCCAGCTTCAGGGACCTTCTTCACCCCTGTTGGCGAATTGGGTATGGCCTTGCATGAGATGTGGGAAGTCTCTGCTCTGCCTTTTGGGTCTCTTCCCTATGAAGAATATTTCCCGTGCGAGGCAGAATTGGCTCTTCTGGAGAAGCAGGAGCCTGCCTTGTTCGAGACCTACAGGGAGCTAATGTGCCACTTGTATATTTGCTCCAGTCTGCATGGGGCAATAAGGGAAACCTCCTGCAGTTTGAAAAGCTGGGGAGACTATTTGTTCCCAGATATGGAGAATACTCTTGAAGCGGCTCACAATGGAGTCGCTGATGAATGCATCTTTGACCGGATGCGAAAGCACTCCCAAGGGGATCTAGTTGTGAAGGAAGACGATGGTCCCTATGAGCAGGGTGACGTTCTTCGAAGCTTCCATCATCAGGCTCGCAGGCCGATGTCCCGGAAGGCACTTCTGGCTGGTTTCTTAACAGTCTGGCTGAAGAGGTGCGTGGTGCCGTCTTCTTCGGGTGACATCGTTCATCCGAATGTTTTGCTGCCCGCTGTTCGTCTGGTTCATGGTCGCCCTCTGGGTCTTCTTTCGGCCATGGTATGCTGTATCCAGAGAGGCCTTCGTGCATTGACGGAGGCTTTTTGCAGGCCACCACGACGAAGCGTGGAAAGGGACCATTTTGCCCCGCGACGGACCTAACCCAGAATAGGTCTGCCATATACTTATTTGATGGCGTGGTTTCACCTTGCACTGTCCTTCTCTAATCGAAGCTGGAGAGGATCCCCCGCAGGATGTTCGAATGGCGCTCCTCCGCCGATTCGAAGGATGCTCATGGCAAAGAAATACGTGGCTGAGGCCCGTAAATTAGTACGTCGCTATGACGTCTATAGTCTCTTCCGCTGTTTTCCCCGTATTCGGGGTGCAGGCTATGGGGAAGAGTTCAAAGATGCGGGGAGGGACAATCGTCCCTGAGCCGGGGAGTTTTTTGAGTGGCTGGTCAGCATTCGGCCTTCACATTTGTTGTATAGAAGCGGGGATACCTGCTACCTGGAGCCCTATGTTCCAAGTCGGTTTGCTCGTCGGTTTGCTCGTCAGTTTGGGTATGACCAACTGTACGTGGGCACCCAAATCTCAATTTGGCTTTCATGAGGAGCCTTATTGATGGGCCCGTGCCTGGCGATTCTTTACTGCAGGCGGTACTAGGGCGCGGCTGCGTACACCGTTAAAGAATCCCAATCTCCTAATGACCCTGTGTTTTTGTCAGTGGTACGCCACTTCCAACTCCACACCTCTCGAATTCAAGGTGAACAGGTCTGGTGTGAAGTTAATTTCTCAGCGGCTGAGACAGAAGGCTTCTGATAAAAGGAAGGCAAAAGGGTCGCACTCCAGGTATAGAGGAGTTTGTTGCTGTGGAAGACAGCGAGGCCTCAGATGCCGAGAGCCCTTGCTTCGAGGTGGGAGCGGGGGCTGAGACTCCTGCAACTGGCTCTGGTGTGATGGGACGACTCCCTCTCGTTGTATAGAAGAAGTAGAGGATGAGGATTCCGAAGTCCACTTCAAAGAAAGCGGGCAGGTAGCTCTCGTAGGAATCATTGGCGAAGAAGCCCCACCGCCAAGCTCCTACGATTGTCGTAGAGGGTCATCCCTTTACAGCGATTCATCCTGTTGCCCCATTAGCGCTGAACCGTCTGTTGCTGAACCGACTAGCGGTGAATTCACTCGGGTCTGGGTAAGATTAACCCCGTCCATATGATACGCCTTTTGTGTGTTCTCATTGACTTATAATCAATTCTTCTTAATTGTAGGAGCTGAGGCAGCTGGAGAGCAAGGGAATATTATGATCCCCTATTTACTTATGGAGCTGAAGCTGGTTCCTGTGCCCGTCCGGAGGAGTCCGGAGGTGATGTGGCCGACATTGGTCCCTCGGGCGCTGGGACTTCTAAAGGAAGTCCTGAGGCATCGAGCTCTATCGGGTGGTCCACAGGATACTCGGCAAGCGAAAGCGAGCTGGCTGCTCGTGCTGATTCTTGCAAAAATTTTCCGATGGAGCCCCTGGAGACTGATGCGGCTGACGAGATGTTCGAGGAAACATCATCCTTTGGTATTGTCCTAACCTCTTGGCTTCTTTTGCATGTAGCGTCCCGACTAACCGTAGTCTTGTTATAGGTATTCGGCCTCAAGGTACATCAGCTTTAAGAGAGCCGAAAGATCCCCCCGAAGGGTCAAGGGGTGACATGAGTGCTTCGACCGCGGCGGATGCTGCTGTGCTGGATTCGCTGTACGGCGACCTGCCTTCTTATCGGCCCAAGTCAGCCGAAGGATCAGAGGTTGAAGGGGGGCAGTTCCGGAGGTGTCCTCACTCCCAACTATATCAACGAGTGAGGTGCCGACAATATTGTCAAGTGTGGAACTGAGGGTGATTACGAGCCCTACTTCCCCAACTCTGGTGGTTGAGCCTGCTGTTCAGGAGATGGTTGCCAGCCCTACCTCAGCGGTGGCTAGCGCACTGATTTCCATGAAGACTCCGCAGAGATCACTGACAATCTGCCCTGCTGTTGATGTTCCCATTGCTCCTTCCACGATAGTGTCGACCAGGCTGGTGGATTTCTCTGAAGTTACCTCTCTACCAGAAGTTACCTCATCAATTAAAGACGCACGATAGTGTCGACCAGGCTGGTGGATTTCTCTGAAGTTACCGTCTCAGCAGCTCAAACCTGGAGTCTTTAATTGATGAGCGGTTCGCGGCGTCTTGTCGCTCAATAGCAGGAGGCCCGGCTCGCCGCTCAAGAGGCTGCTAAGGCTATCTCTTCTGACTTGAAATCCTTGGAAACAAGGCAGGCAGAGGTTGGAAGTGCGATTGACGCCTCCGCCAGTGCTCTTCTTGACGCTGAAGATAGGATTGCGAAGGCCAAGGAGATGATTAGGAAGGGGAACCTTCTCTTGTCCAAGGCTGAACCGGTGCGTCTTGAAGAAGCCGCGCGGCTTGAGCAGCTCAAGGCTCAAAGTGACGAACTCTCACAACAGGGATTGTCGCAGAGGTCAACTTTGGCGGAGGTCGAAGCTCGTTTGGCCCAGGCAATGGATTTCGATGAGGCTGAGCTGAAGTCGCAGGCGCTTGCCCAAGCTGCTGATGACAGGAGGACGAGGCTGGCTTCCCTTGGAGAGCGGATCAGATCATACAATGTACGACTGTAGGTCGTAATACATATGCCTCCATGTATCCCTTCTTTTTGGATCAATAAAAATAATCATTTTTTTTTTGTATTGACTCCCTGTCGAATCTCCAAATTGCTCCGCTTTCTGAATTGTCGGTTCCAAATTGTATTGGTGTCATTTGAGAGAACAGTCATTTGCTGGATTGAATGCTGAAACTTGGCAGTCTACCAGTTCAGAGGTCGCGATGACATAACTGGTTGAGGAGCCATCGAGCTTCAAAGTTGGTGATACTTGTCTTTTGTAAATGTCAACAAGTATCGAGACCTGTCTTTTGTAAATGTCAACAGGGCTCAAGGTTGAGACTTAGCTGTCTGCTGGTTCAGAGGTCGCAATGACATAACCGATTGAGACGCCACCAAGCTTCAAGGTTGGTGATACTCGTCTTTTGTAAATGTCAATGAGTATCGAGACCTGTCTTTTGTAAATGTCAACAGGGCTCGGGGTTGAGACTTGGTTGTCTGCTGGTGCATAGGTCGCAATGACATAACCGATTGAGACGCCACCAAGCTTCAAAATTGGTGATACTCGTCTTTTGTAAATGTCAACGAGTATCGAGACCTGTCTTTTGTAAATGTCAACAGGGCTCGGGGTTGAGACTTGGCTGTCTGCTGGTTCAGAGGTCGCAATGACATAACCGATTGAGGAGACGCCAAGCTTCAAAATTGGTGATACTCGTCTTTTGTAAATGTCAACGAGTATCGAGACCTGTCTTTTGTAAATGTCAACAGGGCTCGGGGTTGAGACTTGGCTGTCTGCTGGTTTAGAGGTCGCAATGACATAACCGACTGAGACGCCACCAAGCTTCAAGGTTGGTGATACTCGTCTTTTGTAAATGTCAACGAGTATCGAGAGCTGTCTTTTGTAAATGTCAACAGGGCTCGGGGTTGAGACTTGGCTGTCTGCTGGTTCAGAGGTCGCAATGACATAACCGATTGAGACGCCACCAAGCTTCAAGGTTGGTGATACTCGTCTTTTGTAAGTGTCAACGAGTATCGAGACCTGTCTTTTGTAAATGTCAACAGGGCTCAAGGTTGAGACTTGGCTGTCTGCTGGTTCAGAGGTCGCAATTACATAACCGATCGAGACGCCACCAAGCTCAAGGATACTTATCTTTTGTAAATGTCAATAAGTATCGAGTTTGTAGTGGAATTTGGGAGAAGTCTCGTTTTCACGGGGAGAAATGAGGGATCACTGTCATAGGTTTAATGTTAACGTAACAGCGAAATGTATTTGTGGTCTTACCATTCTATGGATGAAAATTGGTAAGTGACTTTGGAGGTCTCGCTCCCACGGGGAGAAATGAGGGAATTGCTGTCATAGGTTTAGTGTTAACGTAACAGCGAAATGTGTATGTGGTCTTACCATTCTATGAATGAGAATTGGTAAGTGACTTTGGAGGTCTCGCTCTCACGGGGAGAAACGAGGGAATCAAGCGGGAATTGGTCCCTTAGGATTTTTAGCAAATCCCCAGCTGTCAACGGTTTGATATGCCTTTACCAACTACCGTTTGAATTGGGCTAGCCATGCTATTCCCTCAGCATGATGAGTTGTCGAGGACTTATGTTGGGCTTAAAGGCCAACATTTTCCTCTATACTTAATCGTTAAAGGATATTGGATTATCGGGTTAATCTCTGCATAACCCTGATTTTCCTTTAGGATAACCGGTGCACGGCCAGGTTCCTGTTGGTTTATGGCTGTATGATCTCACTTGGAGGAAGAGAAGGCTCTCTTTGTGTGTACTTTGCACACGAAGGTCTTGATCAGAGGTGTAGTGTTAACTTGATCATGAGAAGGATCCTTGATTAAGGATAATACTTCTTTAAGAACTTGCCATTGATCGGCATCATGAGTAGGTCGCCATCTGAAGTCACAAGGCGGTATGCTCCGTTTGAATAGACCGTTTCTATCACAAACGGTCCTTCCCATTTAGGCTGAAATTTGCCTTTGGTCTTGTGCGTCATTATCATTGGTCGTCTGACGGCTAAGACCAGGTCTCCTTTCTGGAAGGCTCTCTGTTTGACCTTCTTATTGAGGGCTTTTGAGATTCGAGCTTGATATAGCTCGATATGCTGCTGAGCTTGTAGTCGCTTCTCATCTAAGGCTTCGAGCTCTTGAAGACGCAATCGATCATTGTCTTCTGATGTGATTTTAGTGGTCAGAGCGACTCGCAATGACGGCATCTGGATTTCCAACGGGATGACTGCTTCGCACCCATATACCAGGGAAAAAGGCGTATTACCTGTCGGTGTTCGAACCGTGGTCCGGTAGGCCCAAAGACATTCACCAAGCTTTTCGTCCCAATCTCGCTTGTTCGAGGAGACGAATTTCTTGAGTAGCTTGATGATCGTTTTGTTGAATGCTTCTGCCAAGCCGTTAGCGGCGGGATTATAGGCAGTTGAAGCCACATTCTGAATTCGGTATTTATCGCAGAACCGATAGAATACTTGGCTTATGAATTAGGGACCGTTGTCGTGGATAATCCGCCTAGGGATACCAAATCGATGGATGACATGGTGCTTGATGAAGTTAACCACATTAGGGGTTTTGACTTCAAGCAGTGGTATAGCTTCTGCCCACTTTGAGAAGTAATCGGTTATTGCCAGGATGAACCGGTGACCTCTTGTCGAAGAGGGGCTGATTGGCCCTACGACGTCGATTCCCCATGCTTCAAATGGCCATGAAGCAACAGTTGGGTGGAGCAGCTCCGAAGGCTAGTGTATGAAATCCGCATGAATTTGGCATGCTTTACACCTTCGTGCGTATTGGATGGCATCGGCTATCATAGTTGGCCAATAGTATCCAAGTATGTGCAACCTGTCTTTGAGCTTTGGACCTGGCTGATGAGCTCCGCAAATGCCGTCATGCGCTTCTTGGAGCGCTTCCTGTGCCTCTGAATTGGAAAGCAACAGAGGAGGAGACCATCATATGAATGACGGTAAAGTATCTTCAGAGTCGGATCGTAGTAGAACCGGAGAGACCTTCGTCTGATGGACGCCGCTTCCTTTGGGATCGTCTGGAAGCAGACCGTGCAAAGCATAGTCGATGAGAGGAAAGCGTCAGTCTCTTGGTTCAAGATCCGTGGCGACATTATAGACTTCTCGAGTTCTTAGTATGTGCTTGGAGCATACAAGATGTCGAGTTGCGACTGTGAGGTGATACTCGGTGTCGGCTGGCAAGGCTAGCGTCGTCGCTAATGCAGCGAGAGCGTCCGCCTTGGTATTCTGAGATCGGGACACATGCCCGATGTAGAAACCTTCAAATAGGTTAGCCAATTCGATGGCTGTATGGTAATAAGGCACCAAGTCCTCATGGCGGACTTCATATTCGCCTTTAACCTGATTGATGATCAGTTTTGAATCGCCATAGGCTTCAAGGTAGCGTACCCCATTCCATGAGCGAGCTGAAGACCAATGAGCAGAGCATTATATTCTGCTACATTGTTGGAGCACGATCTTCTGTCAGAGAAAATGCTCTGGGCAGGACATGATTCTGTGGGGAGATAAACACAACCCCCACTCAGGCATAATCTTGCCTTTAGGGCCCATTCGCGATACTCCATCAAAGAACATCTGCCATACTTCCTCTTCTGAGGTTGCATTAGACTCGAAGACCTCATCAGGGATATCTTCGAGAAGTTTTGAATACTTCGGAACTGGATGAGCAGCCAAGAACTCTGCAAGAGCCTGGCCTTTAACCGCCTTCTGAGGTGTGAAGATCATGTCGTATTGAGACAATAAAAGTGCCCACTTAGCCAATCTTGAATTCAATGATCCTGGCTTCGTCATAAGGAGACGCAATGGGTTTACTCTGGAGATGACATGTATGGTTTGGCCGACCAAATAATGTCGCGTCTTCTGAACAGCAAAGACGAGAGCTAAGCACTCCTTCTCGATAGGATTGTAGCGAGATTCCTCTCCTATGAGAGTTCTGCTCAGATAATAAATGGCCTGCTCGTGGCCATTGTCGTCCTTTTGAGCGAGGAGGGCACCGAGGGAGTGGTCCAGAGCTTTTACATAAAGCAAGAATGGTTTCCCTGATGAAGGGGCCACTAAGACTGGAGGCTTTGTGAGGTACCTCTTGATGTCTTCATAAGCTTCTTGGCAAGCTTGATCCCATACGAAGGAAGCACCCTTTTTCATGAGTCGGGTGAATGGCTGACAGCGGCCTGAGAGATTTGCAATGAATCTTCTGATATAAGCCAGTCTGCCTTGCAAGCCTCTAAGCTCCTTGAGGTTCCTTGGTGGATGCATGCTCTGAATAGCTTTGACCTTGTCTGTGTCAAGATGAATCCCTTTTGATGTGACAATAAACCCAAGGAACTTGCCACTTGACACTCCCAAAAAGGACTTTGTCGGGTTCATTTTCAGTTGATGTGCCCGTATTATGTCGAACATCGTTCTCAGGTCGCGAAGATGTTCATTCTTGTTGCGGCTTTTGACGACAATGTCGTCGACATAGCAATCCACGGTCTTTCGGAGATAATCGCGGAAGATTGTACTCATTGCCCGCTGATAGGTTGCTCCGGCGTTCTTCAGTCCGAAGGGCATTACAGTGTAGCAGTATACCCCCAATGGTGTTCGGAATGAAGTATGCTTCTCGTCGTCGGGATACATCTTAATCTGGTTGTATCCTGAAAAGCCGTCCATGAAAGACATCCTTTCGAACCCACATGTGTTGTCGATCATGACGTCGGTGATGGGCAGCGGAAATTCATCCTTGGGACAGGCCGTATTGAGATCATGGTAGTCGATGCAGATCCATATTTTCCCGTCTTCTGAGGACGGGGACGATGTTAGCTACCCAATCTGGATGTTGTTCCTCCCGGATGAAGCCACATGTAATGAGCTTGTGAACTTCGGCTTCAATAGCTTCCATGATGTTTGGGCGAAACCGACGTTGTTGCTGCTTGACTGGCTTGACGTCAGGCTTGATGTTTAGACGGTGCATAGCGACCTGTGGATCAAGTCCGGGCATGTCTTCGTAGCTCCATGCGAAGACGTCTATATACTCTTTTACGAGTATTATCAATTCTTTCCTTTCTGTAAGTGATAGGCTTTCACTTATAAAGATGGCTTAGGTGGTGGTCTTGACTACCGAAGTTGACCTGCATTACCTTATCTTCAGTAGGTGGCTCGCGCAGTTCGAATCGCTTTTCCCATTGAAGGTCTAATTGCTGGCCCATGGCTCCTCGTCAGTGGCTTCTGCGGGCTCGAATTGACTGCTTGAGGTCATATTGACAGTGAGGTTTTCGAACATTCCTCCTATACTGACATCTGAGTCCCACTCGGAGGATGAGGCTGAATGTGATGGAATTGGTTCATCGTCTTTGACTTGAACGGTTGCTGACGATGTGGATGTAACGTATCCCAACCCTCTGCGTGTATTATCATAGTAATTTGCAGGCTTCCCTTTAGGCACAAAGTTCCGCATCAAACCGCGCCTTCCTTTTTCGAAATTCAGGCCTGCTCCATGGTTCAAGTCGTACCCCATTTTCTTCATAATATGGCGCGCTGGCCGCGCATAATGGAAGAACTGTGGGGCGTCTGAGTCTGAGCTCGAATCTGCAGTTGTGGGTCCCCGTGGCTGGGTTCTTCCGAAGATTATCGGTAACTGACCTTCTTTGGATGGCGGGATCACCAAGACGGCTCCTTCTGCGAATTCCATGGGCGTACTGGACGCACTCAGCTTGTGTAAAGGCATGTGCAGAGAGCTATCCGTAATGGATTCAAATAGCCCAACACTCGCGGGATAATCAAAAGAAATATTATCATTAATTACCCATTCACCTTCATCCTCTGAAGGAGTATTACATAGGGGATTACTGAGACATGCTATAATTGGTTCACCAATCAGAATGGCTGGCATGCCTGCTTCGGATTCTGAATCCGCCTCGTTGCCACTTTCATCATCGTCCGGCAACGGTTCTTTGAGTGCTCCACCGGTCTCTTGATATAGGAGAGCGTCAGTGAAGTAATTTTCTACCCTTTGAATGGTTGCTTCTCAGCAAAGATAGTTCGTACTGTCGCGTCGTCTTCAACATATTTGAAGCATTGGTGCAGAGTAGAAGGAACGATCCAGTTGGCATGGATCCATGGCCGTCCCAGCAGCAGGTTATATGATGTGTTAGCATCAATGACATAGCATGTCACTTCTGACTTCAGGCTTCCGATTCTGCAACGGAGTCGAATTTTCCCCAGTGGATGACTGCTTCCGGCGTTAAAACCGTATATTGTAGTAGTGGTCGCGGACAACCTGTACAATGGTATGCCGAGGAAGTAGAGAAGCCTTTTGGGGATAATGCTGAGTGCAGACCCCGGATCGACTTGTATTCTCTCGATGCACGTTGAACTGATATATCCGGTGTAGTACAGAGATCGATCATGCTTGTTGTCTTAGAAGCATATCTTCCTCCGTGAATGTAATAGCGGGCACCTTTGATTGTGCATGATGACATTCTGGGCAAGGAGACTGAACGTCGTCGTTAGGGATTTCAGGCATGCATGTCAGAAAGGATTCTGAATTGGCTAGCGCATCCCTGAGTGCTTCTCTTATTTCTTTCGAGAGGCGAAGGAACTCGTGTATAGTGATACGAGCTGGGATATTGGCCAGCTGAGCCAATATGTCAAACCGAAAGGGCGTATCAAACCCTTGGCCTGGTGGCTTCTTCAACACGTGGTCGAATCGTACCTCCTTAGGCCTCTCTTTTCCCTTTGCTGGGATTGGAGTGGATGCTGGTGCTTGTACTGACGTCGTTTGCTGTTGTGTCTCGTCAGTAGGCTTTTCATACTGCCTCAAGTATGATTTTCCGGATCGGATGCCCGTCTGTTGAGGCGCGTCGGCTTGCGCTGCGCAAGCATGCTTTTCTCCTTCGGAATCACTTAGGGAAGCCAATGTAAGATTGCCGTCGTCTGGCAGGATGGAGATGACATTGCAAGACTTGCCCTTTGAGTCGGGCTGCTTTGGATCCCGCTGTACGTCTTGGACGAGGTCTGGATATATCCACATGACTTCTCCTCTCTCCAATGTTAAGGGAACGAGACCCTTATGAAATCACCTAGAGGGGGGGTGAATAGGTGATGGCTATATGTAAATGGCACAAATGCGGAATTTAAAAATTTAACTATCACAATTAGCTCAAATAAAAGACTTGCAATAAATGAAGCAATCAATAGTGCAAGAATTAAAGAGTTTAGAGTTTAGAGAGATTTGAGCAAACGCAAACACGCAGATATGTTTCCGAGGTTCGAGCCACGCTCTACGTCCCCGCCTTCACACTTGAAGGATTTCCGCTATTGAAGATCCCACTGGACCACCAATACAAGGACACACTTGTCCTATCTCTCGTGATGCCGCAACACCACCTGGAGCACACTAGCTCGCTTGAGGCCGATGCCTCTACAACTTCACTCAATAAGAAGATGATCACACTTGATCAAAAATTGCTCACTTGCACAATCCTAGAACCAATATGTAGATGAAGAATTATGGGATTGTGTAGTGCAAAAGCTAGAGAGAAGTAGAGGTAAAGACTTCAAATGGGTGTCTAGAAATTTAGGGCTTTTGGAGAGAAAATCTTTTCTAAATGAAAGCCTTTGAAAACTTGTAAATCTTTTGAGAATCTCTTGTAAAAAAAATGATCTTAATTCTTGTCTTATCATGTTGAAGTGACCTCCTATTTATAGGGGTCAAAACAACTTCAGAGATTCGTTGGGATCAAATCCCAAAAGAAAATCTGTCAGAAAATAGAGCTGTTGGAGTCTGTCAGAAAATCTGATAGCAGCCGGTCGACTGCCAACGGTCAAAAATCCGACCGTTGGGGATTTACGGTCGACCGCCCGGTCGACCCAAACAACCCGAGAGCACTGCACAGTGCTCGGTTGACCGAGGCGGTCGACTGACACGACATGCACAGAATTGTGCGCGCCGGTCGACCGGGACGGTCGACCGGTTTCTGTCAGTTCTGAAAAATCAGAACTGACCCTGAACCTGGTTTTTGGAATTGGTCTAGGATTTGAAGTTTTGTATCTTGTAAAACTTAGAGTGTGAGCCTATGTCACTACTCTAACAAGTTTGAAACATTTTATAAAACTTCTTTGATAAAACTTGTTTTTCCAAACAAATGTTTTTCCAAAAACTTAAACTATTTTCCAAAAACTTAATCTAAACATGTTAACTCTAAATTGAAAATAGAAATTAAAAATCCTTTTTGAAGTCATGAACCAAATTAAAATGTGTGTGTAGGTGGTAATCCCATAACTCTACTTCTAACATCTAGGTTTTGACAAAATATCTAAAATGAAAAATACAAATACAAATCTTGGTATTCTTCATAGCCTTGATCTTGACTTGGTCTTTACTTCATCTTCTTGTTCCCGAAGCTTTCTATTGAGCTTGGCTTAGGAATGCAAATCTTTGGCGAACTCCAAACTTGTGAGTCTTGATTGTGGAGCCGTCAAATCAACATGTTTTAACCTGAAATGCTTTTAAACAAAAATTGTTAAATACATAACTAGATATGGTTTGTTATCATCAAAATATCCATCAAGATATAGGGCTAATGGCCTTTGGGCCAACAATCTCCCCCTTTTTGATGATGACAAAACATATTTAGTTATCTCAAATATTTTGGGTGGAGATTTCAAGTGAAGCTCCCCCTCAACATATGCATATAAAAAAATATGCTCAAGCATAGACAAATCTCAAAAGAAATGGTGGGTGATAATCCACAATACATCCATAACACATATATCCATGCTAGATAAACATACTCATGTCATAAAAGTACTGATGTCATAAAATAGAAATGAAACACACATGTCCACAAAGCATAACCAAACAAGTACATGTCTACACAAACATAAATACAAGATAAAGATGTTCAACAACAGAAAAATATACACAAATATGGAGTCTCTCTCAACAAATAACTCTCCCCCTTTTTGACATCATCAAAATAAAGGGAGGTCACTCTCATCACTTGGCAGCACCAGCATCGTCGCCCTTATCGTCGTCATCATCTTCGTCGTCCTCTGATGAGCTCTCCACAGTAGTGCCTTCAGCCATGGTCTTATCACCATCATCGTCTTCCTCTGAAGAAGAAGAAGAAGAAGAAGAAGCTGCCTCCTCTGGATCAACGCCGACCACCTTTGGCCGAGGTGGGGGAACATAAGAAGGAGCTCTGGTAGGAAATGGAGGGCGGTGGAGGGAAGGGGACGAGCAATGGAAGTGGGATCAGGAGAAAACATGTCGAATTTCATAAAGAGTGGCTCAAATTGCGTATCCATGAATCTCATGGAGTCAGCAAAATAGGACATATCGTTACGAATTCCTAGGATTTGTGAGTTCATCTCCGCACGGAAAGCGGCCTCTTGTTGGAAACGAGCGTCCATCTCTGTACGAAAAGCTGCCTCCCGCTGCTCAATCCAGGACTGGTGCTCCTAAATCTGAGAGCGAACCTCAGAAGAAATCATGGCCTGAAAATCTGAAGGTAAGACAAGGCCAGGAGCAGAAGATATCCCTGGGGCCGAAGAAGACCCAGGTGCTGATGAAGATCCAGGAACAATAGGAGGAGGAACAGGAGGTTGCACAGGAGCGTGACGACGCAACTGAGCTTCCATCCTTTTCAATAGAACTCCGTCAATGTCTATTGAGGATCATCAGAAGTCTCAGAAGAAAGATCGAAGCCTAGAGTTTTGAGAAGACGGTGATAATCATGCCAAAGGGTAAACCCCTACCGGACATGCGAATCTGGTCGGATGCCATGAGAAGCTATGATACGGGGAATATTTATCTTAATGCCTCGCAAAAGACAATAGATAATCAAAGGCACAGGACCCCTAGCATGGCTATATTCACCAGTTTTAGGGACAATGTCATAAAAAATAATCTTGGCTAGGACTTGGGAAGTGAGAGTGAACCTGCTCACAACTTCGTTCCTGACCAAGCCGGGGTTGTCATCCCCGTGAATCAAAGTGGATGCGGTGAGTGCAGACTCACCGTCCGGAAATTCAAAATCATGAAGGTCATGTGAATATACATCAGCTCCACCAGGGGAGAGATGTAGGATATCAGCGAACTGACCAATGTTTAGGTCAATGTCCCTGCCTAGGACTCTAGAGAAGATACGGTTTCCATCAAAAGAGATTAGCATAGAAATAAGGCACGAGGATGTATAACTTGTTCTTTAATGGTCAAGAACTCGTTTAAGGAGTTGTTCTGCAAAATACGGGGATATCAAGATGTTCAAAGTCTTGAATAACTACAAATCTCCCTGAAATGATGTTCCTCTTGGAAAGATTGATATAACGATTTCCAGCAAGCTCATTTATAAAGGTTCTTTTAGGTTAGGAGTGTGGGAAGAAGTATGAGCTACTGATTTGCCTTTCTCAGTCCTAGTCCTTTTAGATGTAGACATGTTTTTGAAGAAAAAGATGATTTTTAGGTCAAGTAAGTTAGGGCTTGATCTAGAAAGCTTAGAGACCTAGAAATATTGACAAATAGGGAAGATCTTAAAGCTAGATAGTAAGAACAGAAGAAAATTCGGATTTTTACCTGAAAGATGAAGAACAAAACCAATCAAAGAAAACCTAGATAGAAACTGAATCTTCGAATCCAGCGAATGGGAAGACTGAAATTGAAGATCCAGCACTTGGAGATGGAATTTGAAGTGGGTTTTAAATGGATTTTGAAAAGATTGAGAGATTGGAGAGATAGAGAAATTTTTGGAGAAGGGGAGAAAATGGGTTCGTCGGCTGAAAGAGTGAGAGAGAGAGAGAAAAGTGAAAATAAATAGCAGTTTAGGGCTGAATACGACGAACAGTCAACCGGTCGGTCGACCCAGAAAACCCGAGAGCTCTGTAATCTCAGAGCGGTCGATCGGGTCGGTCGACCCAAGGATCCCGAGAGCTCTGCAAACTTGCAGCGGTCGACCGGGTCTAAGGACGGTCGACCGATAGCAGATAAAAAATGAAGGCAATTTATTTCAGGTGAAATCGGTCGACCGCGCCTATTTACGGTCGACCGGCTTTGCCTGAAAGACAGTCTGCAGCAACAGCCAGAAGGAAAATTTTTTTAAAATTTTAATTAAATACAAGGATGATATAATTATACAAACAACATGTTTTAATCTTCATTAAGTCAACTTATCAACCAAAATTACATACAAGATATTTTATTTTGATTTTTCATATATAATACAAAGTTTTAGAGATGTTGAAGCCGAATACCCAGTGACGGGTTCTGAACTTCATCCTCTTGATTCCTCTTGAATGAGTTGAGGTGCGCAATTGCCATCTCTAAGGTATTTGCTTTAAATATGAAAAAAATTTTAAAAAAATAATTTTTAGTTTTTGAAATACGATGTGTACATAGATATATCATGAAGACTAGATATGTGGACATTCACAAAAGATATCAAACAAAAAAATATGGCATATACACAATTGAGATAGAAATGTAACTCTTCATTAGCATATGTCTATAGAGCATAAAAATGAGCTAACACTTCTATACATTTGTATATATATCAAGCAAAAATTAAACTTTTAAATGGAGAAGTTACCGAACATGGGCAATCTCCAAAATATAGGTGCCTCCACGATAGCGATGCAAGCTTGATGTGATCTTTGGGCTTTGTTGCATCCACCACCCGGGCACCGTTTCCCCCTATGTCTTGGAGGTAGTAGATCCACCTGTATCAACCAAAATAGGTGGTCTTTTGGTACCCAAATTTTCTTGGGTCCTATTGGGTTAGTACCGGGGCGAACCCAAACATGTTTATTATGTACATTATGCTTGGCAAAACAAATTTTTCTAAATGGCCTTTGCGGCCACAATGCGTGCAAATGTAAATTCTACCACTACCATACATGTATGCATGTTTATGTGTGTGTGTGCATGTTTCCGTGCATGTGCATGGTGAGTGTTTTTCCCTTGGGTTACTCCCTTAGGAAACCTAGATGCAATTTTCTTTAAATCAAAAGCATAAATTTTAAGAGTAGAATCTAACATTTCAACCCGTTTTTGAATTTCTACAAATTCATTTTTATTACAAGAAATCTTGGGGGTTTTCCCTTTATTAGCCAATTTATATTTATCAAAGTCACCTTTTAATTTTTCAAAAGCACTAGTTAAAACATTTTTCTCATTAACAACTATTTCAAAATTGTTTTTCAAAACTTCATTTTCCTTTTTCAATTTTTTATTATGAGATTGTGATCTCATATCTGTGTTGTAACTCTTCGAAAAAATGTGCAAGTTCATCCATTGTAAGATCATCATCTTCTAAAGTGTTATCAAGGGTTACCTTAGAAGCATCCTCACCTTGTGCCATGAAGCACATATGAGCGGCGTCGTTCTCCTCTTCGGATTCCGACTCCGTATCATCCCACGTTGCTACCATAGCCTTTTTCTTCCTTGGTACATGCTTGGAGGTGGTTGATTGGAGAGCGGGGCAATCCGCTATGAGATGTCCGATCTTCTTGCAATGGAAGCAAGGACCGGGTTCTTCTCTCTTCTTTTCAAACCTTCCTTGAGGTTTCCCTCTTCGGAAGTTGCTTTGCCTCCCTTTCCTGTAAAACATTTTGCCTACCTTCCGGATAAGCATGGCAAAGTCCTCATCGCAATCCTCCGATGAGTCGTCCTCTTCAATAGTGGTTGGAGTGGCTTTGAAGGCGATTGTTTTCTTCTTGGGTGCCTCCCTTTCTTCTCTTATCTTCATCTCCATCTCATGGGTTTTGAGATTACCGATGAAGCCGGAGAAGTCCATCTCCTCCCGATAGTTAAGTTCTTTGAGAGTTGTTGCCTTGACTTCCCAAGCTTTGGGAAGAGCTCTAATGACCTTGCGAATCTTTTGGTCATTGTCGATCGTGTCACCTAGAGAAGATAAAGCATTAGTGATCTTAGTGAAACGAGTGACCATGTCATCAATACTCTCACTTTCAAGCATATAAAAATTCTCATATTGAGAACGTAGCAAGTCAATCTTGGATCTCTTGACTTGTGACGTTCCCTCATGAGTCACAATTAAAACATTCCAAACTTCATATGCAGATTTACAGTTAATAATGCGTGAGAGGTCATCTTCATTAAGGGCTTGGGTTAAAGCATATTGAGCCCTAGCATTAGCCTCATAGTCCTTGGTAGTGTCCTCAGACCATGATCTCTCATCGGTGAGAGGCTCTACAAATTCTTTAGTTATGGCCCTAGATACCCTAACTCCTAGGGACTTAAGGAAGAGGTTCATCTTGACCTTCCAAATGGGAAAGTTCAAGCCATCAAATTTAGGTGGGGACTTGATGCTAGAAAATCAAGTGAAGCCATAGATGAATAGTAAAATGCACAAAATATGAAGAATGCAACAAATAGTATAGCCAATAACAAGGATCTCCCTAAGGTGGTTAAACCAAATACTAGGGTTAGTGATTTGTCACATACATTGCATTTATGTTGTTACTTTACCACACTTGTTAGCTAATAAATTCTATTAATAAGTTGTCTTTTTCTTTGCTAAATGTAGGCCCAAGTGCTTAAAGGAAGAAAGGAGGAACAAGCCCAAAAGCCCACTTTATTCTGAATTAATTCAGAATAAACTCGAAGTGAAGAAATTTGGGCTATCAAGGAGTTGAGAAAATCCCTCCTTGAATCGAGGAATCGAAGCTAGAAAATCAAATGCTGATTCAGTCAGTGGTTGAAGAAGCAACAAGAAAATCAGCTGGATATGCGAGAAGTTCTTCACCCAAGATAGCTCCCCCCTCTTTCCATGGCCACCTGGCCACACTATTGCCGCAAAATCGCGGCAATAGCCACGTTTTTTGCGGCAATCTTGGGGAGTTAGGGGGAGCGTTTGCTCCCCCGACCTCCCCGGGATCTTGGTTGTTGGGTTTTTGGCTATAAATACCTCTTTCAGCAAGGCAAAAGCAGCGAAGACTAGGATTAAGTTTTGCATTTCTTTATTAGGATTTAGGCTCTTGTTAGCTAGAAGCAAATTGTAATCTTTCTTTTTAAGTTGTAGTCCAGTTTCAAGAACTTGTGAGAGAGAGAACTGAGAGCTTGTACTTGAAGGTTGAAGTGACAGCAATACAAAGTTGAGCCGATTTCTCTTCTACTTGCAGTACGGTATGGCTTATATTATGTCGTCGTTTTCTTTTTCTTTCTACATGGGTAACTAAACTTCTTTCTGGGCTTGCTATCGAACTCTCCCTTGCTTTTTCTTTTCTCTTGTTTTTAAAAGGAAAAAGACCCTATGACTCATATGAATGCCTCTCTTTAAAGCCTTTCTTTTTGAAAGTGTTCTTGAAGGCACATGAGGATGGGCTTAGATAGTTGAATCCACAACTCTTTCTTGAACATCGCTCGAATCGTTTTTAATTAATGCTTGCTCTTCGGGCTTGATTTTTTAACATCCGATTCTCTGATTTCTTAAAAGAAAAAGACTCAACATCTTCTAACATCTTATGTGCTTTACTTAAAGCCTTCTAAAAAAAAAAGATTCAACTTGAAGTTTGGCAAATGAGCATTTGAGGGACTTAATATTTTAAGGAAAAAAAAATAAACAATTGAGTAGTAAGATAGTAAGCCCAGACTTGATTTCATATTATTAAACAACAACACAACTCGCAAGCTTTTTAAAATCATCTTCTCCAAATCGTTTTCTGAAAGTTGAAATTTCTCTTTTTCATCTCTTTTCCTTCCATTCTCTTTTTCTAAAAAAAACTGACACACTTCTTTGTTTCTATTTACTTCACCGAAACGCTTCTATCGCATCCCTCCTCGTGGACTCGACCCGTTAGCCACAAGCTACACGGTACATTCTTAACTTCATTGGTTGTTTCATTTGTTTTAGCAATCAATTTTTGGCGCCGTTGCGGGGAGGGAACGGTGTAGTTGTTTTAACAACTTTTGTGTGTTTGTTTCAGGGACATTGAAGATCAAGATCTAGCATTCAAGCTTTGCCAAGAAGACTTGAAAATTCTGTGCCCCTACTCTCGAAAGTAGGAAACAGAATTTCAAGAAATTGCTTTGCAAATCTGAAATTTTTTTGGGACTACTAAAAACTTTGTTTTGCAGGACATATTGCTTGCAAAAATTTCTAGTTTTTTATGTCATATTTGTGCTAGTTTGTTATCACCATCCCTGTTTTAATCCAACAGTAATTTGAATGATTGTAAATTGTTTAAAAAAACGTTTAGACTTGCATTCTAGGCATTTGTCTAATTACGTTTTCTTTACAATTACTGTTGAAGAGAGCTGGAGACAAGGTATGTATGCATAGCATATAGTTTAGGAAACATTCTTGGGTGTTATTGCTTTTGAATGCTACTTTCCTATATCTTGCACACTTGCACTAAGCAATTCTAAGGGCAAAACCCTAATGAAGATAAGGTGGGGAAGTCATTACCCTTCCTTAGCCCACAAACCATCTCCAAGTACGCACAACCTAAGCCTAATTAAAATTTGATAGACGTTGGCCTTAGGGACATCTCGAACTCAATAGGAGATTATCCTAAAGAGGAAAAGTGTTGGAAATTGACTCCTGTAAAATCAGTGTCAAGGAAAGGGATTGAGGGCCGAAAGCCCGAAGAGTTGTGGTTATTTAATTAAGGAACGTCATTTGACGGAAAACCTCCCACCACTCTTGCCCCGACCTGGCTGATTAGCTTGTGGTCAAGGTCTACATTCTACCTCTTGTGGACCAGTTAGGAGTTATCTAGGTCAAGGATACCTTAGACTAGGCTTGGTTGATTTCTATTGTTGACCGCTGTTTGAACTTGTTGTGATTGTGACTGTGATTGTGTATGCAAGTGTGGTCGAGAGACCCTAATTCATCTAGGTTGACTAGACACACATCACCACCTAAGTTTGAACCAAGACCAGATCCGGTAATGGCTCATCCACATCACTGCAGGATAGGTTCTACCCCATTAGGACCTCACTTCCATCATGCATCTCACTTCCATCGGTTGGTGAACACAATTTTGAGCTCAAGCCTCAATTCATCAACACACTCCCCAAATTTCATGGTCTAGAGTCCGAAGATGCCTACTTCTTCATAAGAGAATTTGAGGAAGTATGTCTTATGATGAAAATCCCACACCTTGTAGACGATGCTATTAGGTTGAGATTTATCCCGTTTGCACTTAAGGACCTAGCAAAAAGTGGCTCTACAGCTTAGCAGCCGGTTCCATCACATCTTGGGATGGTTTCATCAAGGTCTTCTTGAAGAAATTCTATCCTATCCATAAAACCGCTCTCATTAGGAAGACGATCATGCAATTTAAGCAAGAGCCTAGTGAACCGTTCTGGAGGTACTTTGAACGCTTTAAGGACCTCCTTGTCCAATGTCCACATCATGGAATAGAGAAATGGCGACAATGCCAAATTCTCTATGACGGTTTAGACTATTCTACCAAAACCCTCCTAGAAAGTATGTGCCAAGGGGGTTTCTTGCAGAAAGATGAAGATGAGGGATGGGATTTGTATGAAAATTTAGCTGAGAAAACCATCCAATGGGAATCTGCTAGTGAGACCCCTAAGAATCCTAACTCCATCTCTTCGAAAGGAGGTCTCCATTCCATAGAATCGTCCATCGCTAATGAGGCTAAGTTAGCTAATTTAGCTAGAAGACTGGAAGCTCTAGAGACAAAAGAACCAAGTCCAGTCAATCAAGTCAGCCCGAACCAATTTCCACCCCCGGGCTGCACTTATTGTCAAGCCATGAACCATGTGTTTGAGGAATGCCCAGTGTTTCAAGCTCAGCAATCCTACCACGAACCGATGAATGCCGCCTTTTCAAGGCCGAACAATAACCCTTACGCCCCAACGTACAATCCCGGCTGGAGAAATCACCCAAATTTCTCATGGAGCCAGAACAACAATGACCATTCACGATCCAATCATGCTAACCACTTCCTTCAAGGTAACAATTCTTCCAATCATCAACCCAACTTCTCCAATTTCCATCATAATTCTCCCAACCATCCACCAAGCTTTCCAAATTATCAACAGAACTTTCCTAACCAATCTCCACAATCCTCCTTCCAGAATCCTCAATTGGAAAGGAGAATGACTGACTTTGAAAGGAATATGGAGAGATATATGAAAAATCAAGACACTCTCATGCAAACCATTCAGAGGTTAGAGGTTCAAATGAGCCAACTAGCCAACCCACAGAATGAGAGACAAAAGGGTACCCTGCCTAGTCAGCCAGTCACCAATCCGAGGAATTCCCAACAAGCTCATTTGGCTGAGGATCCTTCATTCAATCAATGTAATGCTGTGCATACATTGAGGTCAGGAAAGAAAGTTAATAACCAAGTGTCAACACCCACCAATCCTATTCAGCACAACCACAATCAAGCTTCCACCTCATCCAATCCAAGCTCTTCCAAATCTGACAAGTCTGAAAAAGACAAGTCAGCCAGCCAGGTGCACCAGCCTATAGTACCATTTCCGAATAGGCTGAAAAACAATAAGCAAAATCCGCACATGGACAAGATAATAGAGATGTTTAATCAAGTGAAAATAAATGTGCCACTTCTTGATGCCATCCAACAAGTTCCTTCCTATGCTAAGTTTCTTAAGGACATGTGCACCAAGAAGAGAAAGACTAATGTTCCTAAGAAAGTCTTCCTAGCCACTAATATTAGTGAGCTATTTTCGGGTCCTATCCCTGTCAAGTACAAAGATCCAGGTAGCCCTACCATTGCCTGCACAATAGGACAAGCCGAGATTAGTCGTGCACTTCTTGACTTGGGAGCAAGTATCAACTTGCTCCCATTCTCTGTTTATCAACAACTCGGGTTGGGTGACCTTAGTCCAACTCGAGTCACCATCCAACTGGCTGACCGTTCTGTTAAAGTTCCAAAAGGGGAAATTAATGATGTCCTGATCCGGGTAGGGGAGTTCATATACCCTGTCGATTTCATAGTTTTGGAGACACAACCTGTGTCCAACTCCAATCGTAGGGCTCAAACTCCGGTCATCCTAGGTAGACCATTCCTTGCCACTGCTAATGCCATCATCAATTGCAGGAATGGGTCTATGAGGTTAACCTTTGGAGACATGACTAGAGAAGTCAATGTCTTCCATCTAGGAAAACAACCCCGTGACATCGAGGACCAAACTTTTGAAGTAAACCAAATTGAGAACTTGACAAGTGAACACGGGGAAGAATTGGAATCAGAAATGGAGATTGACTTCGAATTAGAGTCTGATAACTTTAATCTCGATCAGGTGGTAGATTCTGCCGTGAATTGGGCTTCAAACCCGATTTCACCAACTATGGAGCCAACAGATTTGACTAGTCCTTCTAGTGAGCCTTCCTCTTCCTTAGAATTGAAAGCCCTTCCTGCGCATCTCAAGTACGCCTATCTAGGCGAACAAGAGACCTTTCCCGTCATCATTGCCTCCCATTTAAATGACGGGAAAGAAAAAGATTTGAAAGATATTCTAAGAAAACATAAGGAAGCCATCGGGTGGACTATGACTGATATCAAGGGATTAAGTCCAAACATCGTTCAACACCGCATCCATCTCAATGAAGATGCCACACCCAAGAGAGACCCGCAGCGTAGGTTAAACCCTATAATGCAAGAGGCTGTTCATGCTGAAATCATAAAACTCTTAGACAATGGGATAATTTATCCCATTTCGGATAGCCAATGGGTCAGTCCTGTCCACGCGGTCCCAAAGAAATATGGTTTCACCGTAGTGGAAAACGAGAACAAAGAGTTGGTTCAAACTCGACTTTCCACGAAGATTCGAGTTTGCATTGACTATAGGAAACTAAATGCTGCAACTCGTAAGGACCACTTTCCACTTCCCTTCATTGATCAGATGCTTGAACGTTTAGCAGGTCACGAGTACTATTGCTTCTTGGACGGTTACTCGGGCTATAACCAGATCCCTATCGCTCCTGAGGACCAAGAAAAGACCACGTTCACCTGTCCATTTGGGACATTTGCTTATCGTCGAATGCCATTCGGCTTATGCAATGCCCCAGCAACGTTTCAATGTTACATGTTGAGTCTTTTCTCTGACATGGTAGAGCGCTTCTTAGAAATCTTCATGGATGATTTCTCCATCTACGGAGATTCATTCACTCAATGTCTCCACCATCTTGAACTCGTCCTCCAACGTTGTGCTGAAAAACATTTGACACTAAACTGGGAGAAATGCCACTTCATGGTGAAACATGGAATTGTCTTGGGTCATGAAATATCCAAGAAAGGAATAGAAGTGGATAGAGCCAAAATCGAGGTTATTGCTAAGCTTCCCATGCCCAAATGCGTTAAGGACATTAGATCCTTCCTAGGACACGCTGGTTTCTACCGTAGATTTATCAAGGATTTTAGCAAAATTGCTAGGCCCTTGACTAATCTGTTAGCTAAGGATGTGTCCTTCACTTTCGATGCTGACTGCATCACTTCTTGGGAGAAGCTTAAGAGAGAGCTGATTTCTGCACCAATCATATCTGCCCCGAATTGGTCTAAGCCGTTTGAGATTATGTGCGACGCTTCTGATTTTGCCATAGGCGCTGTCCTAGGACAACGTACTGATAGCAAGCAGCATGTGATCTACTACTCTAGTAGGACTCTCAATGACGCTCAACTGAACTACACTACACCGAGAAGGAATTCTTGGCAGTAGTGTTTGCCTTAGAGAAGTTTCGTCCCTACCTACTAGGGTCCAAAACTACCATCTTCACCGATCATTCTGCACTTAGGTATCTCATGATGAAGAAAGATGCCAAGGCCCGACTCATTCGTTGGATCCTCCTTCTTCAAGAATTTGATCTCGAAATTCGAGACAAGAAAGGTGTAGAAAATGTCGTTGCTGACCATCTCTCACGGATTCCCAATTCTCCATGCAACGAATTACCCATCAATGAGGATTTTCCTGATGAACATCTCTTAGCTATCTCTAGGGAACCTTGGTTTGCTGATATAGTGAACTACTTAGTCACAAACCAAACTCCGTCTCATTGGTCCAAAAATGATGTTTACCGGTTCTTATCCCAAGTCCGGTATTTCTTTTGGGAGGAACCGTATCTTTTCAAGTACTGTTCCGACCAAATTATTAGGAGATGCATTCCCGATGAGGAGGTTAGGAGTGTTCTGTCCTTTTGTCATGAACTTGCATGCGGTGGACACTTTGGTCCCCGCAAGACTGCTGAAAAGGTGCTACAAAGCGGGTTTTATTGGCCCACTCTGTTCAAGGATGCCTATGATTTTTGCAAGACGTGCCCTAGATGCCAAATGGTAGGTAGGATCTCACATCGAAATATGATGCCCCTCAACCCAATTCTAGAAATAGAACTCTTTGATGTTTGGGGCATCGACTTTATGGGTCCATTTCCTAACTCATTTGGGAACCAATACATATTGGTTGCTGTGGACTACGTGTCCAAGTGGGTAGAAGCCATTCCTTGTAAAACTAATGATAACAAAGTTGTCATAAAGTTTTTGAGAGAGAACATTTTTTCCCGCTTCGGAACCCCTCGTGCTATCATCAGTGATAATGGCACCCACTTTTGCAATAGATCTTTTGAAGCCCTTATGCGAAAGTATGCCATAACTCACAAGTTGTCCACACCATATCATCCTCAAACCAGTGGGCAAGTTGAGGTTTCAAATAGACAAGTCAAACTTATATTGGAGAAAACTGTGAACCAAAACCGGAAAGATTGGTCCTTAAAACTTGTAGATGCTCTATGGGCCTACAGGACCGCTTTCAAGACGATTTTAGGAATGTCTCCCTATAGGTTAGTCTATGGCAAACCTTGTCACTTGCCCGTTGAGTTAGAGCACCGAGCCTTATGGGCAATCAAGCAGTTGAATTTCGATTTGACTAAGGCCGGTGACCTTCGGAAATTACAAATTTCCGAATTGAAGGAATTGAGAAATGAGGCCTATGAAAATGCTAGGATCACTAAAGATAGAGTGAAGATTTTCCATGACAAGCACATCATAAGAAAAACCTTTGTCCCTGGTCAAAAAGTCTTACTCTACAATTCTAGGCTTCATCTTTTCCCAGGAAAATTAAAATCACGATGGACTGGGCCGTTCGTTGTAAAGACCGTGTTTCCACACGGCGCAGTTGAGATCAGTGACCCCAAGAATGGAAATGACTTTAAGGTAAATGGTCAACGCCTTAAACCTTTCTTGGAATCGGTGCCGGTAGATGAAACGGTAACGGTAATGGGTCTTTTTGACCCAGTGTATCAGTAACTTTCCTCCTTTCCATTTTATTTCATGCAATTATACATTTCTTTCATACATTGGGGACAATGCATGAGATAAGTGTGGGGGAGGGTTCTAACATAGCTGATTTAAAAAAAAAAAAAAAAAAAAAAAGAAAACAAATGGACATATAAAAAAAAAAAATTTTTTTTGAAAAAGGGTAGACAATATTTTGATATATTTTTTTGTAAGTATTTAAGTCAATTTTAAGGAATAGGAGAATCATAATTAGGATTTCTTTCACTTGGTCAAAATAAGATAACTTGTTTGATTTTTAGGGTTAGGAAGAAAATCTGGGAAAGTAATTTAGTCTTGATATTTACCTTGATGACATATGCACACAAAATACACTTACACACTTAGGGTTTGAAAACAGAGACTCTTATGCCTTATAAAAAAAAAAAAAAGAGTCTAATTATTGAGTAGCTAGGTGCTTTAGCCTAAGCAAGCCTTAGTATTTATGCAAAAGATAATTAGACAAGTTTGAAAAAAAAAAAAAAAAAAAGAGTATTCCCTGATTAAGCTGGGTATTTATGCCTCATGAAGCATAAGTATTCACGCCTAAAAGGGGTACCTCGTATAAATAATGTGTATCCTCTGATTAAGCTGGGTACTTGTGCCTCATGAAGCATAAGTATTCACGCCTAAAAGGGTTACATAGTGTAAATAAAAACCTTGGTTTCGTGGCCTTATCTGCTCGGGTGTTTAGGTCCTTAGGGGTGTTTTCTCACCTGGTGCCCTAAAACCGTCTGGTTTGGGTGTCACCGACTGAAAGCTCGTTACATGGGCAGATTAGAAAGCCTAATGAAATGGAGGAATAAAAGTTCACAATAAAATAAATAAATATGAGGCATAGGAGTTAATGTTGAAGAACCCTTAGTAAACTTCACAGTCACGATGGTGCATACGACTCAGGGTAAATTAATAGACTAGATGAGAAGTACAGTTTGACTCCTTACTTTAAATTAACAACATGTTTTTGAGTGGAGACTAAGTTTAGGAATGAAAAATTTGATATTCCTATAACTTATAGATTACTTAAACTCTCACAAATATACTTCAAATATTTTCGCCTTCCAAAAAAAAAAAATAATAAAAAAATAAAAATAAAAATAAAAATAAAAATGCTTTTCGAAAATACTAACCTTTTCTCTTCCTTTTTGGATTTTGTGGGTGTAATCCGCTGAAAACCCTCACGAGACAAAACTCGTCCTCTAGGGGTGACCTAGAGGTTTAACGGCTTGTTGCACATGCTCAGTGCAATCGAGTGACCTGCGAAAGTGGTCTAATAATTGATTCAAGTTAGTCTAATGTTTTTGCTCGAGGGCGAGCAAAAGATAAGTGTGGGGGTGTGATTTGTCACATACATTGCATTTATGTTGTCACTTTACCACACTTGTTAGCTAATAAATTCTATTAATAAGTTGTCTTTTTCTTTGCTAAATGTAGGCCCAAGTGCTTAAAGGAAGAAAGGAGGAACAAGCCCAAAAGCCCACTTTATTCTGAATTAATTCAGAATAAACTCGAAGTGAAGAAATTTGGGCTATCAAGGAGTTGAGAAAATCCCTCCTTGAATCGAGGAATCGAAGCTAGAAAATCAAATGCTGATTCAGTCAGTGGTTGAAGAAGCAACAAGAAAATCAGCTGGATATGCGAGAAGTTCTTCACCCAAGATAGCTCCCCCCTCTTTCCATGGCCACCTGGCCACACTATTGCCGCAAAATCGCGGCAATAGCCGCGTTTTTGCGGCAATCTTGGGGAGTTAGGGGGAGCGTTTGCTCCCCCGACCTCCCCGGGATCTTGGTTGTTGGGTTTTTGGCTATAAATACCTCTTTCAGCAAGGCAAAAAGCAGCGAAGACTAGGATTAAGTTTTGCATTTCTTTTATTAGGATTTAGGCTCTTGTTAGCTAGAAGCAAAATTGTAATCTTTCTTTTTAAGTTGTAGTCCAGTTTCAAGAACTTGTGAGAGAGAGAACTGAGAGCTTGTACTTGAAGGTTGAAGTGACAGCAATACAAAGTTGAGCCGATTTCTCTTCTACTTGCAGTACGGTATGGCTTATATTATGTCGTCGTTTTCTTTTTCTTTCTACATGGGTAACTAAACTTCTTTCTGGGCTTGCTATCGAACTCTCCCTTGCTTTTTCTTTTCTCTTGTTTTTAAAAGGAAAAAGACCCTATGACTCATATGAATGCCTCTCTTTAAAGCCTTTCTTTTTGAAAGTGTTCTTGAAGGCACATGAGGATGGGCTTAGATAGTTGAATCCACAACTCTTTCTTGAACATCGCTCGAATCGTTTTTAATTAATGCTTGCTCTTCGCGCTTGATTTTTTAACATCCGATTCTCTGATTTCTTAAAAGAAAAAGACTCAACATCTTCTAACATCTTATGTGCTTTACTTAAAGCCTTCTAAAAAAAAAAGATTCAACTTGAAGTTTGGCAAATGAGCATTTGAGGGACTTAATATTTTAAGGAAAAAAAAATAAACAATTGAGTAGTAAGATAGTAAGCCCAGACTTGATTTCATATTATTAAACAACAACACAACTCGCAAGCTTTTTAAAATCATCTTCTCCAAATCGTTTTCTGAAAGTTGAAATTTCTCTTTTTCATCTCTTTTCCTTCCATTCTCTTTTTCTAAAAAAACTGACACACTTCTTTGTTTCTATTTACTTCACCGAAACGCTTCTATCGCATCCCTCCTCGTGGACTCGACCCGTTAGCCACAAGCTACACGGTACATTCTTAACTTCATTGGTTGTTTCATTTGTTTTAGCAATCAGTTAGGCTCTGATACCAATTGAAATCACCTAGAGGGGGGGTGAATAGGTGATGGCTATATGTAAATGGCACAAATGCGGAATTTAAAAATTCAACTATCACAATTAGCTCAAATAAAAGACTTGCAATAAATGAAGCAATCAATAGTGCAAGAATTAAAGAGTTTAGAGTTTAGAGAGATTTGAGCAAACGCAAACACGCAGATATGTTTCCGAGGTTCGAGCCACGCTCTACGTCCCCGCCTTCACACTTGAAGGATTTCCACTATTGAAGATCCCACTGGACCACCAATACAAGGACACACTTGTCCTATCTCTCGTGATGCCGCAACACCACCCGGAGCACACTAGCTCGCTTGAGGTCGATGCCTCTACAACTTCACTCAATAAGAAGATGATCACACTTGATTATAAATCGCTCACTTGCACAATCCTAGAACCAATATGTAGATGAAGAATTATGGGATTGTGTAGTGCAAAAGCTAGAGAGAAGTAGACGTAAAGACTTCAAATGGGTGTCTAGAAATTTAGGGCTTTTGGAGAGAAAATCTTTTCTAAATGAAAGCCTTTTGAAAACTTGTAAATCTTTTGAGAATCTCTTGTAAAAAAAATGATCTTAATTCTTGTCTTATCATGTTGAAGTGACCTCCTATTTATAGGGGTCAAAAACAGCTTCAGAGATCCGTTGGGATCAAATCCCAAAAGAAAATCTGTCAGAAAATAGAGCTGTTGGAGTCTGTCAGAAAATCTGACAGCAGCCAGTCGACCGGGCCGGTCGACCGCCAACGGTTAAAAATCCGACCGTTGGGGATCTACGGTCGACCGCCCGGTCGACCCAAACAACCCGAGAGCACTGCACAGTGCTCGGTCGACCGAGGCGGTCGACTGACACGACATGCACAAAATTGTGCGCGCCGGTCGACCGGGACGGTCGACCGGTTTCTGTCAGTTCTGAAAAATCAGAACTTCCAGAACCCTGAAACCTGGTTTTTGGAATTGGTCTAGGATTTGAAGTTTTGTATCTTGTAAAACTTAGAGTGTGAGCCTATGTCACTACTCTAACAAGTTTGAAACATTTTTATAAAAACTTCTTTGATAAAACTTGTTTTTCCAAACAAATGTTTTTCCAAAAACTTAAACTATTTTCCAAAAACTTAATCTAAACATGTTAACTCTAAATTGAAAATAGAAATTAAAAATCCTTTTTGAAGTCATGAACCAAATTAAAATGTGTGTGTAGGTGGTAATCCCATAACTCTACTTCTAACATCTAGGTTTTGACAAAATATCTAAAATGAAAAATACAAATACAAATCTTGGTATTCTTCATAGCCTTGATCTTGACTTGGTCTTTACTTCATCGTTTTGTTCCCGAAGCTTTCTATTGTACTTGGCTTGGGAATGCAAATCTTTGGCGAACTCCAAACTTGTGAGTCTTGATTGTGGAGCCGTCAAATCAACCTGTTTTAACCTAAAATGCTTTTAAACAAAAATTGTTAAATACATAACTAGATATGGTTTGTTATCATCAAAATATCCATCAAGATATAGGGCTAATGGCCTTTGGGCCAACACCTTATTATTTTGAGCTGTAACTGGAGGATACTTGACTTCCAACCGTGGTGCAGGGACTGAATAAGTCCCGTCAGGAACTGTGATCTTTGGAGCTTTGCCAAACTCGAGGGTCACCATATTGGCAGTAACCTTCTTTTGCTCCATCTTCAACGTCAGAACTCCGGCATCGACCAGGGCTTGTATCCTGTCCTTGAGGACATAACACTTGCCAGTAGGATGGTGGATCATCCTGTGGTAGAGACAATATTTAGGGTCGTTTGTGCGCCCTATCTCATTGGGACGCCGAGCATCTGGCAGCTTCATTTTGTTCCTTTTGTGGAGCAGATGGAATATTGTGACCACCAGATCGTCTTTGAAGGAGTACTGCTTTGGAGGGAACTTAGACTCCTGATTGTTGAAGCCGCTCTTCTTGGCCTTTGACTGCACATCTCCGGATAACTCCACAGACATAGTCTCTTTGCCTTTAGCTTGAGAAGATTGCGGTAGGTCGCTACGCCCTTTGTTGTTCATCCCCCACTTGCCTCTAGGGGCGGATGGTTCGAACTTTTTAGCCGACTTCACGGCTATCTCAGCTTGTTCGACCAATTCTTTCCAAGTGTGGGCTTTGACAGCCCCCATGCGAACTTCCACTTGGTCTAAGAAGTTGTGTCTGCATGTCTGCAAGAGCATGGGTAATGGCATCCCTGCTGGGCACATCAAGGATAAGTTTCTGAACCGTTCAATGTAGTCACGGACAGATTCGCCCTTTCTCTGCACAGTGGAGAGGAGCTTATCCATAGTTACTTCGGTATCATCCTCATAGAAACGAGAGAGGAACCGAGTTTCCAGGTCGATCCAGGAGTTGATAGAACCCGGGGGAAGACTGTGAAACCAGTCAAATGCCACCCCCTTTAAGGTGCCAATGAAAAGCCTAGCCATGATGGCGTCATTTCTTATAACATTACCAGTCTAAGACCGGAAATAGTAGATATGCTGATTTGGCGAGCTCTTTCCATCATAGGTATGCAGCGTTGGTGGTTTGAACTTCGGTGGGTATGGCACCGAATCCCACTCCAGCAGATAAGGACGGACTGCCCCTACCTTCTTTAATTCATCCCTCTGAGCTAGGGATGCAATTTGAGCCTGAAGGCCCTTAAGGACTTCGGCGTTTAGGGAAGAGCCCTCTTAGGATTTCTCCATCTTTGGCTGCTCATTGCTGAAGTGTTCCTCCTCGTCGTGATTGCTCCCGGCATCATTGTTATTCCGGTTACTGAGGAGTTGAGCGAGCATCTGTTGAATATTGTCCAGAGCCTCTTGCTGAGTCTTGAAAGTTTGCTCCTGAGCTTCCAGGCGCCGACGAAGATCGTTGTTGACGTTATCAGCCATATCGACTGATGCTCTGTTTGTTCGCACCGAGCTAACTGTCGCCGAAGAGGCATACCCACTATCTTCATCTTCTTCGTCCGATGATTGGAGTGATCTCCTGGGCTGTGACGAGGCTAGGGCCGTCGAGGAAGAAGGCTGTTCATAAGTGTAGGGTATCGCCACCCTGGATCTGGTGTTTCGGAAAATACCTTCTTCATGCACCAAGACTTCGCCTAAGCCTGGGCTGTAATCTGGATCTGGGGAGCTGTAGGGGGTGTCATCAGATGTTTGTCTTCCCCTGCGCAGCTCTCGCCCTCTCCCAGTCATGTTGACGGATGCGGAGGGGAGATCTCGCAAGATACTCCTTCTGCGATGCTTCATCGGGGCTTGTACCGATAGTCGATCAAAAACTGACCGTCGTCTTGGAGGCGTGGCGGGGATTGGTCCCAGCCGGCAATGGACCGAGTGGAGTGTCACCAGGTGACATCCCACTTGTTGACAGCAGGGGGGAGAGGTTTGTTTATCCGTCAACAATTTCCTCAGATCGGACCCAGTTGGGTCTCTGCAATCGAGCGCAAAGGCTCTTTTGGGTCGCACATAGGGCGATGTCCTGTTTCTTTTATCCCTGCAGAAGGGATTAGCACTGAATAGTGCTTTGGTTCCAGCTTCGCCATAAAGCGCGGGCTTAGCGCTTGACGAACTGGTGAGCGGAGCACGCTGCGGTGCTTTACCCGCTATGCTGCTGCGAAGGTAATTGGCCTTAGATAGTACTTTGGCTTTAGCTTCGCGGTCATGGACCCTGCGCGTACGCTGTGGTACAGTAGCTTCGCTCATGAGAACGAGGCCGGCGCAAGGTATTTCTGCTCTTGAATTGGGTGACGGTATGATTGCCGTCTTGATTTTATGATTGGAGCAGGCAGGCATCTTGCCTTTTTCTTCGCGAGAGAGGCGCGGTTTAGGCGTAGCTACGCCTGAAGCTTCGGTCGGAGACTTCTGTTTAGGCTTCCATATCCGCCTTGGCAGAGGAGAGTTAGGTTTGCAAGGAACCTGATTAGCCACACACGAGGCTGAGGGGTGTTGGCAGAATTCTGCTTCCGGTTTCTGCTTTGAAACCTTGATCGTGGATACCTTCCTATGCTTCCGTGCCCGAAGCATTGGGCCACCCCCAGAGATGACTCCTTCAAATCTTCCTTGATCGAACTGAACCACCAAGTTCTCACAAGTAAAGGAATCAGACTGCGGACGTGCTTCCTTGTTGCGCCAAATAACCGCAATAGGTTCGCAGAGAACCTTTTCTGTTTCCGCAGAGACTTTCCTTGAAGATTTAGCCAGAGCGGCTCTGGCTGCACCGGCTTTTCTGAATTCAGAGTTAGACCCGAAGGTCTGTTCGTCGCATTGCGACACTTAATTCTCAGCGGTGGAGAATATTATCCCCAGCGGAGTCGCCATCTTGTTTTCCATTATGTTTGCAAAGGGGGAAAACTTAAAAAAAAGAGTTTGAGGAGCTAAATTACAAGTATTCTTAAAAAGATTACAAGTAGATCTCCTCAGAGATTCTGGAGAAGTGTGCCGATAGGATTCTGGTCAGCGCGCGACCACTTTGTCCCTTTGACGATGCGAGCGATGAGATTCCCTTCTCGCCTGGTTCGGGGAATCAGAGAACAGAAGGTTGGTAGAACCCTCTTGCTGCTTCTCAAAATCGCCTTCAATAAGGAATTCCTTCTCGCCTGGTTCTGGAGATTCCTTGAGAAGAAGGACGATGTTAGGGTATCAACACCCTGGTTAGAGAAAGCAATTCTCTAAAAGGTCTCTGAATTCGAGAGCGCACGGTGCTTTTTGAAGAAGTCTCTGCTTGTGGAGTCTTCTCGGAAAATCCAGCCCTATTTATGGAGATCGTCCTCTCTGTGTCTCTCTCCTTGTGCCCCTGGTGGGCTATTTATAAGGAGAGCAAGGGTATAATCGTCCCTTGAAAATATAGAAACAGATTGAATTGAATCTGTTTGAATCCAGAAAGTAGCCTTGCTGCGAGGCTAAGATCAGCTTCTGTGAAGCTAGAATTGGCAGGTCGGTTGATCTTCTTGATCCTTTCCATATCGTTGGAGGATTTTCCCTGATCTTCTTACTCGTTTTAGGAGAGTCAAAAGATTGTGGCAATCAACTGCCAAATTTGATCTCTGATTTGATCTTGATTGGATTTGATCTGATTGGATCCGATCTCATCCGGAGATTTGATTAGTCAAAGGTTGACCATAGCAGACCAATAACGGAGTTGCCCGCATTGAGCTCGTAGCGGAGCTAGAAGTGGCTTCTGGTGAAGTCCGAAAGAAACCCTTTGGCGTGGCTTCTGGCGAAGTCCGAAAGAAATCCTTTGGCGGAGCTAGATGTCCTCTGTGGCGAAGTTATAAGTTAGCTTCCTGGCGAGGCTTTGAATGGCTTCAAGGCGAAGTCGGATGATACTAGCCTCTCAAGCGTGGCTATCCCTTTGGGCTCATGCGATGCTAAGTGCTAGCATCTTAGACCTGCTGAGGTCTGTTTAGAAACAATCCGGGTTCACTGTCTGCTTGCTGGATCAGTGGAGACCAAGTTGCTTCCTTGTCCCTCGGAGATGGGTGAAAAACTGGTCTTCAGCTCGTCTGTCACTTGTCTTTTGTAAATGTCAACAAGTTTAGACATTGTTCGGACCAATAAGAATCTTGTCTTTTTTAAGTGTCAACACCTTAGTTAAACACCAATTAGACTAATATAAATCAGTCTCAATATACTGAATATCAGTATATCCCCTGTATAAAGAAATTAATTCACTTATACAGTACTTGGAGTGAGGTACGCTTAAAGCGAATCTCCTTAAGACAATTACGTCCCCCGCACTGGTGCTAACGGGTTACTGGACGCTGGTCTCCTGATTGAGAATTTTAGAATTTGTAAGTAAGAATGAGTTGTAAAATTCTTAGTCTCAATGCTATCCGCTGTAGCAAGGGCTCAAGCGGGTCGTGATCCTCAGGGAAGGATGCGATGCAAGCTTTTCGACCGATTCCTCTGTATCTTCAAAATATGAGAGAAGAGATTAGATTTGAGATATATATATGATATAAAAGATGTGGTTTTACTGATCTTCTACCACAACCCTATTGCAAGTTAAGGAGATTGATCATCATATTGAGATGTATGTAATTCACCCTAGGTTATTAAGAACAATTCAAGCAAGAAAAGACGATACAAGATTCTAACTAAGTTACATTATTAAAAACTAAACAATGTTTCATCCTAAAATCTAAGTACAGCTTAAGAGAAGATTAATCTTAAATTTAGGCTGTCCTAGTTCTTAAGTATGAAGTCATGAAGAGTCTTTTAAATATGCAACCTAGATTAAGAAGTCTAGTTATCTGTTTAATCTTCAAGAAAAATAATCATTAAACTTAGGGTTTCAAGAAGTGGTCATCAATCCGATCAATGCTTAACTGCTCTAGGGTTGCTTTAAGAATTTCAGCAAACCACTAGAGCAAATTAGTTCATCATTTTTTTTATCTTTTCAATTTATTTATTTATTTTTTTGTTGTTTAATAAGAAAGATTGCAAAAAGTAAAGAAAAAGAAAACCAGAGATAGATCACAAAGAATAAAAACAAATAGAAGGACAATAAACGAAATGAGAAAGTAGGTAACCTTTATTTGATAATAGCCTCCAAATACAAGCTCCTTCTTCCACAATGTGCTTGAAACAAAAATTACAACGTGCTGAAATTTAAAGAAAAATGGCAAAAAGAAAACCCTAATCGTCTCTGAATGCCCTCTCTGTTGCGCCTGCAGGGATATTTATAGGTGCAGAAGGTGATAGAGTCCCGGATAAGATCGTACACGAAAGCAGTTGGGCAGCCTCATCAGAAATGCCGCGGAAACGCGGCTTGGGCCGCGTTTCCGCGGCTCTATGTCATCTGTTGGCCACGCGCTTTGGCGCGTGGCTTCTCCTGGTCCGTCCATCTGGTCGTTTCTTTCTGGAAGATGAATCCTGGCTCTTCAGTTTGGATTTTCCAGATAACTTAGAAATTAAGTTACTCTAATCCAAATCCCTTCAAAAAATAAATCTCATCCCTGCACATGTATTTATCCTCATCCACCAGGTATTTAGGATTGGATAGAATTCTATTCTTTCCCTCTTTGTAGTATTTGCAATATTTAGATCTTGTATTTGCACTTTGACTTCTTGTAATTGCACTTTTGCACTTGGGCTTGGACTTGGGCTTGGATCTGGGCTTTTGGGCTTCATTAAGCTCTAATTCTTTATTTAATTCAGAACTCAAGGCTTGCACACATTAAATAACAAAATATTTATAAATGTGCATCATTATATGAATAAATGTGAAAATGTGATAGTAAATATGATGACAATTATGCATTTTTCACTACCAATCACACCCCCACACTTATCTTTTTGCTCGTCCTCGAGTAAAAATCAAAAAGAAAGAGAAAATCTAATCTAACTAACTCACTTTCGTAGGAATCACGGTTGCACTTAGCATGTGCAACAAGCCGTTAAACCCCTAGGTTACCCTAGAGGACGAGTGTTGTCTCGTGAGGGTTTTCAGCGGATTACACCCACAAAATCCATAAAAAGGAGAATATTCGAATTATATTTGAAGAGACTAAGTAGTCTATAAGTTTTAGGATTATCATTTTTATTCATTTTTAAACTTAGTCTTAATAAAGTGAATTGTTATTTATTTTAGGTAAGGATCAAAATTGAATGTTTGTATAGTCTTTTTCGTTACCAAAAATCATATGCATCCTTATGAATTTTTACTAGGAATTCCTTAACTTGGACTCTCATGCCTCTTTATTATTTTTATAACATCATCTAATTTTCTTTCATGTAAGTATCAAGGCTTCTTGAGGCCCTCATACCTAACTAATTGACTATTAGATGTGTAAAAAAAAATTTTTATTTTTTTTAGCATGTATAACTCATCTAGTTTTCTTTTGTGTAAGTATCAAGGCTTCATGAGGCCCTCATACCTAACTAATTGACTAATAGATGTGTTAATACATGTATAATATTTCTTTAGTTTAGGTTTTCTAATCCACCCATGTGGCGAACTTAAAGTCGGTGGCTCCCAAACCAGTCGGCTTTAGGGCACCAGGTGAGAAAACACCCCGCGGACTCAAATTCGAATGAAATAGGCCACAAAACTAAGGACTTTATTTTATTTAGAACTCACCTTTAGGCGTGAATACTTATGCTTCTTAAGGCACATGTATCCAGCTTAATTGGTGATATTTTTTTTTTTTTTTTAGAGGCACAAGGTCTTTGTCTTAGAATCTTAGATATGCACTAGGAATGCACATTTCATTAAGGTAAAGATCAAGACTAATTATTTATTCAATTTCTCCTCCTATACCTAAAATTTAAACAATTTATTTATTTTGACCAAGTCTTTAGAAATCCTACTCATGATTTTCCTAATCCTTAAAACTAACTTAGGTTTCTTTCAAAAAATAAGTCAAAATACTGTCCTTTTTATAAAATATTTTTTTAATTTTTAATTAATTTTTTTTTTGGCAAAAGAAAGTTAAAATATAAAGAAATAAAATTTTTTTTCTTTTTTTTTATATATATTAGTAAACCCTCCCCCACACTTGTCTCATGCATTGTCCTCAATGTATGAAATGGATGCATACATGCATGAAATAAAGTACAAAGAGAGGCAAAGAATAATAGTATACCATTGTATGTACAACACATGTATTACTCTCACCTAGAGCTGCTTAGGATTCATCCCTCTAGCTCGTTTCCCATCATTCCAATGGGTTCTCTTTATAAGGCACAATGGGGAGACCAACATTTTTGTTTTAACTCTCTTTTTCCTCAGTTTCATCTTCTTTAAGCTCTTTCTCATCATATGTCCACATTCATTATTCAAAAATTCATCACTTCTTTCAGTTGGAACTTCCTTGCCGAGAAATTCTAGCTCAGTTCCGTACATCTCCTCAAAACTTAAATCAACACTTTTCCCTGGAAGTGAATAATTAACCAACATCTCCCTAGTCGACGTATCTAAACACAGGAGTTCTTTTTCAAAGAGGCTTTCGAAAGTTAAGTCAATTGGAGGTTCTTGAACTATATTCTCATGCGTTATATCAGTGCTTGGCTCATTGAAGATACTCAAATCAAATCTTCGTTTTTTAAAGGGAACTTTATAATCCCCAACATGTGTCATCTTATCACTAAAATCGCACTTATCCTCAAATAACTTGTCAAGAAATAGAGACTCAGTTTCACTTTCTTTCTCACAAATGTTCTCCATGAAGTTTACCTCAAATGTTTGGTCTTTTATCTTACGAGAGTTGTTTTCCAGGTTGAAGACATTGACCTCTTTAGTCATGTTTCCAAAGGTCAACCTCATGGATCCATTCCTACAATTTATGATCGCATTTGCAGTTGCAAGGAATGGACGCCCTAAGATAATGGGAGTTTGAGACCGAGGAGTGGATACAGGTTCGGTCTCCAGAACAACAAAATCTACTGGGTAGATAAACTCCCCAACTCGGATGAGCACATCGGTAATTTCTCCTTTGGGAATTTTTATGGATCGGTCAGCTAATTGGATTGTAACCTTAGTCGGACTAAGTTCGCCCAATCCAAGTTGTTGGTAGACTGAGAAGGGGAGTAAGTTGATACTTGCTCCCAAATCAAGAAGTGCATGCTTAATTGCAGTTTGACCTATTGTGCAAGAGATGGTGGGACAACCAAGGTCCTTATACTTGACAAGGATCTGGTTGGACAATAGCTCACTAATGTTAGTGGCTAGAAAAACCTTCTTGGGCACATTAGTCTTTCTCTTCTTTGTGCACATGTCCTTAATAAACTTAGCATAACTAGGGACTTGTTGGATTGCATCAAGAAGAGGTATATTGATCTTGACTTGATTAAAAATCTCGCGTACCTTATCCATTTGTGCACATTGCTTATCTTTAAGCCTATTTGGGTAGGGTGCGATGGGCTTGTGCATAACTTGTCTTTTTTAGTGTTGTTGGCATCAAGTTGAGATGGAGTGGGATCAGGCAAGCTGAATGCTTGTTTAGAACTTGATGGTGTTGATACTTGGTTATCAACTTGTTTTTCCGACCGCAATGTATGAATCGCATTGCACTGACTCATATGATTCTCTTCAGCCAAGTGAGCTTGACTAGAGTTCCTAGGGTTTGGGAATGGTTGACTAGGTAGAGTTCCCTTTTGCCTTTCTTGCTGATTCATTTGCATCTCTATCCTAGTCAAAACTTGAGCCAGCGTGTCATTGCTTTTAACGAGAGTGTCCACCTTTCTTTCCATATTGGAGAGCCTTGTTTCCATTTGTGAATATTGGAAAGAGGGTGGAGGATTTTGATAGGGCGGATTTTGGAAATTGTTGGAGAATTTGGGCCTAGTTTGATCATTGTTATTTTGGCCCCATGACAAATTGGGATGGTTTCTCCAACCGGGATTGTAGGTGGGCGAATATGGATTATTGGCGGGCGAATTGTTGGCGGGCCTTGTGAAGGCCGCACTCATATGTTCGGGCAAGCTTTGATGCGCGATAAAGACGGGACATTCCTCGAACACATGGTTCATATCTTGACAATAAGTATAGCCCACCGAAGATGTTGGGCTGACTTGGTTCACAGAGACTGGTTCTTTAGTTTCAAGAGCCTCTAGTCTTCGCATTACAGCAGCTAACTTAGCATCGGTTGCTATGTTGGCCTCAATGGAATGGATACCTCCTTTAGAAGAAATAGGGTCATTAGTCCTAAATTTTTTCGGAGTTGGTTCCCATTGGATGGTATTATCAGCTAATTCTTCATATAATAACCATCCTTCAGTTTCGTCCTTTTTCAGAAATCCTCCTTGGCACATGGATTCTAACAGCGTTTTAGTTTGATATTCTAATCCATCATATAGAACTTGGCAAAGTCGCCATTTCTCTATCCCATGGTGAGGGCATTGGGCAAGGAGGTCCTTAAAACGTTCGAAATACTTCCAAAAAGGTTCATTGGCTGTTTGCTTAAACTGTAAGATGTTCTTCCTAATCAGTGCAGTCTTGTGGACGGGATAAAATTTTTTAAGAATGCCTTAACAAAATTATCCCACGAAGATATTGAACCGGCCTCTAGACTGTAGAGCCATTTCTTTGCTAAATCCTTCAAAGCAAAGGGGACAAACCTAAGTTTGATGTCATCTTTTCCTAACTTAGGAATATTCATCATGAGACATACTTCCTCAAATTCCCTTATGAAGAAGTATGCATCCTCGGAGTCGAGTCCATGAAATTTCGGAAGGGTGTTGATATATTGTGGCTTAAGCTCAAATGGGTCAACACCTTCATCGTTAAGCTTGATGCAAGAAGGAAGAGAGGTCCTAATAGGATAGAACCTATCTTGGAGTGATATTGGTTGTGCCATGTGTGGGTCGGGCTTTTGCTCGGGTGGTGAACTAGTTCTAGTTAGCCTGGATGTAAGTGGGTCTCTCGACCAAGCGGACATGCACAATCAGCAAACAAGTTCACCCAATCAATCAATAAAAAAGAAAAACAATCAAAAATTCTAATCTAGGGTAAGCCTTGACCTAGACGACTCCTAACTTTAGACTGTCCTTAGGAGGTCTACTGTCGACGTTAACCACAAGTTAATCGGCCAGGTAGGCGGCAAGACCGGTGGGAGGTTTTCCGTCAGAGACGTTCCTTAATTAAATAACCACCGTTCTTCGGGCTTTCGGCCCTCAATCTCCTGCCTAGACACCGATTTGACAAGAGTTAATTTCGAACAATTTTTCTCCTTCGGTCAATCTCCTATTGAGTCCGAGTTAACCTAGGGCCAACGTCTAGTCAAATGTTACTTAAGGTTAGGGTTGTGAGTGTGACGGATATGATTTGTGGGCCAAGGAAGGGTGATGAAATCCCCACCTTATCTTGTTTATGGGTTATGCCCTTAAGATAGTTTTGTGTACGTGTAAAGCTGTAGAAAAGTAATCACTCAAGAAAGCAGTAAATCAACCAAGAGTGTTTCCTAATCTATATGCTATGCAAACGTACCTTGTCGCCAGCACTCTTCAACAAAATTAAAAAAAATTAAAATAGACACGTGCCCTAAATGCAAGAGTCTAAATTTTTTTTTTTTTATCAACAAATGGGTTAATGTTATTAATTAGCAGTTGCAGAGTGATCACAGAGAAATTTAATCACAGCAGTAAGCAGTATTTGCAATTCTGAGCAACCTGAAGAAAATTTGATGAGTAGTGAACTACTCTTGCCGCGAAAATGTGGCTATTGCCGCGGACCCGCGGCAAAGAAGTAGGCTCTGATGCTCTGCCTTCGAGGGCAGAGGCACAGAGTTGCTATGTGTCCTTGCTGCTGCTTTGTTTTCCTGTTCTCTGTATCTGCAAACAGAAAGAATAAAAAATAATTAGATTAAGGAAATCATACCGTTCCTTCCCCTGCAACGGCGCCAAAATTTTGATTGAGAATTTTAGAATTTGTAAGTAAGAATGAGTTGTAAAATTCTTAGTCTCAATGCTATCCGCTGTAGCAAGGGCTCAAGCGGGTCGTGATCCTCAGGGAAGGATGTGATGCAAGCTTTTCGACCGATTCCTCTGTATCTTCAAAATATGAGAGAAGAGATTAGATTTGAGATATATATATGATATGAAAGATGTGATTTTACTGATCTTCTACCACAACCCTATTGCAAGTTAAGGAGATTGATCATCATATTGAGATGTATGTAATTCACCCTAGGTTATTAAGAACAATTCAAGCAAGAAAAGACGATACAAGATTCTAACTAAGTTACATTATTAAAAACTAAACAATGTTTCATCCTAACATCAAAGTACAGCTTAAGAGAAGATTAATCTTAAATTTAGGCTGTCCTAGTTCTTAAGTATGAAGTCATGAAGAGTCTTTTAAATATGCAACCTAGATTAAGAAGTCTAGTTATCTGTTTAATCTTCAAGAAAAATAATCATTAAACTTAGGGTTTCAAGAAGTGGTCATCAATCCGATCAATGCTTAACTGCTCTAGGGTTGCTTTAAGAATTTCAGCAAACCACTAGAGGAAATTAGTTCATCATTTTTTTTATCTTTTCAATTTATTTACTTATTTTTTGTTGTTTAATAAGAAAGATTGCAAAAACAAAAGAAAAAGAAAACCAGAGATAGATCACAGAGAATAAAAACAAATAGAAGGACAATAAACAAAATGAGAAAGTAGGTAACCTTTATTTGATAATAGCCTCCAAATACAAGCTCCTTCTTCCACAATGTGCTTGAAACAAAAATTACAACGTGCTGAAATTTAAAGAAAAATGGCTAAAAGAAAACCCTAATCGTCTCTGAATGCCCTCTCTGTTGCGCCTGCAGGGATATTTATAGGTGCAGAAGGTGATAGAGTCCCGATAAGATCGTACACGAAAGCAGTTGGGCAGCCTCATCAGAAATGCCGCGGAAAAGCGGCTTGGGCCGCGTTTCCGCGGCTCTATGTCATCTGTTGGCCACGCGCTTTGGCGCGTGGCTTCTCCTGGTCCGTCAATCTGGTCGTTTCTTTCTGGAAGATGAATCCTGGCTCTTTAGTTTGGATTTTCCAGATAACTTAGAAATTAAGTTACTCTAATCCAAATCCCTTCAAAAAATAAATCTCATCCCTGCACATGTATTTATCCTCATCCACCAGGTATTTAGGATTGGATAGAATTCTATCCTTTCCCTCTTTGTAGTATTTGCAATATTTAGATCTTGTATTTGCACTTTGACTTCTTGTAATTGCACTTTTGCACTTGGGCTTGGACTTGGGCTTGGATCTGGGCTTTTGGACTTCATTAAGCTTTAATTCTTTATTTAATTCAGAACTCAAGGCCTGCACACATAAATAACAAAATATTAATAAATGTGCATCATTATATGAATAAATGTGAAAATGTGATAGTAAATATGATGACAATTATGCATTTTTCACTACCAATCATCTCCCAAGATACAACACTCCTTCACGGTATTTGGATAGCACTACCAAATCACCGTACAGTCGAATCGTAGTTAACCAGTACCTTCACAGGATTGTTGAAACAGCAGGACAGAGACAAATTTTGGGAGAATATTTGCCTTTACTTTGGAGGAGCACCCACTGTAGAAGATGAAGGAAGGTTGAAGAATAATCTTCTTCAGAAGTCCCAGATTCAGACAACAATTCTATTAAAGAATCTGTTAAATTTTCTGAAGCCCTCTTTCAGAACGAATTTTGCAGAATCTCTTTTGGAAGTCGCTTCGGAAACTGAATTTTTCACTTCCCGTTGGAAGTCACTTCAAGACTGAGAGAGAGAGAATCTCCTTTAGAAGGCAGATTTCTTTCTGTTGTTGATGTGTTTCAATTGAGAATTCAGAGCGCTATTTATAGCGCTCCGGAGGGGCCAACGGATTCAAGCCCAGCGAAAAGTTGCAACGGTTCGGTCTGAACCGTTGCATTGATTCGACCCAACAATCGCAACTGTTGGCTGTCCAACTAAAGCAATCGCAACTGTTGGCTGTCCAACTGGAGCGGTTCGGATCCAGATAACGGAGCGAGTATGCTTCGCGTAACCATACCCGTGAGACCTGATTCAAAAAGAACCAGGCCGGGTAGGGAACCCGAACCCAAACCAGAATCAAGATCCAGACCCGGTCCCGAGCCCGAGCCTGGCCTAGCGCCGGTCGGCCATCCGGCCGCCGCCAGCGGCAGCGTGCGCACGCATGTGCGGGCATGGTTCCCTCCCAATCGCGCGCAAAAAACTCCAAGTACCCAAAGGGCACGCCCTTTGTTCTCAATTTTCTCTATTTAAACACTACGAACTTTCATCCCATGGCCAATGTGGGACTAAATGCTTTTAGCTACCATTAGTCCCATTTTGGCTTTGAATTAGGCAATCTTTAGACTTGAATATCTCATTCATTCGAAGTCGGAATTGAACATGTGAATATACCACGTTCATCCCTATTGGAAGGAGAACACACTCCAACCATCATCCAATTGATTTGATCAACATATCTCGCCGAAATTCAATTCAAAGATTCACATATATATTCTTCATATTCCAACAAATATTAATACCTATGTGAAAAATGAATAGAGAAGGGGAAGGAAGCTCACAGCCAATAGGGAAAGGGGGCACGGCCAATGCTGTGCTTGCACATGAGCAAGGATCTCGCGGCAAAGTGGAGACCACGGGCTTGTTGTGCGTGACCAAAAGAGAGACGTAAGAGGCTTGTTGTTATGGAGTTTGCCCATGGATGGGATTGGCTACGCAAAGGGGGCTCCAGGGGAGTGCGTGGCTTGGTGGAAGAGCATGGCCTAGATGCATGCGCAGGTGGAAGGGCTGAAGCTTGGGGTTACTCAGCTGTGAGGTGGAGGGGGTTCTAGCGGATGTTGCCGGGTCTCGCGGGAGGTAGCAGAGTACATGACCATCTCACTGAAGGTCGCCGAGACGTCGATGCCGATGGTCATGTAGGAGGAGACCTTCTTGAATAGCACTCGCTTGGAATCGTCGGATCCTGGGGATCGGCTGCTAGCAAGCTGGTGAAGCTGAAGCTTGAGATCGGCAACCTCGGATCTGTCGGATGGTTGGGAGGGGCGGCAACACTGGAGAGGGATACGGCTGTGCTGCGCACAGGAGGGAGGAGGCGGCAGGGCAGGTGGGGGTGCTCGGCTGCCGCTAATCTGCAAGGGGGCGGCCTGGGCTGGAGATCTGGCTGCGCTGGCTAGGTTGCTCTGTCGGAGAGGGCTGGGTGGCCTGCTAGGCTCGGCAGAACAGGGAGGGGAGGCGGCCATGGGGCTTGCGGCCTGCTGTTCCTGCTACCGCGGGTGCACCGAGGAGGAGGGAGGCGGCCTGCTATGGCGTGGGCTGCTGCTGGATCACGTGTAGGCGCACGACGGCTCGACGGAGAAGTGATGAAGCGTGATGGAGGTGGTATCTGCTGGAGGTGGCCATGGACCTTGGCCTGGGGCGGCTGGGTTGTTGATGGGGTTAATAAATAAGATATTAGGGATTAGGTTAGAATTAGATGATAGATTATATATATGGTTGGTATTGGGTTTGTGGGTCTAATGGTTATTGGGTTAACGGGTAGGATTAGGAATCAATGAAAGTGGGTATGGATTGGATAATGGGTAGGACCATAGATAAAGGATACGGGTTAATGGGTATAGAATCAAGGGGAAGGAAAAGTACTACAAATAATAATAATAAATACAAACCATAAAATATTAATGATTAATAATAACACTAAAAATAATTAACCATAACATTAATAATAATAAACTCTATTAACAACAAGTATTATTAACAATAATAACAATAATAATAGTAGTAACTAATAATAAAAATAAGAATCATAATTAGTAATATTAATTGTAATTAGTAACACTAATAATAATACTCATATTAATTAACCATACATTAATAATAAATAATAATAGTAACACTATTAATAATTAATAACCATTAACTATATTAATAATAATAACACTAATAGTAGTAATAATAAATAATAATTATAATGGAAGAATAATAATGGTAATAGCTACCACTAATAATATAGTAAATAATAAGAATGATATTAGAATAATATTAATAAGGAACTAAAAATACATATAAGAAATAATGGTAAAATACACATAAAAATAAAATACCATTTACTATCTTAAAAATAATTTGCATATTTAATAATAATAATAATTACAAGAAAGAAAATAAATAAATTAAGTTGATTAAAAAAATAATATGTAAATCAAAATAAATACTTTAGGAAAATAACACAGTATTTCTAACTAGGGATCTTACACCAACTCTTCATGACTTATTGTGATGAAAAGGGAATTAAGCATGAAATGTCATGTCCTAGAACTCCACAACAAAATGGAGTAGTAGAAAGGAAGAATAGAACTCTTCAAGAAATAGCTTGGACTATGATAAGTGAATATGGTCTCCCTCAATATTTATGGGCCGAGGCCGTAAACACCGCATGCTACATATCAAATCGTATTTATTTGTGTAAAAATACTTTCAAAACCTCTTTTGAAATTTATCATTTAAGAAAATCAAATGTTTCATACTTTAAAGTTTTTGGATGCAAGTGTTTTGTTTTGAATACTAAAGATAATTTAGGTAAATTTGATGCTAAGGCTTATGAAGCAATATTTGTTGGATATTCTATTACTAGCAAAGCTTATAGAGTATTCAATAAATCTTCTCATACTATTGAAGAATCTATGCATGTTAAATTTGAAGAATCTAATACTATTGTTGAGAATGTTGTAGAGATTGACTCATTAGGGGAGAACATGGAGAAAATATCCTTGAAGGACTCACCCATTCAAGAAGAAAAGCAAGAACCCATTGGTGAAGTTCAAAAGGATGAAGTGGAAACTCTCAACCACTTCCTAAAGATTGGAGATACGCTATAAATCATCCCAAAGATCTCATCATAGGTGATGTATCAAAAGGGGTAACCACTCGCTCCAAACTCCATGATTTGTATGGTAATTTTGCATTCATATCTCATTTTGAACCCAAAAACATCCCCGAAGCTGAGGGTGACTCATATTGGTTGCTAGCTATGCAAGAAGAGCTCAATCAATTTGAGTTTGGCACCTTGTTCCTAGACCCCACGATAAACCAATAATTGGTACTAAGTGGATTTTTAGGAACAAGTTAGATGAGTCAGGAAATGTTATTAGGAATAAGGCTAGGTTAGTGGCCCAAGGCTACACTCAAGTTGAAGGAATCGACTTTGAGGAGACCTTTGCACCCGTAGCACGGCTTGAAGCCATACGGATCACACTAGCTTATGCATCTTTTAAAAATTTTAAACTTTTCCAATGGACGTAAAAAGTGCATTTTTAAATGGTTTTATTGATGAGGAAGTTTATGTTGAACAACCTCCCAATTTTATAGATCATGTTCATCCAAATTTTATTTTCAAACTTGATAAAGCATTATATGGTTTAAAACAAGCTCCAAGAGCTTGGTATGAAAGGCTTTCTAGTTTTCTTCTTTCAAATGATTTTGTTAAAGGCATAGTAGACACCACATTATTTACTAAACATGTTGATGGTGACATTCTTATAGTTCAAATATATGTTGATAATATAATCTTTGGTTCTACTAATGAGTTACTTTGCAAGGAGTTTGAATAATGCATGCAACGTGAATTTGTGATGTCATTAATGGGTGAATTGAATTATTTTCTTGGACTCCAAATCAAGCAAATGCGCGATGGGATATTCATATGTCAAGCCATGTACTCCGAGAAACTCATCAAGAAATTTCGGCTTGAAGACTCAAAAATTTGCAACACTCCCATGGCCACAACCACCAAGCCTGATAAGGATGACCAAGGTAAGTGTGTTGATATTAAGTTGTATAGAAGCATGATTGGTAGTTTGTTGTATTTAACGGCTAGTAGGCCGAATATCATGTTTAGTGTGTTTCTTTGTACTAGATTCCAATCGTGTCCCAGAGAATCTCATTTAATTGCGGTAAAACGCATTATTCGTTATATTAAGGGCACTATTGGAATGGGTCTTTGGTATCCGAAAATCGGAGATTTCTCAATGACGAGTTTTTCGGATGCCGACTATGTAGGTTGTAGAGTGGATAGGAAGAGTACTAGTGGAACATGTCAATTTCTTGGTAATTATCTTGTTTCATGGTCTTCTAAGAAACAAAATTTGGTAGCCCTCTCAACCGTCGAGGCTGAGTATGTTGCGGCGGGGGCTTGTTGTGCACAAGTCCTTTGGATGAAACATACTCTCCTTGATTATGATTTGCATTATGACCATATAAAAATATGTTGTGATAATACTAGTACTATACATATGACTAAGAATGCAAATCAACATAATAAAACCAAGAACATTGAGATTAGATATCATTTTCTTAGAGATCATTTTGAGAAAGGTGATATTGAGATTGATTATGTTTCTTCTGATTTGCAACTTGCCGATATTTTCACTAAATCACTTGATTATAATAGATTTTCTTTTATTTGTCGTGAACTTAATGTTTGTGTTGTTGAATAAGAAAGTTTTCCTGCTATTATATCCCTTTTTGATGTATGACAAAAAGGGGGAGAAATATATGTTATGATTTGGTGTTTTTATTGATGCTTTCGTTTTATTGATGGTGTTTTATTATTATCTCATGAAAACTTGTTTTAACTTGTTTTATACTTGTTTAATATAGCATCATTTGAGGGGGAGTTTTTACCTCTCTTTTATATCTTGTGTTATAGCCTATATGTTTTGTCATCATCAAAAAGGGGGAGATTGTTGGCCCAAAAGGTTACTGATTGAGCATGAACCTGCACACAAAATACAGTATTTTAGAACTTTAAATAGATATGTTCAAGTGCTCAATTCTACCGCAATAGCTAGTGGCTAAGCGGGTCGTGATCCTCAAGGAGGGTTAGCGATAGAAGCGTTCAAGGTTTGTATTGAAATCTTTGTGAAGAAAAACGAAGGTTCTTCTTTGTTTTAAGAAATGAAAATGAAAAAGAGTTAGGTTAAGGTTAAGTGGGGAAGAAAATGGTAGAATGAGAAGGTGGAGAAAATCAAAAAATGACTATGTACAAATGAATTGAAAAAGAGTGAAAAAGATTTGGAAGATGTGGTGTTGGTGATCTAAACTAAAAGTTACAAGAAAGAAAAACTAAAAATAATTACTTACCTCCTTTTGACCAAAAGCTTACCTTGAATCTTTGGCTACGATGTTACCTTGAAGTGGAGGTAGTCAGTGCATAGCCTATAAGAGTTGATCATTGTCTCTTCCACATTACATCATCAAGACAAAACAAGAATGAAATGATACAGAGAGACTCAAATCCATCGTCATGAGCTATCAGTGGCACTCGCAAAGGCAAGGCTCTTTCGATGCTTTTAGACTCACTCGGAGAGCAATTGGTACAAGAATGAGTGAAGTAGAAAAGAAGAAGAGGAACAACACTAAAACAAAGTACATACAAAAGGAAAATACAGATTCGATTTCATAACAATAAAAGAAAAGAAAGAAACCTTACACCGGTGTCACTCTCAGCACAAGCTTTGATTGGTCGCTAATATTGCATATTTAATATCATATGTCCATACTTATTATAGAATAAAAGCCTACATTGTCCTAATTAATTGTTTGATTTATTTGCAGGCCCAATCTTTAAGGAGTTGAAGAGAAATTAGCCCAAATTCTGAATTAAATCAGAATTAATTTGCACCAAGTAAATCAGGGTAAAATCAAGATGTGGAAAACCGGTTGAGAAGAATCCTCTCAGAATCGATCGGTTAAAGCCAAGAATCCAAGGCCATTTCGTCAGAATCCGGGACTCAAACTGACAAACCAACTCCAGATATAGTCAGAAGGCCAAACCAGCGTGACCCACCAACAGGGTGTGGCCACCTGGCCACACCCTGGCCACGAAAACGGGCAAAAACCGCGTTTCCGCGGCAATCTTGGGGAGTTAGGGGAGCGTTTGCTCCCCCGATCTCCCCGGGATCCTGGTTGTTGGGTTTATGCCTATAAAAGGCCAGTATCTGCGCTGAAAAATGGGCGCCAATGCAGATTTAGGATTTTAGACTAGTTTTTTCATTTTGTAGTTTAGTTTTTACTTTTATGTAACTTGTATGTAGCTTAGGGTAGAAGAAGATTCATGTAAGTAAGAGAGAGAGGCATATGTTGAGAGTGACACCTATGTACCCTCCTCCTTTCTTTCATTGTCTCAAGCAATAAAGGTAAACTTTTATTTATGTTCGTTTCTTTACTTTCCTTTTCTTTTGTTTTGCTTTCTTCTTCCTCTTTCTACTTTATCTTGGTTGTGTTTGTTGAGTTTACAAGTAAAATCCAAAGCAAGTATAACTAAGCTACGTGAGAGCCAGCGATAGTTCATGAAGACGTTCTCCTCTTCCAAGATCCGCATCACTTCGTTCTTGCTAGGCTTGACGATATAATGTGCATGGGGACTGAGCTCGAGCTTATGATCTATGCGTTGAACGCCTCCGAAGCAAAGGTAGAACTTGCACAGGTTTCCAAGTAAGTCATCACCAAACTAGGTAAGTAATTCTTAACTTTCTTTCTTTTCTTTTATCGCTATAGTATAGATCGCCAACACGATTTCTTTCACCACTTCTTCCCAATCGTTTTCATTCTTTTTTCCAAAACATTTGTACATAGACGCTTTCGCCGTTTTCTGATTTTTCCACCTTCTTCATCTTTCATTTTCTTCTAACATAACATAATTCTTTTTTCCATTTTCTTAACTTAAAAACAGAGAAGAACTATCGTTTTGTTTTCTTAACGATTTCAATAAAGAACCGTAAAGCTTCCATCGCAAACCCTCCTTGTGGATCACGACTCGCATAGCCACTTGCTATAGCGGAAGAATTGAGCACTTGTACATTTTTATTATAAGTTCTGAAATCTCGTATTTTGTGTGCAGGTTTAGCTTCAATCAAGCTTCATTCTCATTCTCCTATGAAAGTCTGATCTCCTCTGAATTACATAAATGAAAACTAAAAATTACATGAAAAGAAAAATAAATACCTACACTAAAAAATGGAAAACTGGACTAAATCCTATCTCTGCATGGTCATCCACTGGAGGCTCTGAAAATCCCAATATTTATAGGCAAAACCCCACCTACAGGATCATATGAAAATAGGGGGAGCAAATACTCCCCATAACTCTCCAACAGAGCTGCAGAAACGTGGCTTTGGCCGCGTTTCTGCGGCCAGGGTGTGGCCACTCGCCACACCCTGTTGGTGGTGCTCCCCGGTTTCTTGATTTGTAATTATCTTTATCTGGATTTGCAGTTTATGTCCGGGATTTTGACGAAATGGCCTTTGATCCTTGGCTTCAACCGATTGATTCAGGGAGAATTCTTCTCAACCAGTTTTCAACTTCTCTGATATGCCAAGATTTAGCCCTGATTCCTTGATTTCGAATTTATTCTGAATTAAGTCAGGATTTGGTAGGCTTTTGGGCTCATTTCTCTTCACTCTCCTTTAGGAATGGGCCTGCAAATAAATTAAACATTTAACTAGAAAAATGCAGAGTTTATTCTATAATAAGTAGGAGAATATGATATTAAATGTGCAATATTAGTGACCAATCACACCCTCATACCTATCTTTTGCTCGTCCTCGAGCAAAACAACTAAACTATACTAAGGATTATTAGACCACTTTCGCAGGTCACGCGATTACACTGAGCATGTGCAACAAGCCGTTAAACCTCTAGGTTTCCCCTAGAGGACGAGTTTTGTCTCGTGAGGATTTTCAGTGGATTACACCCACAAAATCCATAAAGAAAGAAACAAAGAGTTAGTATTTTCGAAAAGTATTTTGAAAGAGAAAAATATTTGAAATATAATTGTAAGACTTAAGTAATCTATAAGTTATAGGAAAACTGAATTTTTCATTCCTAAACTTAGTATCTATTCAAAAATTTGTTATCAATCAAAGTAAATAATCAAATTGTACTTCTCACCTAGCCTATTACTTTACCCCAAGTCATATGCACCTTGTGATTGTGAAAATTTGACTAACGGTTCTTTGACTCTAACTCTTATGCCTCATTTATTTATATATATATATATAATTTTTTTTTTAGTATTATTCCTTAGTTCTATTAGGCTTTCTAATCTGCCCATGTAATGAGCCTTTAATCGATGACTCCCAAACCAAACGGTCTTAGGGCACCAGGTGAGAACACATCCCAAGGACTTAAGGACTCGAGCAAACAAGGCCACAAAACTAAGGATTTTATTATATGAACCCCTTTTAGGCGTGAATACTTATGCTTCATGAGGCATAAATACCCAGCTTAATCAGAGGATTTATATATATACTTTTTTCTCAAATTTATCTAATTATCTTTTGCATAAATACTAAGGCTTGCTTAGGCCAAAGCACCTAGCTAATCAATAATTAGATTTGTTTATATATATTTTTTTCATAATATTTTTTATAAGGCATAAGAATTTTTATTTTTGAACCCTAAGTATGTAAGTGTATGAAGTATGCATATTTCATTAAGGTAAAGATCAAGACTAAATTACTTTGACAAATTATCTTCCTAACCTTAAAAATACAACAAATAATCTTATTTTGACCAAGTTTAAGAAATCCTAATTTTGATTTTCCTATTCTTAAAATTGACTTAATTTCTTACAAAAAATATGTCAAAATATTGTTTCTATTTTCAAAAAGTTTTTAAAAGTAAAAAAATTTTAATAAAAAGAAAAAACCTAAGTTATGTTAGACCTTCCCCCACACCTATCTCATGCATTGTCCTCAATGTATGAATTAATGCATGGATGAATGAAAAAGAAGATAGGGAAGGAAAATACTACCTTAAGGTGGTGGTTCCGGTGGTGGTCTGATTGGTCCACGAAATGCGGCCCAATCGACTTTGCATGGAGTTCGGAGGAACCCACCAAAAATCTCTCTAATATAACCCATTAAAATGATGTATCCATGAAGGATTTTTATTAAAAATTTAACCCCATCTAATTTCCAAATTTCATAATTAATTTCGGAGTCAAATTTGTCAACCGCCTTGTCCCAAAATGGACTGTGAAAAGATAGAATGATTGACTTGGTTTCAGGAAGTACAGGAACTAATTCTAACTCAGGAAGGTGACTTAAGTCAAGTAAAGGTTCAGGAGTCGAGATTGGTTCGGGAAGTGGGTCCAAGTCAAGAAGTTAAAACTCAAGTCCACATTTATTTTCCAACAATGGAATATGACTTAATATTGGTGATTCAAGTTCAAGAATGATAGGTGTGGGAATCAAAACTGACTCTAAAATATTACTCAAGTCGGGTAACAAAACAGGAGTCAATATTGATTTGAGAATTTGAACTAGATCACGGATTTGAGAATCTAGGTCACATTTCTCATTGAGTTCAATGTTACAAAAATGAGAACTTGCCAATTTGTCAATGGGACTTTCAAAAGTGTAAAATTGGTCAAGTTCAATATGATCATCATCAAAGATGGGTGATTAAATTTCATAATGAATTGGCACAGGATCCAATGTTGACTCGGGAAAAAGATTGAAATCAGGTGAAGATATCGGAGTCATTATTGAATCAGGAAGTAGAATTGAATCACTATATTGAGGTTCAGGATCATATTCATTCTCAAGTTCTATTTCAGGAAAGGAATAACTTACCAAACTGTCAATATTATTTTCAAAATTTAGAGTTTGGGCAAGTTCAAATGATTGTTCTGAAATGGAACCGTGATTTTCAAAACAACATGACTCTTCGGCTCTAACAGAATGGTTAGTGACATCAGAACTGGTCAAACGGTGAGAACATAGAGATTGGACCATCATATCTATGTCATGATTACAAGCGTTTTGAGCCTGAGTCATGGCTTCAAGCATCTTTTCATAGTTGATTGGTTCATCGTTTTGTTGAAAAGATGAAGTGCTGTCTGGAATTGGTGGTGAAATTGTGAGTCCATCAGATTTTGTGATTTTTGTTTGGACTCACGCATACTCATTTCCAAAATTGATGGTTTTCTATTTTGGACTGGTGGAACTGAGTATGAATCTTGGAAATATTGTAGACTAGGTGGATAAGGAGGACAAGTTGGTTGAAAATTAGACTCGGGGGAGGTGAATCCCCACTGACTCTGTGAAGAGTTGAAATTATTCTGAAAATTATGGTTATAAGATTGGGGGCATGGGTTATATTGATTCGGATAAGACCAATCCGGCACACTAGGTTGGTTAAAGTTATGATATGCCGGTTGGTAATATCTGAAAAAGAGGTCGGTGTGTAATATGGATTACTATTAAAATTAGAAAAATTGTTATTATAAGCCATATCACACAATAGAATACAAACAAAGAAAAAAAACAACAAATAAGCAAACAAATAAAAAGAAAAAATTCTAAACTAAGTTAGGGTAGACCTATGACCTAGATGACTCCTAACTAGTTAGACTGTCCACGGGAGGTATAATGCAGACTTTGACCACAGGCTAATCAGCCAGGTCAGGACAAGACTGGTAGGAGGTTATCCGTCTGAGACGTTCCTTAATTAAATAACCACCAACCTTCGGGCTTTCGGCCCTTAATCCCTTTCCTAGACAATGATTTGGTAGGAGTCAAATTCCAACACCTTTTTCCCTTAGAATAATCTCCTAATTGAGTCTGAGATGTCCCTAGGGCCAACGTCTGCTCATTTTTAGTTAGGCTCGGGTTAGTGAGTGCTTGGAATCTGATTTTTGGGTCAAGGAAGGGTGATTAAATCCCCACCTTATCTTGTTATGGGGTGGTGCCCTTAAGATCAGTTTGTGCAAGTGTACAAGATATGCAAACAGGATTCACTCAAAGCGATGTAAATCAACCAAGAGATGAGTCCTATTCTAAATGCAATGTAAACGTACCTTGTTCTAGCGCTCTTCAACAGTAAAGTAAATGAATTGAAAATACACGTGCCTAAAATGCAAACGTCTAATCAATTTTTAAAACTTTTCAACAAGTATTTTACTGTTGGTTTATTAGCAGCCTCCTGGTGAGGTCATACAAGAAATAAAGTTTGCAGAGACTCTAATTTTGCAAAGCAAGCAGCCCTGCAAAAAGCCAGTCAGTAGTGAACTCTTCTTTGCCGCGGAACCGCGGCTAGAGCCGAGCCAACGCGACAATTCAGAGGGTACTTGGTCTCTGTATTCTGGAACAGAGGCCCAAGACCACTTATGTGTTACTGCAATCTTTTTTTCCTGCTTTTTCTGCCCTATAACCTGCAACAGAGAAGAAAAATTCGTTTTAGTTCTAAAATTCAATAAAAACCGTTACCCTCCCCGGCAACGGCGCCAAAAATTTTGATTGAGCTTGAACCTGCACACAAAATAGAGTATTTCAGAACTTTAAATAGAGATGTGCAAGTGCTCAATTCTACCGCAATAGCTAGTGGCTAAGCGGGTCGTGATCCTCAAGGAGGGTTAGCGATAGAAGCGTTCAAGGTTTGTATTGAAATCTTTTTGAAGAAAAACGAAGGTTCTTCTTTGTTTTAAGAAATGAAAATGAAAAAGAGTTAGGTTAAGGTTAAGTGAGGAAGAAAATGGTAGAATGAGAAGGTGGAGAAAATTAGAAAATGACTATGTACAAATGAATTGAAAAAGAGTGAAAAAGATTTGAAAGATGTGGTGTTGGTGATCTAAACTAAAAGTTACAAGAAAGAAAAATTAAAAATAATTACTTACCTCCTTTTGACCAAAAGCTTACTTTGAATCTTTGGCTACGATGTTACCTTGAAGTGGAGGCAGTCAGCGCATAGCCCATAAGAGTTGATCATTATCTCTTTCACATTACATCATCGAGACAAAACAAGAATGAAATGATACTGAGAGACTCAAATCCATCGTCATGAGCTATCGGTGGTACTCGCAATGGCAAGGCTCTTTCGATGCTTTTAGACTCACTTGGAGAGCAATTGGTACAAGAATGAGTGAAGTAGAAAAGAAGAAGAGGAAGAACACTAAAACGAAGTACATACAAAAGAAAAATACAGATTCGATTTCATAACAATAAAAGAAAAGAAAGAAACCTTACACCGGTGTCACTCTCAGCACAAGCTTCATTCTCGTTCTCCTTGTAATCACCTAAAGAGGAAAGAGCATTGGTAATTTTAGTAAACCTTGTAATCATAGAATCAATAGATTCATCTTCAAGCATTTTAAAACTTTCATATTGGGACCTCAAGAGATCTATCTTTGCTCTCTTGACTTGTGATGTCCCCTCGTGTATGACTAATAAGTGTTGCCAAATCTCATAGGCGGATTGGCAATGTATAACCCGTGTAAGATCATCCTCATTCAAGGCAGTGAGAAGGAAATTTTGAGTCTTAGAATTAGCCTCATATTCTTTGTAGGTAAAGTCAGACCAAGTGCTCTCCTCACTATCGGGTCTACTATAGGGTTTGGTCAAGGATTTAGCAACTAAACTACCTAGGGATTGTAGAAAGATAGCCATCCTAACCTTCCAAATGGGCAAATTGAGTCCATCAAATTTAGGAGGGGTTTGATGTTGTCGGCCATTTTTACTAGTGTATGAATGAAAGAATGCAAGAGTGATTAGCAAATTTTTAGGATCTCTCTAAGGATGTTAAGCCACAAACTAGAGTCCTACCTCTGATACCAATTGAAATCACCTAGAGGGGGGGTGAATAGGTGATAATGCTAATCAATGCACAAATAAAAACTTATGATGCAACAATCACCCAAAACAAGACTGGAAGCCGAATACCCCGTGAAGGGCTCTGAACTCCTTCCTCGTGATTCCTCTAGATAAGAGTTTGAGGTGCGTATTGCAATCTTGTTGTATGAGTATTTGATTGACAAAATGAATATAAAACAAGTGAATATAGCAATCAATATGTAGAGCAAGTACAATGTAGCAATGAATATGAATAGCAAGTAAATGAAGTAATGAATAAGAAGCAATAAGTATAAGGCAATGAAATTAAAGCAAGAAGCAAGTAAACCAAACGCAAACACTGAGAATTTTTCCAAGGTTCGAGCACCCAGCTCTACGTCCCCGCCTTCACCCAGAAGGATTTCTAACCACTATAACTTAACAAAGAGTTATAATCGCACCGGAGTACCCAACTCCACAATCTCAAGTACAAGTATTTTCTTGGTGATCAAAAGACCACAAACTCTCTTTTGAAAAATCCTTTTCCCTTACAAATGCCCTGTAGAACAATGAGTACGATTGAAACTCTAGTATTGTAAGTGGGAAAAAGAAAATGGAATTTTGAGAGAGCTTTGAAAACAAAACTTCAAAAAATGAGAGAGATTTTTCAGCACAAAAACCAAGAACAAAACTCTTTTGAAAGCCCTTAAACTTTTGAATATTTTTGCAAGTAATTGTTGTTAATCCCACAGCCCTAATCACCCCTATTTATAGGATAGAGCTAGGGATTAAAGGGTAAACTAACATTATGATAATTAGGAAGTATTTGACCCAGAATACAACCCCTAAACACGTTTAGAAACAAAAAAGACAAAATAAAAACGTGTTTAAAAAATAGCCGTTACAGGCCAAAACACAGCCATGGTCGACCGGCCGGTCGACCGGATTTCAAAATAAAAAAGCCGTTGCGGGCCCCGGTCGACCGCAACAAACAGAGAGTTGCATGCTTACAGTCGGCCGAAGGTCGGTCGACCGTAGTAGGGTCCGGTCGACCGGGAAACGTGCACACATGCACGCACCCAACGGTCAGAATTCCGGTCGACCGGTCAGTCGACCGATCTGACCTGACATAGAGTCGGTCGACCGGTTAGTCGACTGGCTCAGGTCAAAAACTTAAATTTGAAAAGGATTTTGAGGAGATTTTGATGGTTTACAAAATAGTTTTGATCAGAACTATGTATAATACACAAAATTGAGTTTATAAGCAAAAGACTATATTTAAAAATATTTTGTACATATATATAGGAGAAATTTTTAGAAATGACATGTGCGCAAAAACTAGTGTGTGTAGGAATTTTGAGATTCAAACCTATTCACTATTCTTTAACAAAACTATAAAACTAAAAACAAATCTAATGAAGTCTCTTGAGCAAAAATGAAGTCTTGAGCCATGTAATGCCTTGCTAGAGCCCTCTCTTTTATGGACATTCCCTCTTGTGCCATATGCTTTGTTTGCTCCATGAACCTAGAAAATCTTTGCAATAGCTAAGCTATGTCCTTCAAAAATGGTACTAACCTGAAACTTATCTTGAACAAACTTATTAGTACCATATAGCTTGTAATACCCCGTTCCCGAAATACGTACTTAGTTGCGTATTCTGATTTTCCGCTCGTATTTTTTCGATTTGCTTCCTGTATTTGTTTTGCCTTATGAATTCCTTATATGATTGTTTTGTCTTGGATTTGGATTCGTGGACTCGGAGTCAGTCCCAGTCCGAACCAGGAACCCGATTATAGTATATTACTCGATTTGGATATTCCGGTACTTAGATTTGACCGATTTTAGTTTTAAATATTATTTTCTAATATATTAGATTTTCTATGATTTTCTAGATTTTTCCTGAATTAAAATGAATTTCTTCAAAACCGGTGTCGGCCAGTGTCACTGACCGTTTCCCGGATTTTTAATTCACAAACCACTTGGAATTTCTCGAAGAGTCTTTAGACGATTCTTCTTAAAGTAATATTTCCTACCTAAATCATTTTTCTAAAGATTTTACGAATTTATGGATATTCCACCAGAGTCGGTAGATAACCGATTCCAGGATTTTTAATTCACACACAGCTAGGAATTTCTAGATGGTCCTTTAGACTTTAATTCTTAGAATCACATTTTCTACCTACATTCTTTTTCTGAGGATTTTATGATTTTATGAAAATTCCTTCGGAGTCGGTAGGTAACTGATTCTGGGATTTTTAGTTTTAAAACTATAAAGTATTTCTTAAAAAGGATTTCACTATTATTCTTAATATAATATTATGGATTTTTGATGTTTATTTCGGGTCGTTCCGAGATACTTGATTTCGGGACGTATCCGGTATTTTCCCGAAAGATTTCCGCATCCACGACTCAATCCCGGGAATCCGCCACTTTCATTATTTTTATATTCCTTTCCAAGAGAAATATCTTCTCTTTATCAATTCTTTTCCATTTTTCCTTTTCCTTTATTCTTTTCTTCCTCCCTAAGCTTCCATTTTCATCCACACATTTCCACCAATTCTCCACCACATAAATCTCCACCTCACCCTCCACCTCACCACCTTCCACCATCTTCTTCTCCACCTCACCCCCTCACTTGGCAAGCTCCTATTGGCCAAGAGAAACACCTCACTCTCCACTTTGCAATTAAGCCCCTCCCTTTTATTTAATTGCAACACCTTTACAAATCCAAAACCCTATAAATACTTTCCCTTTACATTTCTATTTCTCTTTTTCCTTCTCTTCATCCTCTTCATCAAAACCCTAAACCTCCACCCTTTCCTTCATCTCCATGGGAAACACCACCAAGGTCAACAACAACTTCACCAAGGCTCCACCTTCTTCTTCATCATCAACACCACCATCACTCCATCACCAACCACTACTTTTGGTGAGTGTTCTTCATCACTTAGACTTGTCTAAATTCCTAGTATACTTGTATCTTCATATCTTGTGTTCCTATGTCATCAAAATCATATTTTTAGCCATCAAATATAACCCCAACAAAAATCTGATTTTTAGACCAACAGCAGCAGTTTTCAGGAGTCCGGTCGACCGACAGTCGACCGGCAGTCGACCGACGTGCACAGCGTGCACGTTGGAATTAGTCCGGTCGACCGGCAGTCGACCGGAAGTCGACCGACCTAACCTGGAGCTCACGGCCTTGTATCGGTCGACCGGCAGTCGACCGATCACTCGACCGACCTGTATTTTCGGTCGACCGGCAGTCGACCGACAGGCGACCGTCCTGGCACTGTTAGTGTACCGGTCGACCGGCCATTGACCCCAGTCGACCGTTAGTCTGTTTTAGGCCAAAATCTGTTTTCCTGTGGAAAAGTCCTAATTCTTTAGAACCCTGTATTAGTCGACTTAGGGTATCTGTTAGTTGACTTAGGGCCACTATTAGTCGACTACCCCATTTCTCCTAGTCGACCAACTTCTTTATTAGTCGACCACCCATTCCACCTAGACGACTAACTTTGCCTATCTGTTATAGTTGATTCCCTTCTTGAACCTGAACCTTACCCTCTAGACTTACATCACCTATAGGTATTACTTGACTTGTCTCTTGACACACATCATCTTCCATTCTTTCTCTCTCATCTTCACTCTACATATTTATATCACAGGTTATGGCGCATCCCGAGCTTCCGTGGATTCCGGATATTTCGGCGTTTTGGTGATTTGGGCGAGTATTCTTACTCGCTACCTTCTTGCTTCTTATTTCATTGATTCGCTTCATGTTTTCATATACTTTATGTCATATATCTTTTACTGCTTTCTTACTATGCGTGGCCGACCCTTCGTGGTCGTTGACTTCTGAGTTTCTCCTATGATTGCCATGCTATTATTTCAGACTTGTCATTGCTTCAGTCTTGTCAATTGCATGCTTCCTTTTAACACATGTATATCACTTGACAATTGTGTTATCAACTGACCACTTGACATGCCACTATTTGGCAAGACCTTTATGTTGTACCATGACTTACCCAGACTATCATCAATCTCTTATTATGATTGGTTACTTGATTCATATCACCACTTGTCATGCTATCTCTTGACACCAAGCATGATACACCGATTCTTACAATTATCACGATAAAGGGGATGTAACACCTGATTACCGTTATGTACTGATTACTGTTATGTATACCTGTTATGATATTGTTCATTCCCAAAATCTGATAATTATGTTAAAAAGCTATAAAAAGGACAACTTGTATGGGTATGGGAGGAAGTGATGGATGCCGGAATGATACCTTGCTTATAGTGATGGAATAAAAGTATATATATATGGATATATATATATACATTGGTGAAAGTGTTATGGCAACTATTATTAGGGGGACTTTGAGCCTCCAAACTGGTTCCAGGTGTATGGAAACCACTATAAGAAGTGATATCAGTTCTCCATCTACTTCCGTTAACAACCCTTGGCTTGCTTATATATGGATGTATGTGGGTTGGCCGTACACCAGGTCACATACCTAGATATATGGGTCAGACAAGTAATAATAATAATAGTCACCTGTCATGATTCCTGTTAAAGTACCTGTTATGATTCCTGTTGCACTTGCTATGCATGTCATGATTCCCGTTTTGTATTCCTGTTTGACTTTCATATGATTTGCAACTCTGATTCTATACGCTTGGATATTCTGTGGCATGAGATAAAGGTATATAGATGAGGGTTTCCTTGTTTGGATTATTCCTTCGATGTATTAGTCTCATGGGACCGTAACCTAAGCGTATACAATCACCTTGCATGAAATAAGTTTTACCTTGGATTTCCGGTTTTCTGATGATTGTATTATGACCGTCCATATATGTATTTCATTTGTGTTCTAACCCTCCTGTCTTCTGAGTTTGACACTTGTGTTCCTCCTGGCTCGCCACCTGGCTTTGTATCATACTCGCCTGGGGAGTTTCACTGACTCCCCTGGATTCTCATGTCCAGGTCATGGAGCTTGGAACGTGAGGATTTCCCCCTGTTATTGATCAGAGTAGCGCAGCGGTAGCGTGGTCTCTCCAGTTACCTCGTGAGCACTCTTTTGTACTGTTCATATACATGTATCTTTTATATTGTCCATACATGTATATCTTTTGTATTCCCGCATTTGCGCATACTAGTGATATGATATTCATGTAATATTATGATCACTTCTGAGGATAACTGTGTAATTGTACTATATGTGTTGGAATGTATAATGCACCATTTGCTTCCGTACTCTGATTCTTGTCTGTACTGATGCTTAGCGTATATACGGGAGGGTAGTTCTGACCTACGTATATACGTTGCAGTGACGTCCCCGTATCCGTGGGATCGGGGCGTTACAGGTTGGTATCAGAGCTTAGGCTCTAACCTCCTCAGTACGTCCAGAAGGCAAATCAATGGTAAAGAGATTTGCAACTGGAATACATGAGTCTTGGTTATACATTCCAACTACAAGTGCAGAGTTATCTATTTCTTGACTATCTTTCCTTTGATTCCTAAATCCTTTCCATATCCCTTCCCTGTTTTGGTTTTATGAAGCCTTATACTATCTTAAGATATGACTAGACTAGAGAGGTAGTGGCTGGTTCAGAATGAAGCTCTTATGTGATCTCTTCGGCCAACTTGATGAAGCTTGGTATTCTCCAGATCGATCTTGATCTGGCTATCTTTCAGAGGACAGCAGTCGGATTCTTAATTTTCGGTCTTCTTTATTATGCTCAGGATTTCCGGGGTTTTCTTTATTACACAGCCACGACATCATCAGTATTCATTTATTTCACAGCCACGACATCATCAGTATTATTCAGCATTATTCTAAAGATTTATTACACAGCCACGACATCATCAGCCGGAAATGCAGAGTATGATTATTATTCAGTTGACTTGAGAGCCCTACCTATAGTATTTCATATCTTAATCGGTATAAATTCCACCCTTATCCCCTTTGTATTCAATTTACCCCTTAACAAAATTGCGAGGACGCAATTTTTTGTAAGGTGAGTGGATTGTAATACCCCGTTCCCGAAATACGTACTTAGTTGCGTATTCCGATTTTCCGCTCGTATTTTTTCGATTTGCTTCCTGTATTTGTTTTGCCTTATGAATTCCTTATATGATTGTTTTGTCTTGGATTTGGATTCGTGGACTCGGAGTCAGTCCCAGTCCGAACCAGGAACCCGATTATAGTATATTACTCGATTTGGATATTCCGGTACTTAGATTTGACCGATTTTAGTTTTAAATATTATTTTCTAATATATTAGATTTTCTATGATTTTCTAGATTTTTCCTGAATTAAAATGAATTTCTTCAAAACCGGTGTCGGCCAGTGTCGCTGACCGCTTCCCGGATTTTTAATTCACAAACCACTTGGAATTTCTCGAAGAGTCTTTAGACGATTCTTCTTAGAGTAATATTTCCTACCTAAATCCTTTTTCTAAAGATTTTACGAATTTATGGATATTCCACCGGAGTCGGTAGATAACCGATTCCAGGATTTTTAATTCACACACAGCTAGGAATTTCTAGATGGTCCTTTAGACTTTAATTCTTAGAATCACATTTTCTACCTACATTCTTTTTCTGAGGATTTTATGATTTTATGAAAATTCCTTCGGAGTCGGTAGGTAACTGATTCCGGGATTTTTAGTTTTAAAACTATAAAGTATTTCTTAAAAAGGATTTCACTATTATTCTTAATATAATATTATGGATTTTTGATGTTTATTTCGGGTCGTTCCGAGATACTTGATTTCGGGACGTATCCGGTATTTTCCCGAAAGATTTCCGCATCCACGACTCAATCCCGGGAATCCGCCACTTTCATTATTTTTATATTCCTTTCCAAGAGAAATATCTTCTCTTTATCAATTCTTTTCCATTTTTCCTTTTCCTTTATTCTTTTCTTCCTCCCTAAGCTTCCATTTTCATCCACACATTTCCACCAATTCTCCACCACATAAATCTCCACCTCACCCTCCACCTCACCACCTTCCACCATCTTCTTCTCCACCTCACCCCCTCACTTGGCAAGCTCCTATTGGCCAAGAGAAACACCTCACTCTCCACTTTGCAATTAAGCCCCTCCCTTTTATTTAATTGCAACACCTTTACAAATCCAAAACCCTATAAATACTTTCCCTTTACATTTCTATTTCTCTTTTTCCTTCTCTTCATCCTCTTCATCAAAACCCTAAACCTCCACCCTTTCCTTCATCTCCATGGGAAACACCACCAAGGTCAACAACAACTCCACCAAGGCTCCACTTTCTTCTTCATCATCAACACCACCATCACTCCATCACCAACCACTACTTTTGGTGAGTGTTCTTCATCACTTAGACTTGTCTAAATTCCTAGTATACTTGTATCTTCATATCTTGTGTTCCTATGTCATCAAAATCATATTTTTAGCCATCAAATATAACCCCAACAAAAATCTGATTTTTAGACCAACAGCAGCAGTTTTCAGGAGTCCGGTCGACCGACAGTCGACCGGCAGTCGACCGACGTGCACAGCGTGCACGTTGGAATTAGTCCGGTCGACCGGCAGTCGACCGGAAGTCGACCGACCAAACCTGGAGCTCACGGCCTTGTATCGGTCGACCGGCAGTCGACCGATCACTCGACCGACCTGTATTTTCGGTCGACCGGCAGTCGACCGACAGGCGACCGTCCTGGCACTGTTAGTGTACCGGTCGACCGGCCATTGACCCCAGTCGACCGTTAGTCTGTTTTAGGCCAAAATCTGTTTTCCTGTGGAAAAGTCCTAATTCTTTAGAACCCTGTATTAGTCGACTTAGGGTATCTGTTAGTTGACTTAGGGCCACTATTAGTCGACTACCCCATTTCTCCTAGTCGACCAACTTCTTTATTAGTCGACCACCCATTCCACCTAGACGACTAACTTTGCCTATCTGTTATAGTTGATTCCCTTCTTGAACCTGAACCTTACCCTCTAGACTTACATCACCTATAGGTATTACTTGACTTGTCTCTTGACACACATCATCTTCCATTCTTTCTCTCTCATCTTCACTCTACATATTTATATCACAGGTTATGGCGCATCCCGAGCTTCCGTGGATTCCGGATATTTCGGCGTTTTGGTGATTTGGGCGAGTATTCTTACTCGCTACCTTCTTGCTTCTTATTTCATTGATTCGCTTCATGTTTTCATATACTTTATGTCATATATCTTTTACTGCTTTCTTACTATGCGTGGCCGACCCTTCGTGGTCGTTGACTTCTGAGTTTCTCCTATGATTGCCATGCTATTATTTCAGACTTGTCATTGCTTCAGTCTTGTCAATTGCATGCTTCCTTTTAACACATGTATATCACTTGACAATTGTGTTATCAACTGACCACTTGACATGCCACTATTTGGCAAGACCTTTATGTTGTACCATGACTTACCCAGACTATCATCAATCTCTTATTATGATTGGTTACTTGATTCATATCACCACTTGTCATGCTATCTCTTGACACCAAGCATGATACACCGATTCTTACAATTATCACGATAAAGGGGATGTAACACCTGATTACTGTTATGTATACCTGTTATGATATTGTTCATTCCCGAAATCTGATAATTATGTTAAAAAGCTATAAAAAGGACAACTTGTATGGGTATGGGAGGAAGTGATGGATGCCGGAATGATACCTTGCTTATAGTGATGGAATAAAAGTATATATATATGGATATATATATATACATTGGTGAAAGTGTTATGGCAACTATTATTAGGGGGACTTTGAGCCTCCAAACTGGTTCCAGGTGTATGGAAACCACTATAAGAAGTGATATCAGTTCTCCATCTACTTCCGTTAACAACCCTTGGCTTGCTTATATATGGATGTATGTGGGTTGGCCGTACACCAGGTCACATACCTAGATATATGGGTCAGACAAGTAATAATAATAATAGTCACCTGTCATGATTCCTGTTAAAGTACCTGTTATGATTCCTGTTGCACTTGCTATGCATGTCATGATTCCCGTTTTGTATTCCTGTTTGACTTTCATATGATTTGCAACTCTGATTCTATACGCTTGGATATTCTGTGGCATGAGATAAAGGTATATAGATGAGGGTTTCCTTGTTTGGATTATTCCTTCGATGTATTAGTCTCATGGGACCGTAACCTAAGCGTATACAATCACCTTGCATGAAATCAGTTTTACCTTGGATTTCCGGTTTTCTGATGATTGTATTATGACCGTCCATATATGTATTTCATTTGTGTTCTAACCCTCCTGTCTTCTGAGTTTGACACTTGTGTTCCTCCTGGCTCGCCACCTGGCTTTGTATCATACTCGCCTGGGGAGTTTCACTGACTCCCCTGGATTCTCATGTCCAGGTCATGGAGCTTGGAACGTGAGGATTTCCCCCTGTTATTGATCAGAGTAGCGCAGCGGTAGCGTGGTCTCTCCAGTTACCTCGTGAGCACTCTTTTGTACTGTTCATATACATGTATCTTTTATATTGTCCATACATGTATATCTTTTGTATTCCCGCATTTGCGCATACTAGTGATATGATATTCATGTAATATTATGATCACTTCTGAGGATAACTGTGTAATTGTACTATATGTGTTGGAATGTATAATGCACCATTTGCTTCCGTACTCTGATTCTTGTCTGTACTGATGCTTAGCGTATATACGGGAGGGTAGTTCTGACCTACGTATATACGTTGCAGTGACGTCCCCGTATCCGTGGGATCGGGGCGTTACATAGCTTCTATTTGTTTTGTTATCATCAAAACTTCAAACAAATGGAGAGTGTAACCTCTTTGGCCAACGCTCCTATGAAAGTCTGATCTCCTCTGAATTACATAAATGAAAACTAAAAATTACATGAAAAGAAAAAAAAACCTACACTGAAAAATGGAAAAGTGGATTAAATCCTATCTCTGCATGGTCGTCCCCTGGAGGCTCTGAAAATCCCAATATTTATAGGCAAAACCCCACCTACAGGATCATATGAAGATAGGGGGAGCAAACGCTCCCCCTAACTCTCCAACAGAGCCGCGGAAACGCGGATTTGGCCGCGTTTCCGCAGCCAGGGTGTGGCCAGGTGGCCACACCCTATTGGTGGTGCTCCCCGGTTTCTTGATTTGTAATTATCTTTATCTGGATTTGCAGTTTATGTCCGGGATTTTGACGAAATGGCCTTTGATCATTGGCTTCAACCGATCGATTCATGGAGGATTCTTCTCAACCAGTTTTCAACTTCTCTGATATGCTAAGATTTAGCCCTGATTCCTTGATTTCAAATTTATTCTGAATTAAGTCAGGATTTGGTGGGCTTTTGGGCTCATTTCTCTTCACTTTCCTTTAGGAATGGGCCTGCAAATAAATTAAACATTTAATTAGGAAAATGCAGAGTTTATTCTATAATAAGTAGGAGAATATGATATTAAATGTGCAATATTAGTGACCATCAGTTACACTCTCCATTTGTTTAAGTTTTGATGATAACAAAACACATAGAAGCTATATGGTACTAATAAGTTGTTTAGAATGAGTTTCAGGTTAGTACTATTCATGATGGTCCTTCTAAGCTATTGCAAGGAATTATGATGTTTAAAGGCAAATGGCGAAAGAGGACGTTTTCATAGAAGAGAAGGCTCTAGCTTGGTGTAACGCGCCTCAGAGACTTCATTTCTCTATTTTTATTTTTTTTGTTTGTGTGTTAAAGAATAGTGAATAGGTTTGAAGTTCAAAAATTCCCACACACAAGATTTTGTGCACATGATTTTTCTAAAAAATTTCTCCTATATAAAAAATAGTTTTAAACATATTTTATTACTTACAAACTCTGTTTTGTATAGTATACCTAGTCTTGATCTAAACTACGTTGAAAAGTTTTAAGATCTTCAAAAGTATTTTCAAATAATCTGTTTTTGGCCTGCTGCGGTCGACCGGGCGGTCGACCGGCTCTGTTTCAGGCCAGAACGGTCGACCGGCCGGTCGACCGGGATTCTGTCCGTTTGGGTGCGTGCATGTGTGCACGTCTACCTGTCGACCGGGCGATCGACTGGACCCCATGTCGGTCGACTGACCTTCGCCGACTGAAAGTTCCCTAGTCTCTGTTTGATTCGGTCGACCAGGCGGTCGACGGCTAAATTTTTTGAAAACCCGGTCAACTGGCCGATCGACCGAGAGCTTGATTTCAGCCTAACGGCTACTTTATTTAACACGTTTTAAAACGTGTGTTTTCTCTCTAAATGAGTTTAGGGGCCAGTTTTTGGTCAAATATTTCCTAATTACTTATTATATTAGTTTACTCTTTAATCCCTACTTTTATCTTATAAATAGGGATGATTAGGGTTGAGGTGATCACAACAATCTTTTCCCAAAAGTATTCAAGTTTAAAGCTTTCAAAAGAAGTTTTTGTTCTCTGTTTTTGTGCTCAAAATTCTCTCTCTTTACTGAAGTTTTTGGTTCAAAACTCTCTTCAATTTCATTTTCTTTTTTCACTTACAAAACTTGAGCTTCAATCCTACACATTCTTGTACTTGTAAGGAAAAAGGTTTTCAAAAGAGGGTTTGTGGTCTTTTGATCACCAAGATATTCTTGTACTTGTGGCTCCACTACCTCTGGACTAGAGGAGTGTGATTGAGGAGTTGGGTACTCCGGTGTGGTTGTAATTCTTTGTGAAAGTTATAGTGATTGGAAAATCCTTCTGGGTGAAGGCGGGGACGTAGAGCTGGGTGCTCGAACCTCGAAACAAATCTCAGTGTTTGTGATTGGTATACTTGCTTCAGTTACTTGCTTTATATTCATTGCTTTATTTACTTGCTTCATATTCATTGCCATATTGTCGATCAATACTCATACAACACGATTGCATTGCGCACCTCAAACTCTTATCTAGAGGTATCACGAGGAAGGAGTTCAGAGCCCTTCACGGGGTTTTCAGCTTCTAGTCTTATTTCGGGTGATCGTTGCATCATAACATTTTAATTTGTGCATTGATTAGCATTATCACCTATTCACCCCCCCTCTAGGTGATTTCAGTTCATACATTGAGGTCAGGAAAGAGAGTTGATAATCAAGTGTCAACGCCAACTAATCCCATTCAGCACAACCACAATCAAGCATCCACCTCATCTAATCCAAATCCTTCAAAATCTGACGAATCTAAAAAGATAAGTCAACCAGTCAGGTGCACCAGCCTATAGTACCATTTCCTAATAAGCTGAAAAACAACAAGAAAAATCCACACATGGACAAGATAATTAAGATATTTAATCAAGTGAAGATAAATGTGCCACTTCTCGATGCCATCCAACAAGTCCCTTCCTATGCTAAGTTTCTTAAGGACATGTGCACCAAGAAGAGAAAGACTAATGTACCAAAAAAGGTCTTCTTAGCCACTAACATTAGTGAGCTACTATCGGGTCTGATCCCTGTTAAGTACAAGGATTCAGGAAGTCCCACCATTACCTGCACAATAGGACAAGCCGAGATTAGTCGTGTACTTTTTGACTTGGGGGCAAGTATCAACTTGCTTCCATTCTCAGTTTATCAACAACTCGGATTGGGCGATCTTAGTCCAACTCGAATCACCATCCAACTGGCTTACCATTCAGTAAAAGTTCCAAAAGGGGAGATTAATGATGTCCTTATCCGGGTTGGGGAGTTTATTTACCCTATCGATTTCATAGTTCTAGAGACACAACCTGTGTCCAACTCCAATCATAGGGCTCAAACTCATGTTATCCTTGGGAGACCATTCCTTGCATCTGCCAATGCCATCATCAATTGTAGGAATGGGTCCATGATGTTAACCTTTGGGGGCATGACTAGAGAAGTCAATGTTTTCAATCTAGGAACAACCCCGCGATGTTGAGGACCAAACATATGAAGTCAACCTAATTGAGAACTTAACAAGTGAACATAAGGAAGAATTGGAACTAGAAACAGAGTGTGACTTCGGGTTAGAGTCTGACGACTTTAATCTTGATCAGGATGTAGATTCTGATGTGAATTGGGCCTCGAATCCTATTTCACCAATAATGGAGCCAACAAATTTGACTAGTCCTTCCAGTGAGCCTTCCTCTTCTTTAGAATTGAAAGCCTTACCTGCGCATCTCAAGTACGTCTATCTAGGCAAACAAGAGACCTTTCCTGTCATCATTGCCTCCCATTTAAATGACGGAGAAGAAGAAGATCTTAAAGCAATTCTAAGAAAACATAAGGAAGCCATTGGTTGGACTATGACTGATATAAAGGGATTAAGTCCAACCATCGTTCAACATCGCATTCATCTCAATGAAGATGCCACACCTAAAAGAGACCCGCAGCGTAAGTTAAACCCTATAATGCAAGAGGCTGTTCATGCTGAAATTGTAAAACTCTTAGACAATGGGATAATTTATCCCATTTCTGATAGCCAATGAGTCAGTCCTATCCACGCGGTTCCAAAGAAAACCAGTTTCACCGTAGTGGATAACGAGAACAAAGAGTTGGTCCAAACTCGACTTCCCACGAAGATCCGAGTTTGCATTGACTATATGAAGCTTAATGCTGCAACTCGTAAGGACCATTTTTCACTTCCCTTCATTGATCAAATACTTGAACATTTGGCAGGTCACGAGTATTACTGTTTCTTGGACGGTTACTTGGGATATAATCAGATCCCTATTGCTCTTGAGGACCAAGAAAAGACTACGTTCACATGTCCATTTGGGACATTTGCTTATCGCCGAATGCCTTTTGGCTTATGCAATGCCCCAGCAATGTTTCAACGTTGTATGTTGAGTCTCTTTTCTGATATGGTAGAACGATTCTTAGAGATCTTTATGGATGATTTCTCCATCTACGGAGATTCATTCACTCAATGTCTCCACCATTTAGAACTTGTCCTCCAACATTGTGCTGAGAAAAATCTGACACTAGATTGGGAGAAATGCCACTTCATGGTAAAACATGGAATTGTCTTGGGTCATGAAATCTCCAAGAAAGGAATTGAAGTGGATAGAGCCAAAATTGAGGTGATTGCAAAGCTTCCTTTGCCCAAATACGTGAAGGATATTAGATCTTTCTTAGGACACGCCGTTTTTACCCAAGATTTATCAAGGATTTTAGCAAGATAGCTAGGCACTTGACTAATCTGTTAGCTAAGGACGTGTCCTTCACTTTCGATGCTGAATATATGAATTCTTGGGAGAAGCTTAAGAGAGAGCTTATTTCTGCACCAATCATATCTGCACCGGATTGGTCTAAGTCGTTGAAAATCATGTGCGATGCTTCCAATTTTGCCATAGGCGCTGTCCTAGGACAGCGCATTGATAACAAGCAGCATGTGATTTACTACTCTAGTAGGACTCTCAACGATGCTCAATTGAACTACACTACGACTGAGAAGGAATTCTTGGCAGTAGTGTTTGCCTTAGAGAAATTTTTCCCTTACCTACTAGGGTCCAAAATCACCATTTTCACCGATCATTCTGCGCTTAGGTAGCTCATGATGAAGACGGATGCGAAGGCCCGACTCATTCGTTGGATCCTCCTTCTTCAAGAATTCGATCTCGAGATTCGAGACAAGAAAGGCATAGAAAATGTCGTTGATGGCCATCTCTCACGAATCCCTAATTCTCCATGCAACGAATTACCCATAAATGAGGATTTTCCTGATGAAAATCTCTTAGCTATCTCTAGGGAACCTTGGTTTGCTGATATAGTGAATTACTTAGTCACAAACCAAACTCCGTCTCATTGGTCCAAAAACGATATATACCGGTTCTTATCCAAGTTCGGTATTTCTTTTGGGAGGAACTGTATCTTTTTAAGTACTATTCTGACCAAATTATTAGGAGATGTATTCCCAATGAGAAGGTTAAGAGTGTTCTATCCTTTTGTCATGAACTTGCATGCGGTGGACACTTTGGTCCCCGCAAGACTGCTAAAAAAGTGCTACAAAGAGGGTTCTATTGGCCCACTTTGTTCAATGATGCTTATGAATTCTGCAAGACGTGCCCTAGATGCCAAATGGTAGGAAGGATCTCAAAACGAAATAGGATGCCCCTCAACCCAATTCTAGAAATAGAACTCTTTGATGTTTGGGGCATCGACTTTATGGGTCCATTTCCTAATTCATTTGGAAACCAATACATATTGGTTGCTGTGGATTATATGTCCAAGTGGGTAGAAGCCATTCCTTGTAAAACTAATGATAATAAAGTTGTCATAAAGTTTTTGAAAGAGAACATTTTATCACGCTTCGGAACCCCTCGTGCTATCATCAGTGATAATGGCACTCACTTTTGCAATAGATCCTTTGAAGCTCATATGTGAAAGTATGCCATAACTCACAAATTATCCACACCTTATCATCCTCAAACCAGTAGGCAGGTTGAGGTTTCCAATAGGCAAGTTAAGCTTATCTTGGAGAAAACTGTGAACCAAAACCGGAAAGATTGGTCCATCAAACTTGTAGATGCCCTATGGGCCTACAGGACCGCTTTCAAGACGATTCTAGGAATGTCTCCTTTTAGGTTAGTCTATGGTAAAGCTTATCACCTGCCCGTTGAGTTAGAGCACCGGGCCTTATAGCAATCAAGCAGTTGAATTTTGACTTGACTAAGGCCGGTGACCTTCAGAAGTTATAAATTTCCGAATTAGAGGAGTTAAGAAATGAGGCCTATGAAAATGCTAAGATCACTAAAGATAGAGTTAAGATTTTTCATGATAAACACATCATAAGAAAAACCTTTGTCCCTGGACAAAAAGTCTTACTCTATAATTCTAGGCTTCATCTTTTTTCAGGAAAATTAAAATCAAGATGGACTGGGCCATTCGTTGTAAAAACTATGTTTCCACACGGTGCAATAGAGATCAGTGACCCCAAGAATGAAAATGACTTTAAGGTAAATTGTCAACGCCTTAAACCTTTCTTGGAATCGGTGCCGGTAAACGAAACGGCTATGGGTCTTGTTGACCCAGTGTATTGATAACTTTTCTCTTTTCTATTTTATTTCATGCATCTATACATTTCTTTCATACATTGGGGACAATGCATGAGATAAGTGTGGGGGAGGGTTCTAAAATGACTAATATAACTCTAAAAAATATATATATATGTTAAAAAATTGTATATATATATATAAAAAAACTTTTTGAAAGGTAAGAACAATATTTTGATATATTTTTGTAAGAAATTAAGTCAATTCTAAGGAATAGGAAAATCACAATTAGGATTTCTTACACTTGGTCAAAATAAGATGACTTGTTTGATTTTTAGAGTTAGGAAGAAAATTTGTGAAAGTAATTTAGTCTTGTTATTTACCTTGATGAAATATGCACACTAAATACACTTACACACTTAGGGTTTAAAAACAAAGACTTTTATGCCTTATAAAAAAAAAGTATATATGTATGAAAAAAAATAAACAAATCAAATTATTGATTAGCTAGGTGCTTTAGCCTAAGCAAGCCTTAGTATTTATGCAAAAGATAATTAGATAAGTTTGAAAAAAATATATATATAAATCCTTTGATTAAGCTGGGTACTTGTGCCTCATGAAGCATAAGTATTCACGCCTAAAAGGGGTACATTTTATAAATAAAAACCTTAGTTTCGTGGCCTTGTCTGCTCGAGTGTTTAAGTCCTTAGGGGTGTTTTCTCACCTGATGCCCTAAAACTGTCCGGTTTGGGTGTCACCGACTAAAGGCTCGTTACATGGGCAGATTAGAAAGCCTAATGAAATTGAGGAATAAATTCCACCAAAAATAAATATAAATAAGGCATAAGAGTTAATGTTAAAGAACCCTTAGTCAAACTTCACAGTCACGATGGTGCATACGACTCAGGGTAAATTAATAGAATAGATGAGAAGTACAATTTGACTTCTTACTTTGATTGAAGACATGTTTTTTGAATAGAGACTGAGTTTCGGAATGAAAAATTTGATATTCCTATAACTTATAGATTACTTAAAACCTTACAAATATACTTCAAATATTTTCTTCTTTCAAAATGCCTTTCGAAAATACTAACATTTTTTATTGATTTTATGGGTGCAATCTACTGAAAACTCTCACGAGACAAAACTCGTCCTCTAGGGATAACCTAGAGGTTTAACGGCTTGTTGCACATGCTCAGTGCAATCGAGTGACCTGCGAAAGTGGTCTAATAATTGATTAGAATTAGTCTGATGTTTTGCTCGAGGGCGAGCAAAAGATAAGTGTGGGGGTGTGATCAGTCACATATATTGCATATACATTGTCACATTACCATACTTTTTATAATAAATCCTATTAATAAGTCTTCTTCTTCTTTGTTAAATGTAGGCCCAATTGCTAAAAGAATGGAAAGAGAAACAAGCCCAAAAGCCCACCAAATTCTGATTTAATTCAGAATAAATTCAAAATTAAGTAATCAGGGCAAATCTTGGCATATCAGAGAGGTTGAAAACTGGTTGAAATGAATCCTCCCAAATCAAGCGGTTAAAGCCAATAATCAAAGGCTGTTTTGTCAAATCCTAAAGCTGAAACGAGAAAACCAGTAGAAGATATGGGCGAATCAACAAACCGGGGAGTCCCACCATTTGGGTGTGGCCACCTGGCCACACCGGGGCCGCGAAAACGCGGCCCAAGCCGCGTTTTCGCGGCTTGGTTATGGTTGTTGGGGGAGCGTTTGTTCCCCCAATCTTCCTACGACCCCTCCCCTCTGGTTTTTCCCTATAAATACCATTTCCAACAGAGAAGATGGAGCGAAGACTAGGTTTAGAATTTTTATTTATTCTTTAAGGATTTAGGCTCTTTGTTAGTTAGTGTAAAAGTTGTATCTTTATTTTTCAATTTGTAGTTCAGTACAAACACAAGTGAGAGAGAGGAATTGAGTGATTGTATTCTGAAGATTGAAGTGACATCAATACAAGGATCAAGCTACCTTTTCTTCCACTCCATTTTATGGTATGTCTTGCATTATTTACTTGCATTGTTCTTTGTCTCCTATGAGTAGCTAAATCGGTTTTTTGGGCTCACTATTACTCCTCTCTCTGAGTCCTCTTCTTTTTGATTGGTTTTCATGAAAAAGACCCAATGAATCATTTGAATGCCTAAACTAAAGCCTTTCTGTTGGAACATGTTTCGATGAAGACATTTGTGAAACATTTCATTTGGAGCTCTAGCATAAGATATATCAAGAGTTCTTCATGATCAAGACTGCCCAAAGAGAGTTGATATGATGTGTTTTGTAATTGTGAATTAGCATGTCAAAAGCCTTGACACACACACACATATCATGTCTATATAGTCAACTTATAACTCCTTATAGTCGACTAATCCATTTGGTAGTCGACTAACCCAAACCCCCTAGTCGACTAGTCATGTGTCCAAAATATACCCAACTCTCTGTTTGTCTATTAGTCGACTTGACAGACAAACCTAGTCGACTAATAGCAATTGTAGTCGACTAACCCCATTCCCCTAGTCGACTAATCACTGGTCCAGTCACTTGAAAGTTGGTTGTAGTCGACTTGATTCAGTTAACCAGAAACCTGTCACTTGAATTTTTGTTGACCTAGTCGACTTATACTCAAACCTAGTCGACTAACCTTTAGAAAATTGCCTAGTATAGTCGACTAACTCAAAAGGCAAGTTGACTATAGGCAGTTTCTGACTGTTGGACAGTTTCTATATTCTGGTATTTTTTGCAACGTTCTTCAACGTTTGAACATTCAAATTGCACCTGTAACTACCCTAACTTACCCTAGAGTGCAGCTATATAAAGGGTGGTTAATCTAAAGGCAAAATACTAATCCTAATCTTCAGTTTTCTAAATCAAAAATTCTGCCAATCCTGAAAACTGTTCCTACTTCAGTTCTTCACCAAATTCTGATTCTCTAGTGAAGTCTCTGATGTTTTTCTCCTATACTAGACCTTGTCCACGTTCACATATTGTACCAAGGCTTATAGGAAAGTGTTGTAATACTCAAAGCAATCATTGTACATGGGTGTCTTCTTGGTGTAGAAGCAGTTGTACAAGGTGGAGTTTGTTCTCTTGGTGTAGAGAGAAATCATTGTACACGGGTGTCTTCTTGGTGTAGAAGTAGTTGTACAAGGTGAAGTTTGTTCTCTTGGTGGAAGAGAAGGTGTACACATTTGGCAAAGGGGATTTGTCAAGTGGTGTACATGGTTGTGATTTTGGGTGTACAAAATCAAGGATAAAGGAAAATCTCAAGCGGGTGGTTTGGGGACTGGATGTAGGTCACGAGGACCGAACCAGGATAAATCTCTCGTGTTTGCATTTGTCTAAACTTTTCTGAGATTTGATTTCCTTTACTGCAAGTTTATTTATTTGTTTAACTTAATTCTTCTTTGTTTAGTTTTGTGTTGACTTTGTATTTTAGATCCATAAGTGCCAACAGAGAAAGTTCCACAATTGGCATAAGAGCAGGAACTACATTTGGCATTATATCGGGACTAACATTTGGTATCAGAGCCCTGAATCGGCATATAAGCCCTGCATACCTAGTCAACAACAAGGATGGCAACGGATTTTTCATCATCCAAATTCAAAGAAGGACATTCTACATAACGTCTACCGCTATTTGACGGATCCAACTACAACTATTGGAAGTGTAAAATGAAGATCTACTTGCAATCGCTCAACTATGAACTTTGGAACATCGTAGAAGCATCGTACACCAAGCTAACAACCAACTACAGCGCTTGGAGTGATGATCAAAAAAAGAATGCGAACCTTGATGCCAAAGCGATGATGCCTTGTTCTGTGCATTAACCAAAGAAGAGTTCAACAGATTGTCAATAGCCACTTCTGCACATCAAATATGGCATACTCTTCAGGTAACACACGAAGGCACAAGTAAAGTTAAAGAGTCTAAAATATCTGTTCTTGTCCACAGGTTCGAATTATTCAAATGGAGGAGAATGAAACCATATCCGAAATGGTTACAAGATTCACCGACATTACCAATTCATTAGCATCCCTTGGAAAGGACTACACCCAAGTTGAAAGAGTTCGTAAGATCCTTCGTGCACTCACACCAGAATGGGAGAAGAAGACAACCGCTATTGAAGACGCGAATGATCTCTCAACTTTGTCGTTAGAAAACCTAATTGGTAATCTATTGGCATATGAAGTGCAGTTAGAAGAAAGAAAGAAGGATGAACGACAACACCACTCAAAGAAGAAAGAACTTGCCTTCCATGCATCCTCTGAGACGGACGATTCAAATGACGATGAAGAGGAGATGGCAATGCTTTTAAAGAAATTCAGGAGATTTCTAAAGCAAGGTAAAATCAAGAGCAAAAAGTTCAGAAAGAAGAAAAACTATGAAGCCACATGGGAGAATAGTGATTCCACATCTTCTGACGAAGAAGAATCCACTGAACGTGTCAACCTATGTTACATGGCCATAAAAGATGATGAGGTATCATTTACTGAACTTTCTAATGCATTTCATGAATTGTTTAATGATCTAAAGCATGAAAAACTGAAAAATAAAGTTTTATCAAAAGAAAATGAAAAACTTTTAAATGAAAATTCATGTTATGCTTTACAAGTATCTTCTATAAATTCTCAACAAGATGAGTTTGAAAAAGTCATATCATCTTTGAAAAATGATAATGAGAAGTTTATAAAAAAGAACATTTTTCTTAAAAAGGAAACTGAGTCTTTGAATAAAAGGATTTCTATTTTAGATAAAGATATTTCAGTTTTCAAAAAGAAATATGAAGATATTTTGCAAAATGTGACTAAGTTCAATCAAGGAAAAGAAATGTTGAATGATTTATTATCTTTTCGGAAGTTGTCACATAATAATTATGGTATTGGATATATTGAAATTCTTCATATTGTAGTAATCCATATGATTCTTTTGTAAAAAGAAAGTTTAAGAAAAATAAGTTTATATGGATTCCTAAGAATTTAAGTATTCATGATAAAAATACCTATATTGCATTATACATTAATGATATATGTGATTCATGCAATTATGTGTATACTAACAGGTGGAAACCAAATTCTAAATGGATTTGGACTCCTAAAGGTTAATATGTTCTTTTATGTTTGGTACCATCTAACGTTTATCTTGCAGGTACCATATAAAAGTTGATAAGAACATATATATATATATTTAATGATATATTTGTTACAGGGGGAGAACAAAGTATTTCTATATTTGTTATAACTCAATTTCTGCAGGGGGAGGAAAATATAACATATTTTCTGCAGGGGAAGCACTTGTGCACACAAAGCCTCATCATCAAAAAGGGGGAGAATGTTGGAACATGTTTCGATGAAGACATTTGTGAAGCATTTCATTTGGAGCTCTAGCTCAAGATATATCAAGAGTTCTTCATGATCAAGACTGCCCAAAGAGAGTTGATATGATGTGTTTTATAATTGTGAAATAGCATGTAAAAAGCCTTGATACACACACACATATCATGTCTATATAGTTGACTTATAACTCCTTATAGTCGACTAATCCATTTGGTAGTCGACTAACCCAAACCCCCTAGTCGACTAGTCATGTGTCCAAAATATACCCAACTCTCTGTTTGTCCATTAGTCGACTTGACAGACAACCTAGTCGACTAATAGCAATTGTAGTCGACTAACATCATTCCCCTAGTCGACTAATCACTGGTCCAGTCGACTTGAAAGTTGGTTGCAGTCGACTTGATTCAGTTAACCAGAAATCTGTCACTTGAATTTTTGTTGACCTAGTCGACTTATACTCAAACCTAGTCGACTAACCTTTGGAAAATTGCCTAGTATAGTCGACTAACTCAAAAGGCAAGTCGACTATAGGAAGTTTCTGACTGTTGGACAGTTTCTGTATTCTGGTATTTTTGCAACGTTCTTCAACGTTTAAACATTCAAATTGCACCTGTAACTACCCTAACTTACCCTAGAGTGCAGCTATATAAAGGGTGGTTAATCTAAAGGCAAAATACCAATCCTAATCTTTAGTTTTCTAAATCAAAAATTCTGCCAATCCTCAAACTGTTCCCGCTTCAGTTCTTCACCAAATTCTAATTCTCTAGTGAAGTTCTCTGAAGTTTTTCTCCTATACTAGACCTTGTCTACGTTCACATATTGCACCAAGGATTATAGGAAAGTGATGTAATACTCAAAGCAATCAATGTACACGGGTGTCTTCTTGGTGTAGAAGCAGTTGTACAAGGTGGAGTTTGTTCTCTTGGTGTAGAGAGAAATCATTGTACACGGGTGTCTTCTTGGTGTAGAAGAAGTTGTACAAGGTGAAGTTTTTTCTCTTGGTGGAAGAGAATGTGTACACATTTGGCAAAGGGGATTTGTCAAGTGGTGTGCATGGTTGTGATTTTGGGTGTACAAAATCAAGGATAAAGGAAAATCTCAAGCGGGTGGCTTGGGGACTGGATGTAGGTCACGAGGATCGAACCAGGATAAATCTCTCGTGTTTGCGTTGTTGGCACAAAGGCCTATCACCCTAGTTTTGATGATGATCAACTCATGAAGTTATGTTTACTAATGATCTTGTGTTCAATTAGTGACAGATTCATTATCAAGATCTTAGTAGGGGCATAGCTCAACAAAGGATAAAATATCAAGATTTGGAGCTAGCACGGTGTGATCCAAGGAGCTTTTGGATCAAGCTTGGACCAAGTCAAGAAGATGAGAAGACTTCAAGGGAAGACTTCAAGAAGATGAAGACTTGTGTCTAGGTATAAGATTTTGTTTTTGTTTTAGATAAAATGTAAAGGATAGATAGTTGGTGGATTGCTCAAGTATATATCACACACACGCAATTTTGATTTTAATGTCTTTTCATAAAAGAATTTTCAGATTTAGAAAAGACTTTCATTTTTGAAAAATATTATTTTGGTTCTTGGTATTCAAAGTTATATGTTTCAATCAAAACCTAATTTAGAGCTTTATGACAAAAACATAGATATTACATTATGATTGTGTAGTGGATCATATCCATCCACACTATGCTTTAAAATGAAATCAAATATCTTGTTTTTATATTTTGTGAAGTTATGAAATCAAGTTTGAAAAATACATGTTTTGATTTTTGATAAAATTTGCAAGACGCTGAAATGATATGATGTTGATATATGTCTTGAAAATTTTTGTCACAAGTTTGGTTTTCAATATAGAATGATTAAAACAAGTTTATGGAATTTTTATAAGTGTTAAAAGATTTTAAAATAAATTTTTATACCAGTTTTCTAGGCATGAAATTGGCTGACAGGCCAGTCCGGTCGACCGGGCGGTCGACCGAACGGGCCGGTCGACCCACGGTCGACCGGACGCGCACAGACTTGTGCATGTCTGTCAGCACAGTGGTCCGGTCGACCGGACGGTCGACCGCTGCAGAGAGTTCTGCTCTCTGGATTTCTAGGTCGACCGGGCGGTCGACCGGAAGCTCCAACGGTCGGATTTTTGACCGTTGGCGGTCGACCGGCCGGTCGACCGGCAGCTCTGACAGACCCCAACGGTCAGATTTTCTGACCTCTATAATAGGGGGTTTGGTCATTGTTTTGAGCTAAGATTTTTGGAGATTTCTAAGCCAGTTTTTCCCATCCTCTTAATAGAGTTTTCTCCACATATTTGAGTGCAAATACTTCCAATCAAAAGGGAAGAATTTATCAAGAGTAATTTAAAGTGTGATTCTTTGAGTTTTTCCTCCACCTTTCTAATCCTGATTTTCTCACACCACACTTGAGCATCCATTGTTATATCTATCCTATAGGAGAGTGTTGTAGTGAGAGTTTGTAATTGGTGATCAAAGTGTTGTAGATCACCAAAGTTTTCATCTTTGTACTTTGAGGAGACGGGCAAGTGTGCTCGTGGTGGTTTGAGTTCGGTTGTGAACTTTTTGGTTCGAGTTGCGGCCTCGGCAAACTTGTGGGGCTTGCGGTGTGTACGGGACTAGAGAGTCCGAGGGCTTGTAGGTGTTGCGGCACCGAGGAGAGATCCATTGGGATCTTGCATAGTGGAAATCCTTCGTGTGTCGAAGGCGGGGATGTAGAGCAAGTGTGCTCGAACCTCGAAACATACCTTTGTGTTTGCGATTGCTTACTCTATCTCTCTCTCTCTCTCTCTCTCTCTCTCTCTCTCTCTCTTTGTCTCTTTTATATCTTGCATTCAATAATTGTCTTTATCATTTACATACTTGATATATTCCCTTGTGCTCATAATTGCTATACATGCTTTGGATTGTTGTTAACACTAGTATTCAACCAAGAGAGCCAACACGGCACCTCAACCCATTCAAGGGGAATCTAGAGGAGCTTGTCCAGAGCCCTGCAAAGGGAATTCGGCAACACTCTTGAGTTATACATAAGTGTTTAATTAAAAGAAGATTTTATTTGGTCATATTTGTTATAGCTTCCGCATTATTTGCATAATTTGTCATTAAGTGACCATTAGATTAGCCATCACCTATTCACCCCTCTCTAGGTGATTTACAATTGGTATCAGAGCTTGGTACTCTGATTTGGGTCTAACAACCTAGAGTAAAAGATCCTCATTTTTAGGCTAATCACAAGATTTGTACACACACCATGGACTTCATGTCACCACCCACCTTTGACATCCTTAACATCAACATTTGGAAGGTTAAGATGTCATTGTACCTCAAGGCCTTAGGCATTCATATATATCTTGCTACTACTAATGATTCATATTTTAATAATAGCAAGTACTTTGAGGCTAATGCAAAAGCCCTTCATGCTATCAAGTCAACCCTAAATGATGGTTATTTATCTAGGGTTTCTAATGTTGAATTGGCTTTTGTAGTATGGAACGTCATCACCTCCCTCGGCGAAAAAGATCTATACTACGCGGGGAGTGACTCGGATGTTGGAAGCGACACCTCCAACAAGTGCTACATGGTCCAAGGGATAACCCCCTTGAGGTAAATTCCGAATCCGATGATGATGACATGTCATATGATGAGCTTACTACCTTTTGTCATCTATTGCTTGAAAAGTATGACATGATTAAGAAAGAAAATAAAAATTTGAAAAAGAATATTGCTTGCATGCATGTAGAACATGATACATTTAAATCTAACATTGCATGTTTAGAAAAAGATAACAATAATTTGAAAAAGAATTTGATGCCATGCTTAATGAAAAAGATTCTTTAGAAAATAAAATGGCATGCTTAGAAAAAGAAAATAAAGATTTGAAAAATGAGAATGTTTCCTTGCTTGCAAAATTGAATGATTATGTGAAGGGAACACTACTTTGAAAAATAAAATTGATTTGGTGGAAAAACAAAAAGAAGTTGTTTTTCAAGAAAATATTACTTTGAAAAGAAAATTTGTTGAAAAGGAAAAAGAATTTGTTTCTAAAAAGAAGAAGAAAAAGATTCTATATCTCACCATGCTTTACATGCCACCACTAATGAGATTAAAGATTTGAAAAATAAAATGGATGGCTTGAGTTCAACTTTGAACTCTTGTGCTTTTCATCATTCTAGGTTGGAGTCAATGTTTTCAAAGAAACAAACGCCACACATTCATGCACATCACTCTCATCATCATGCTTATGTTGCACAACATGATCACACTTCTACACATAAGCATACTAAGGTGTACGTATGTACACATTGTGGCCGCAAAGGCCATTTAGCAAAGTTTTGTTATGATAATATTAATTCTCTAAATTTTGCTAATTATAAAAGATTTTGGGTTCCTTATAACAAGACTAACCCCAAAGGACCCAAGAAAATATGGGTACCAAAACCCCCACCATTTGCTTTTGATGTAGGTGAGGGCTCTCACAAGATGTGAGAGGATTGGTGCCTTGGTAGTGGATGCAATGGACTTGATGGACAAACATTTGGATGCATCGCTATCAAGGAGCTTTGGTGGGACAACCACCATATTTGGAGCTTTGGAGTTGGTAACACTCTCTAAACTCCTACTTTTATGTACATGCTTTTAATTTCATAGCATGTTCATGTTTTATGTATTTTTGTGCTTCATGTGGTATGAACTAGTTTAAATGTAGATTTTATCAAACTTGCATGTATACATATACAATTAGTGAATTACAATTGATTCATATATGATTAAACTTTATGCTCATTTGTACCCACTATTTGCATATGCATAGTCTAGTTTTGATGATTCATTCATTTATACTTGTTATGCCTATTTTTATGCTTTACTTCATGTATATGTATTTTTAATTCAAATCTAATAAATATACATGTATACCCGTGAGTCTCTTGCCTTCTGATTGGTAGTGAAAAATGCATTTTTATCATCATATTTACCATCACATTTTCATATTTATTCATTTAATTCTGCACATTTATTAATAATTTGTAATTTATTGTGTGCAGGCCTCGAATTATTATTTTAATAATAAATAAAGCTTAATGAAGCCCAAAAGCCCACATTTGAAGCCCAGGTGTAAAAGCGCAATTACAAGAAGTCAAAATGCAAATACACAAAGGGCTAAAGTTGCAAATATCAAAGATGAGGGAAGGATAGACTTCTACCCAACCCTAAAACTCTTGCAGATGAGAATGAAAAGAGTGCAGAGATAAGGAAATTCGTTTAAAAGAGATTTGGGATAATTGAGATCAAGGTAACTTGATTACTAAGTTATCTCGAAATCCCAACATAAAGAGCCAGGATCATACTTCCAGAAGCAAGCGCCCAGATGGACGGACCAGGTGAGACCACGCGCCAAAGCGCGTGGCCAGATTCCACAAAAATGCCGCAAATCCGCGGCAAAATCCAAGATTCCGCGGCACTTTGAGCTTATCCAGAAACCAATTTTCGTGGGCAACTTCATCCGGGACTCCTCTACCTTCTGCACCTATAAATACCCCTGCAGTGCAACGTACAGAGTCGTCCAGAGGCGAGCCAAGGGCCAAAAGCTAGGGTTTAGTTTTCTTTCTAGGTTAGATTTTATTTTCGTTTTTATTTTGTAAACTTTGTAACTGAGAGTGGAGGAAACTTTCATGGAGGATGGAGTCTTCGCTTGTACTGAGGTGACAGCGGTATAAGCCCGCTTATCTTCCATCGTTAATGAAATCCGTTTAAGGTTCGTTTTTTTTATTATTTTATGTTTTTCATCTCTTGTTTATTCTTGTGCTTCTATGTTCCTATTTTCTTTCTTCTATGTGTTCTCTAATGCCTTGTGAACAATGAGACCCAACTGCTTCGAGACTGCCTAGCCAACGAAGATCCCTTGATGGCTTATGGCGATGAACATCCTATACGCCATACTTGCAAGTCTTCCGAGAAAAGGTAAATCATCGCACGGATCAAAGGTAAGCAGGCTGAAGAGGTTCGTACGTGTTTTCTTTCTTTTCTTCCTTTAGTTTAGATCCACATCTTCCTAAATTCTTCTTTTTCACTTCACTGTAAATACCACCCATTGTAAATACCACTATTTAACAATAAAAAAAGATAATTTTTAGAGATAACTTGCTTAACGCTTCCATCGCAGTCCCTCCTTGAGGATCACGACCCGCATAGCCTTGCTACCGCGGATTAGAATTGAGAACTTGCACATCTATTCTTAAAACTAAAATACTATATTTTGTGTGCAGGAAATCTCAGTCAATAAATTGGCGCCGTTGCCGGGGAGGGACGGTAAGTTTATCTCTAAAACAAAATTTTAATTTTTAACTAATTCTTTATTCTTTTCTGTTTGCAGGTTTGGAGAACAGGAAATAGAAACATAGCAGCAGCAGTGGACATATTGCTATTCTGTGTCTCTGCCCTCGAAGGCAGAGCACCAGAACCTACTGTTTTGCCGCGGATCCGCGGCCAGAGCCGCGGAAACGCGGCAACAGTAGAGAACTACTGATTGATATTTTTGCAGGTTGCTGCAAATTGTAAATTCTATTTACTGCTCTGTTTATTTTGTTCTGTGATATACCTGTAAATTGCTAATAATTCAACAGTAAATTATTGGTTGTTAAAAATAAAAATTGATTAGACGTTTGCATATTAGGCACGTGTCTTTTCAATTATTTTTATTTACTGTTGAAGAGTGCTGGAGGAGCAAGGTACGTACGCATTGCATGTAGAATAGGACTCATCTCTTGGTTGATTTTCTGCTTTGAGTGATTCTTATCTATTTATCTTGTACACTTGCACTAATTCATCTTAAGGGCATAACCCATTAACAAGATAAGGTGGGGATTTCATCACCCTTCCTTAGCCCAAAAATCATATCCAAAGCACTCACTAACCCAAGCCTAACTTAAAAATTAGTAGACGTTGGCCCTAGGGACACTCGGACTCAATTAGGAGATTATCCTAAGGGGGAACGGTGTTGGAAGTTGACTCCTGCCAAATCAGTGTCTAGGAAGGGGATTGAGGGCCGAAAGCCCGAAGTGTGGTGGTTATTTAATTAAGGAACGTCTTTGACGAAAAACCTCCCACCACTCTTGCCCCGACCTGACTGATTAACTTGTGGTCAAAGTCTACACCCTACCTCCCGTGGACAGTCTAACCAGTTAGGAGTCGTTTAGGTCATAGGTCTACCCTAATTTAGGTTAGAATTTTTTTTTGTTTATTTGTTTTCTTTTTGTTTTGTTTGTGTTGGTGTGATATGGCATATAATAATAATTCCAATTTTAATCCATATTACACCCCTAACTATTATTCGGATATTACCAACCCGGCATACTCTAACTTTGACCAATCTAGTGTGCCGGAATGGTCTTATCCGAATGAATATAACCCACACCCCCCATCTTATGACTATAATTTCCATAATAATTTCAACTCGTCACAGAGTTCATGGGGTTTCGAGTCCCCCGAGTCTAATTCTCAACCAAATTGTCCTCCATATCCATCTAGTCCACATTCTTCCCAAGATTCATACTCAGATCCACCCATTTAGAATAGAAAACCATCTATCGGGGAAATGATGAGTATGCACGAGTCCAAGCAACAACCACCATCAATCTTAGACATGATGATGCGTGAGTCCACCGATTCACAATTTCATCACGATCTCACTTCCTCTTTCCAAATCCAATTCCAAAAGAGGCTTGAAGCCATGACTCAGGCTAGATTAGCTCGTGAGCATGATTTAGATATGATGGTTCAATCTTTGCGTTCTTACAGTTCGACAAATTCTGATATCGCTGACCACTCTCTTAGAGCCGACGAACCAAGTTGCTTTGGACAACAAGATTCTATTTCAGTGTCATCATCTGAACTTGCCGAAACTCCAATAATTTGGCAAGTTTTTCCTTTCCTGAAATAGAACTTCAGCATGAATATGATCATGATCTCCCACTTGATGATTCAATTTTACATCCTGATTCAATAATGACTCCGGTGTCTCCACCTGATTTCACTTTTCCCGAGTCAACATTGGATCCTGTTCCAATTCATAATGAAATTGAATCACCCATTTTAGATGATCATATTGAACTTGACCAATTGTGCAATTTGAAAGTCCCATGGATAAATTGGCAAGTTCTGATTTTTATATCATTGAACCCAATGAGATATGTGACCTAGATTCTCAAATCTATAATCAAGTTCAAATTCCTGAATCATTATTGACTCCTGTTTTGTTACCCGACTTAGGTAATATTTTAGAGTCAGTTTTGATTCCCACACCTATCATTCTTGAACTTGAATCACCAACATTGAGTCACATTCCATTGTGGGAAGATGATTGTGGACTTGAGCTTAAACTTCTTGACTTGGACCACTTCTTGAACCATGCTCGACTCCTGAACCCTTACTTGATTTGAGTTTCTTTCCTGAGTCGGTATTCGTTCCCGTACTTATGACGTCCAAGTCAATCATTCCATCTTTTCACTCTCCATTCTGGGACAAGGCGGATGACACAATTGACTCTGAAATTTATTATGAATTATGGAAATTTGATGGGGTGGAATTTTTAAAAAATGTTAATATAGACATCATTTTAGTGGGTTATACAAGAAAGATTTCTGGTGGGTTCCCTCGAATTCCACAAAAAGTTGATTGGGCCGCATTTCGTGGACCAATTAGACCACCACCGGAACCACCACCCTATGGTAACTTCCGCCTCCCCCTTGTTCTGTTTCATGCATATATGCATTCATTCATACATTGAGGACAATGCATGAGATAAGTGTGGGGGTGGGCTTTACTAACATACTAACATAGTAGACACTAACAAAATTTGCTAATAAAAAAAAATTTTAAAAAAAAAATGTTATAAAAAGGAAATATTTTGACTTATTTTTTGAAAGAAATCTAAGTTAGTTTTAAGGATTAGGAAAATCGTGATTAGGATTTCTAAAAACTTGGTCAAAATAAATAAATTGTTTAAATTTTTAGGTATAGGAGAGAAATTGAATAAGTAATTAGTCTTAATTTTTACCTTAATGAAATATGCATACCAAATGCATATCTAGGATTCTAAGACAAAGACCTTGTGCCTCATAAAAAAAAAAAAAAATCACCAATTAAGCTGATACATGTGCCTCAAGAAGCATAAGTATTCATGCCTAAAGGTGAGTAAATAAAATAAAGTCCTTAGTTTTGGGCCTAGTTCACTCGAATTTGAGTCCGCGGGGTGTTTTCTCACCTGGTGCCCTAAAGCCAACCGGTTTGGGAGTCATCGACTTTAAGTTCGTTACATGGGTGGATTAGAAAGCCTAAGGAAATTAAGGAAAAATTACTTATATATGTATTAACACATCTAATAGTCAATTAGTTAGGTATGAGGGCCTCAAGAAGCCTTAATGCTTATACGAAAGAAAATTAGATGCATTATACATATTAAAAAAAATAAAAAATAAAAATATATATATATATATATAAAGAGGCATGAGAGTCCAAGTTAAGGAATTCCTAGTAAAAACATAAGGATGCATATGATTTTTGGTAACGAAAAAGACTATATTAGAAATTCAATTTTAATTCTTACCTAAAATGGAAAACAATTAACTTTATTAAGACTAAGTTTAAAGAATGAATAAAAATGAGGATCCTAAAACTTATAGACTACTTAGTCTCTTCAATAATAATTCAAATATTTTCTTTTTATGGATTTTGTGGGTGCAATCCGCTGAAAACCCTCACGAGACAACACTCGTCCTCTAGGGTAACCTAGAGGTTTAACGGCTTGTTGCACGTGCTAAGTGCAATCGTGATTCCTACGAAAGTGAGTTAGGTTAGATTAACTTTTTCTTTTTCTTTGTTTTTACTCGAGGACGAGCAAAAAGATAAGTATGGGGGTGTGATTGGTAGTGAAAAATGCATTTTTATCATCATATTTACCATCACATTTTCATATTTATTCATTTAATTCTGCACATTTATTAATAATTTGTAATTTATTGTGTGCTAGCCTCGAATTATTATTTTAATAATAAATAAAGCTTAATGAAGCCCAAAAGCCCACATTTGAAGCCCAGGTGTAAAAGCGCAATTACAAGAAGTCAAAATGCAAATACACAAAGGGCTAAAGTTGCAAATATCAAAGATGAGGGAAGGATAGACTTCTACCCAACCCTAAAACTCTTGCAGATGAGAATGAAAAGAGTGCAGAGATAAGGAAATTCGTTTAAAAGAGATTTGGGATAATTGAGATCAAGGTAACTTGATTACTAAGTTATCTCGAAATCCCAACATAAAGAGCCAGGATCATACTTCCAGAAGCAAGCGCCCAGATGGACGGACCAGGTGAGACCACGCGCCAAAGCGCGTGGCCAGATTCCACAAAAATGCCGCAAATCCGCGGCAAAATCCAAGATTCCGCGGCACTTTGAGCTTATCCAGAAACCAATTTTCATGGGCAACTTCATCCGGGACTCCTCTACCTTCTGCACCTATAAATACCCCCTGCAGTGCAACGTACAGAGTCGTCCAGAGGCGAGCCAAGGGCCAAAAGCTAGGGTTTAGTTTTCTTTCTAGGTTAGATTTTATTTCGTTTTTATTTTGTAAACTTTGTAACTGAGAGTGGAGGAAACTTTCATGGAGGATGGAGTCTTCGCTTGTACTGAGGTGACAGCGGTATAAGCCTGCTTATCTTCCATTGTTAATGAAATCCGTTTAAGGTTCGTTTTTGTTATTATTTTATGTTTTTCATCTCTTGTTTATTCTTGTGCTTCTATGTTCCTATTTTCTTTTTTCTATGTGTTCTCTAATGCCTTGTGAACAATGAGACCCAACTGCTTCGAGACTGCCTAGCCAACGAAGATCCCTTGATGGCTTATGGCGATGAACATCCTATACGCCATACTTGCAAGTCTTCCGAGAAAAGGTAAATCATCGCACGGATCAAAGGTAAGCAGGCTGAAGAGGTTCGTACGTGTTTTCTTTCTTTTCTTCCTTTAGTTTAGATCCACATCTTCCTAAATTCTTCTTTTTCACTTCACTGTAAATACCACCCATTGTAAATACCACTATTTAACAATAAAAAAAGATAATTTTTAGAGATAACTTGCTTAACGCTTCCATCGCAGTCCCTCCTTGAGGATCACGACCCGCATAGCCTTGCTACCGCGGATTAGAATTGAGAACTTGCACATCTATTCTTAAAACTAAAATACTATATTTTGTGTGCAGGAAATCTCAGTCACCTTCATGCAAATACATTTGATAGACTCTTTTAATATTTGGGATATGTATGTGTATTATTAGGATTGGATAAATCATACATATACCGAGAAGTTTGTTGATTTTATGAAAAATTATTTGAATTGAATTGTTAAAATTGTGTCTTATGAGCTTCTTTGTCTATTTTCATAAAATGCTATTTACATGATCATTTAACACTCACACTTTTGTTAAAAATTATTTTGAGCTTTATAGATCATGAATGATTAAATTTTTGTGTATCTAGTTATGTTTATGAAAAACATAAGATTTGACATATTTAAAGGATCTTTAACTAGTTTTTTTTCAAAAACAATTTATACTAGTTATTTGTTCTTCAAATAATTTTTTTTAGATTTACACATGATTCTATTTTTCTAAAAGATTTGATACTTTATGATTTGAATATTAGTTTATATGTTAGTTTTATCAACACTAGGATTTATACTTGAACATGTTGTGGGCCACAAATAAATCTATTTATATTTGTGCTTGAACGCTTATTTGAACCCATGAAATGTGCTTGTATTGCTTGGTTTTGATGATACATACATTTTTAAACTTGTATTCTCTTTTTGGATTTGATTCATGATCATGTGTTTTTCATTTCATGTATATGTGTATTTTGCCAAACTTTAAGATATACATGTATACCTCTTGAGTCATTTGCCTTTAATGCAAATCTATTTATATGGACTCAATTGTGTTTAAGAGATATGTATGTATACTTATTGTGTTGTCAAAACATACATATATCTTGAAATATATATTTCTTAATAGAAAATTTTGTGATGATTTTCATGTTTTCTTATTTAAAGAAATATTGAGCTTTATTGACACTTTCATGATACCATGTTCCACATAACACTAGTGCACTCACCTCTTTTGAAAATTTTATGGACTTCATGGATATTAGAGTGTTTTTAGTGCCATGTGATTTACTTGTGTTTCATGAAAAATATTTTTTTACTTTATTCCTTGCTTGAAGGATTTCGTACTAGTTTAAAATATTTTCATATTATCTAGTGCAAATTCTTCATTTGGTAGAGTTTTTCAAACTAAGCTTATTTTCAAATCTATTTTTGAAAACCCCTACCATCTATGGGAGGATGGATGGGCGATTATGCCTTGTATGCTTCATTGAAAATCTTCTATCTTGAGCATATGTAGGGTGGTAGGTTATGAGTTATACACTTGATCTCATTGTTATGTCAATTGGTATCATTGAATCGTTTCAATTGGTATCAATATGAACTTATTTTGTATATACTCATATTTTGTTTCTTATATATGTATGTATCAATTTCACTTGGTATACTCATTTCTCATACATATATATGATTTTCATGTGCTTAACTTTCAATTGGTTCACATTTTAAAAGCACAAAGTTTATGATGAAAAATAAAATTTTGGATCATTATGTTTACTATTGGTATCAAAATGCTTTAACTTCATATTTGTTAAATATAAATTGGTATCAATATGTTTTAAAAAAAAATGATTGCCTTCAATTTGGTATCTTAAAATTTGTTTGTTTTACAAAAGCTCTGATACCTTTAAAATTTTGTTTAAGAAAAATTTAAAAAAAAAAATTTTTGTTGATTTGTATTACCCCTCTTGATCTCTTTGTTTATGACAAAAAGGGGGAGAAAAATTTGTTTGATTTGTTTTTACTTTGAACCCTTTGTTGATGATTGACAAAAAGGGGGAGAAGTATTTGAGTTTATATGCATGTTTTCATTGCTTAAGGGGGAGAAGTATTTGTCTTCCTTGTTATTTATGCATATATATTTTTGTATTGCAAATAGGAGAAAAAGATTTTGATTTATGCTTGTTGCATGTTTCATCTCCATCATTTGCATACATATTCATGTGCCTCATTGCCATATCTATTATTTATTTGGTATGCATGAGTTAAGGGGGAGCTTCCTTGAAGCTTTACTTTAATCCATGCATATATAACTCCATGAGTTTTGTCATCATCAAAAAGGGGGAGATTGTTGGCCCAAAGGCCTATCACCCTAGTTTTGATGATGATCAACTCATGAAGTTATGTTTACTAATGATCTTGCGTTCAATTAGTGACAGATTCATTATCAAGATCTTAGTAGGGGCATAGCTCAACAAAGGATAAAATATCAAGATTTGGAGCCAGCACGGTGTGATCCAAGGAGCTTTTGGATCAAGCTTGGACAAAGTCAAGAAGATGAGAAGACTTCAAGGGAAGACTTCAAGAAGATGAAGACTTGTGTCTAGGTATAAGATTTTGTTTTTGTTTTCGATAAAATGTAAAGGATAGATAGTTGGTGGATTGCTCAAGTATATATCACACACGCACTTTTGATTTTAATGTCTTTTCATAAAAGAATTTTCAGATTTAGAAAAGACTTTCATTTTTGAAAAATATTATTTTGGTTCTTGGTATTCAAAGTTATATGTTTCAATCAAAATCTAATTTAGAGCTTTATGACAAAAACATAGATATTACATTATGATTGTGTAGTGGATCATATCCATACACACTATGCTTTAAAATGAAATCAAATATCTTGTTTTTATATTTTGTGAAGTTAGGAAAACCAAGTTTGAAAAATACATGTTTTGATTTTTGATAAAATTTGCAAGACGCTGAAATGATATGAATATGTTGATATATGTCTTGAAAATTTTTTTCACAAGTTTGGTTTTCAATATAGAATGATTAAAACAAGTTTATGAAATTTTTATAAGTGTTAAAAGATTTTAAAATAAATTTTTATACCAGTTTTCCAGGCCTGAAATTGGCTGACAGCCCAGTCCGGTCGACCGGGCGGTCGACCGAACGGGCCGGTCGACCCACGGTCGACCGGACATGCACATACTTGTGCATGTCTGTCAGCACAGTGGTCCGGTCGACCGGACGGTCGACCGCTGCAGAGAGTTCTGCTCTCTGGATTTCTGGGTCGACCGGGCGGTCGACCGGAAGCTCCAACGGTCGGATTTTTGACCGTTGGCGGTCGACCGGCCGGTCGACCGACAGCTCTGACAGACCCCAACGGTCAGATTTTTCTGACCTCTATAATAGGGGGTTTGGTCATTGTTTTGAGCTAAATTTTTGGAGATTTCTAAGCCATTTTTTCCCATCCTCTTAACAGAGTTTTCTCCACATATTTGAGTGCAAATACTTCCAATCAAAAGGGAAGAATTTATCAAGAGTAATTTAAAGTGTGATTCTTTGAGTTTTTCCTCCACCTTTCTAATCCTTGATTTTCTCACACCACACTTGAGCATCCATTGTTATATCTATCCTATAGGAGAGTGTTGTAGTGAGAGTTTGTAATTGGTGGTCAAAGTGTTGTAGATCACCAAAGTTTTCATCTTTTTACTTTGAGGAGACGGGCAAGTGTGCTCGTGGTGGCTTGAGTTCGGTTGTGAACTTTTTGGTTCGAGGTGCGGCCTCGGCAAGCTTGTGGGGCTTGCGGTGTGTACGGGACTAGAGAGTCCGAGGGCTTGTAGGTATTGCGGCACCGAGGAGAGATCCATTGGGATCTTGCATAGTGGAAATCCTTCGTGTGTCGAAGGCGGGGATGTAGAGCAAGTGTGCTCGAACCTCGAAATATACCTTTGTGTTTGCGATTGCTTACTCTATCTCTCTCTCTCTCTCTCTTTGTCTCTTTTATATCTTGCATTCAATAATTGTCTTTATCATTTACATGCTTGATATATTCCCTTGTGCTCATAATTGCTATACTTGCTTTGGATTGTTGTTAACACTAGTATTCAACCAAGAGAGCCAACGCGGCACCTCAACCCATTCAAGGGGAATCTAGAGGAGCTTGTCCAGAGCCCTGCAAAGGGAATTCGGCAACACTCTTGAGTTATACATAAGTGTTTAATTAAAAGAAGATTTTATTTGGTCATATTTGTTATAGCTTCCGCATTATTTGCATAATTTGTCATTAAGTGACCATTAGATTAGCCATCACCTATTCACCCCCCTCTAGGTGATTTACATGCGTTTGTCTAAACTTTTCTGAGATTTGATTTCCTTTACTGCAAGTTTATTTATTTGTTTAACTTAATTCTTCTTTGTTTAGTTTTGTGCTGACTTTGTATTTTAGATCCATAAGTGCCAACAGAGAAAGTTCCACAATTGGCATAAGAGCAGGAACTACATTTGACATCATATCGGGACCAACACTTTCTTCTTTGAAAGTGTTCTTGAAGGCACATGAGGATGGGTTTGGATTTTTAAATTTCTACTTCTTTTAAAAACATCTCTTGAATTTGTTTTTATCTCATACTTGAACTTCTTGATGATTTAACATTCAATTCAAGACGATTTGTTAAAGAAAAAAATTAATTTTTTCAAACATCTTATATGCTTTGCTTAAAGCTTTCTAAAATCAATCTTAAGTTTTTGGCCTAAGATCAAGTTGAGGCATTAATGATTTCAATTGAAGAACATATCATTGAGTAGTAAGATAGTGAGCCCAGATTTTCTTCTTTACAAAAAAACAATAAATCACTTTTCAAACTGTATACAAAATTCACTTTTTCCAAAGCCTTCTCTAAATTTTAAGTTTTTCTTTAAGTCACTTCCCTTCTCTCCATTCTCTTTTCAACTTAAAAAAAAAGACTAGCACCATTCTTAGCTTTCTAAACAAATCACCGAAAAGCTTTCATCGCATTCCTCCTCGTGGACACGACCCGTTAGCCCAAAGCTACACGATAATCTCTTAACTCTTTGATTTAGCAATAAATTGACTTAAGGAGGAAGTTGTAAGATTTTGTCTCTAGTCAAATCAATGTCAAAGGTTGGGGATTGAGAGGCGAAATCTTGGAGAACAATAGTTTGGCATAATCAGGCCGTTGCTCAGGAAGAGATACCTCCCACTAATCTTGCACGTACCTGACCGATTAATTTGTCAGATTAATGTAACATATCTCTTGTGGATAATTAACCAGTAAGAGTCATCTAGGTCTAAGGTCTACCCTAACTTAGACTAGATTTTTCTTTCTTTTATTTGATTATTTATTTGTTTGTTTTATTTATTTTTTGTGTGAAATAGATTATAACCACAATTTTTCCAACTTTCATAGTAATCCTTGTTACATGCTGACCTCTTTTTCGGATAACACTAACCAGGTATATAATTTTAAACAGCCAAGTAAGCCGGTTTGGTTTTATCCGAATCAACATATACTCTAACCCCAATATTATGAACAAGATTGGAGTAATCATCACCACTCTTCACCGAGTCAGTGGGGATATAATTACCCTGAGTCATATGGTCAACCACCTTACCAGCATTCAACTCCATATACTTCTTTTTAGAACAACCAATAGTGGAAAAATCATATTTCAAGAAAAGGATGAAAGCCTTGATTCAGTCAAAAAACAAAAAAAAATCTTAGAAGCCTTACATGAGTTCGAGCAACAAGTTCAAAACTTGATGGACTCAATAATCCCATAAAATTTTCAAATGCAAGATTCATATACTCAATTTTCTAAGTCCCACCGCAACAAGAAGATCCTAGTGACTTAGAAAAGAGTATGGAATACATGATTCAAAGCCAAAATTCTTTTACCCAGTCTATATATTGGTTAGAAGAAAAAATTAGTCAATTGGCCAATATTTATAGGGAAGAGGAAACTCTCTTTTATCAATAACCAATTTTGCAAACTCAAATCCTATTGATCTGACACAAGATTCATGTTGTTTTGAAAACCAAGATTCAATTTCACCATAACATCTTAAACTTGACCAATACCAATTCTTTGACAAATTGGTAAGTTTTCATTAAATGAGATTGAGATTGAATGTGAATGAGACCCTGATCCCCAACTTTGTGATTCAGTTCCAATTTTTGAATCCATGTTGACTCCAATATCCTTACCCGATTTGGACCCAATTCCCAAGCCAACGCTGATCCTCATACCTATAAATTTAGAACATGAGCCACTGATTTTAGAAAGACACATTCCATTGATGGGAAAAAAATATAAATTTTAATTTTTTAATTTGGAACCAACTCTTTAATCAAAATCGACTCTTGAACCTAAATTTGATTTAAGTCATATTCCCAAGTCAGTATTGGTTCCCAAACCATTCATTCTTGATCCGAAGTCAATCATTTCATTGAATCACATTCTATTATTGGACTAAGCTATAGACTATAATGACTCCGAGATGATATTTCAAGATTGGTCATATAACCGAAAAATTTTTAATGTTAGGATCTTGCATGATCTTATTAAGTCTAGGGGTTGTAAAACTGTAAATAAGAAAAGTCATTAAAGGTGAGTTCCTTAAAACTCCACATTATTTAGATTAGGCAGCTACACTTGGCCCAATCCCACCACCACCGATCACCACCTTAAGGTTACATTTATTTTCTTTCCTTTCTTCTTTTTTCATGCATATATGCATTCATTCATACATTGAGGACAATGTATGAGATATGTGTGGGGGAGGGTTCTAACATAACATAGGTTTTCTTTTAATATATATATATATATATAAATTTCTTTGCTTCTAAAAACTTTTTGAAAAGGAAAACAATATTTTGACTTATTTTTTGTAAGAAATTAAGTTAATTTTAAGGAATAGGAGAATCATAATTAGGATTTCTTATACTTTAAAATTATTTGCTTGATTTTTTGGGTTAGGGAGAAAAATTGAAAAGTAATTTAGTCTTGATTTTTAGCTTGATGAAATATGCATACTTTATACAGTTGCACACTTATGATTCAAAAACAAAGATTCTTATGCCTTATAAAAAAAAAATTATATATTAAAAAAATCCTCTAATTATGCTTGGTATTTGTGGCTCTAAAAGCATAACCCTAAAAGTGGTCCACACTATAAATAAAATCTTTAGTTTTGTGGCCTTGTTTGCTCGAGTCCTTAATTCCATGGGTTGTTTTCTCACCCGGTGCCCTAAGACTATCCGGTTTGAGAGACACTGACTAAAGGCTTGTTACATGGGTGAATTAGAAAGCCTAATAGAACTAAAAGATATTACCACCATAATATGTAAAAATAAGGTAAAAGAGTTAGAGTTGAAGAATCCTTAATCAAATCTTCACGATTACGAAGGTGCATATAATTTAGGGTAAAATAATAGACTAAGTGAGAAACAGTTATAATCCTTATCTAGTTTGATAACAAGTTTTTGAATAGAGATTAAGTTTATGAATGAATAGTTTTATATTCCAATGACTTATAGGTTACTTAACTTTTTGCAAGAATACTCAAATATTCTCTCCTTTTCAAAATGCATTTTTTAAATACTAACACTTTATTTTTCTTTCTTTATGGATTTTGTAGTGTAATTCACTGAAAACCCTCGCAAGATAAAACTCGTCCTCTAGGGGTGACCTAGAGATTTAACGACTGGTTGCACATGCTAAGTGCAACCGTGATTTATATGAAAGTGAGTTGATTAGGTTAGCTCTATCTTTCTTTTTATCTTATTTTTCTCGAGGATGAGCAAAAGATAAGTGTAGGGTGTAATCGTACACGAGAACTATTTAGTAGTACATCCCTACATTTATCATGTAATAAACTCTGCAATTAACATATCTTAATGTATATTTTTGCAGGTGATAATCAATGGAGAAAAAGAAGATAATACCAAATAAATACAACTAAAATCAAATTAATACGTATATATTTGGTTAACTGAAGATAAATGGAGATATCTATTTGCACACATTTATTGCATTATTCTTTATTACATTTTCACATTTATCATATAATAACTCTGCTAAATTTCTTGTCTTAAATTTCTATTCTGCAGAAGATAATCATGGGGAGAAAGAGGACAAAATCAAATCAATATCAGTTAAATTCAGATTTAACTAGATCTATTTAGTTAAAGGAGGATGATCCCAAATCTAATTGATTAAATTCAGTTTTTGGTGAATCAAGTGGCTAAATCTAAAGATAAACCGAGGATAACATCAAATACAAAGTCCAAATCCAAAGGGATAAATGGATATAGAGAAGATTAATGGATGAGATGAAGCAAATTTGACTCAGATTCTGACTGTATACATTTTAGTATTTGAATCATAACTTTCGTTATCAAAATTCAAATCTAATGATTCAAGATGATCCAGAAAGAAGACTTAAAAGGCTACAACGCTTAAGTTGATCACTATTTCTAATTCTGTCATTTGATAAGTTATATTCGGCAATAAACACGCCAACAAGTTTCAGATCATAACTGAATATCCACATCAAATCAAGTTTGGAGATAAGGGGAGGATTCAAATTTAGAAATATCCAGCTTTTCCTATCTTCATGCTCCTCTAACCTCTGCATTTCTCCTATAAATACCTGCAATCTCAAAAGCAAAAGGGAACGACCAAGCAGAGAGTAGAACTTAGGCTAATTTGTAGTTTGTAACTTAGGTTTTTTATTTTCTTTTATGTAATTTTTTTTATTTATGTAACTGAGAGGAGAGGAGAGTTTCATGGAGGAATAAGAGCAAGCTTGTACTGAGGGTGACACCAGTGTAAGTAATCTTTTCTTTCATTGTTATTTGAATCGAATCGAAGTTTTTTTTCTTTTCTATTCTTGTTTTGTTTGCTTTCCTCTTCTGTGTTTGTGGATCTAAATGAAACCGATAGCCACAAAGTTGCCTTGCCCTTGTAAGTGCCGTTGATGGCTTATGGTGATGAATATCTATTTCTATGGTAGTGAAGCTCGCCCCTTCATTTCATAGTGTAAATCGGGAATGGGGAAGATCCTATTTGTCATACTTCGCTCGCCTTCAAATAAAAGTACATCGTGATACGGGTCAAAGGTAAGCAGGCGCTGAAGAGGTAAGTAAGTTTTTTAGGTTTTAGTTTTCTTTCTTTTAATTTTTTAGTTTAGATTACCAACACAATCAACACCCAACTCTTTTATCACTCTTTTTGATTTCTTTATATATATCTAATTTTTTTTTTCCACCTTCTCAATCTACCGTCTTCTTCCTAACTTAACTGTAACTCCATTTTTCTCTTTTCTTTTTAAGAACTAAAAGAAGATCTTTAACCATTGAATGTAACTTAAAAGAGTATTTGCTAAAAAAGCTTCCATCGCTAATCTCTCCTTGTGGATCATGACCCGCATAGCCACTTGCTATTGCGGTAGTATTGAGTTCTTGCACTTTTTGTTCTATGTTCTAAAATTCTGTATTTTTGTGTGCAGGTTTCAACTCAATCAATATCGCCAGATCTAGAGAACAAACTGAAAAACTAAGTGAATAAATGGAGATATCAAAAGAAGAAAATCTACGGGCCCCGGGATCTGTCTTACGTCCGATCAAGATAGTGGAAACACGGCCTTGGCAATATTTTTGTTGCATTATTATTTCTGCTCGGGAAGTGTTTGCTCCCCCTATCTTCATACTCCCCTTCACCTTCCAGTTCTCCTATAAATACTGCACATTTCGGAGAAAAAATGGCACCACTCCAGCGTAGAGTTTAGATTAGACTTTTCTCTTTAGTTTAAACTTAGGTTTTCTTTTTGTTTCTCATATAATTTTCAGTTTTATATAATTTAGATTAGAGAGAGATTTATGAAAGAAATTAATAGAAAAGTTGCATTGAGAGTATCACCAATGTAAGTTTTCTCATTTCTTTTATAGTTTCTTTATTTAATCAATGTTATATTTTTATTCTATTTTTATTCTTTCGTTCCTTTAATATTTACCTTCCTTACTTGATTGTTTTATCCATATTAATCTGATAGTCTCAAATATGTCTTGCCCTTGCAAGCGCCACTAATGGCTTAATGTGATGGATATATGCTTCTAAGTGTGTAATAGTTTAGTATTCTGCCTTTTTATCTGCTTGCAATTTTATTTGATAGACCGATTAGGAATGGAAAAGATCCTATATGCCTTGTTATGATCACCTTCAAGCCAAGGTTAGTCATCTATACGGATCCAAGGTAAAGCAAGCTTCAAGGGGTAAGTATTTTTATTATTATTATTTTTTTATTTCTTAGTTTAGAAACACACTTTAAAAGAACTCCTTCATCTTGTTTCTTTCTAACTTAGTTTTCTTTTTTACAACAATATCACCTTCACCTTCTTCTATCTTCTCTTCTTCTAACTCTTAACACTTTTTTTCTTTTTAAAAAACTAAGAGGAATGTTTTAACCGATTTAAGTAACTTATAAAGACTTACTTAACGCTTCTATCATAGTCCTCCCTTGTGGATCATGACACACATAGCCACTTGCTATAGTGGTATTATTGAGGAACTTTAGCACCATTTCTAACTTTTATTTTTCTGTGCAGGTTCTGCCTCAATCAACTGACCCTTTAAATCTCTTCATAATGGATATTTATTCCTCATTAATTGGAGAGAAGCTGGGTGTAATTGGCCCAGTTTAATTGTTATCTATTACAACAGAAATGTGGATCTCCCGTTGGACACAGATCTCGCATTGTAGTTGGAACGCGGAGCTCGCAGGCTCACATTGCTGTTGAAATGCAAAGCTTCACAGGCTTGCCTTTTGAAGTTGAAACGCGACCTTGATCGAAGTCTACATTTGAAGAAGTAACATGACCTTCGGGTCTAAATAAAGAAACATGAAGTTTGTGTTTGGGGTTAAAATGCGAACCTCATGTTGATTGACAGAGAAAAGAGAGTAAAAAAGGAAAAGGTTAAGTAGTTTCTTTGTTTTCTCGCAATTAATCCGCTATAGCAAAAGCTGAAGAGGTCGATCCATAAGGAGAGATGCGATACAAGCGTTTCGATACAGTTTCTCTATGTAGAATTAATAAAAAGAAAGATGATGCTTATAAAAGAGTTGAATTAATAAAAAGAAAGATTGTAGCCCACTAATCATCTATCACAACCAAGTACTAGTTTATGAAGAATTAACATCATATTGAATCTAGAAATATTGAACATAGAATTTTACCTCAAATTCAGGCAAGAAGAGTAAGATAGAAAGCAAACCCTAATTAAGTTCACTAAATAAAATTAAACATTAGTTTATCAAAGTTTCTAAGTGTAGCATAAGAAAAATTATTTTAGACTTAACATTAAGATATCAAAGTATCTAAGCATAAACTAAGAACAATCATTAAATAATGGAACCCTAAAACTAGTTTAACTTAATTCATCACTAATCTTCAAGAATCTTAACTTAAACCTAGGGTTTCAAATAGACATAGAATTCAATCATAGAACAAAACTTAGTAGATTGAGATTTGCAAACTACAAAGAGAATTAGTTACTTATATTCATAATTAAACTAGGCATGATGATTAAGGGATGCATAAAATAAAGCAAATAGAATTGAAGAACAAAAATTAAAAGAACAAAAGAGATATGAAAAAAAATAAGACCTTTATTGAATTGTCACTGGTTTAGTACAAAATCCTTCTTCTCTTTACAAATCATCTTCTTGAAAGTAAAAACTTGAAAAAAAAAAACAATGGAAATTCAAAAAGAAAAAGACTTAAAAAAACCTTAAACTTGATTTTTTGAGATGCCTCCGTTTGATTTCTCCATTCTGTTGCTCTGCCTCTCTATTTATAGAAGATTCTAGTGGTAGAATCACTATAGAACAGACCCACCCAACCGTCACGCACGCGGCTTTCTTAGAATCACTGTAGAACAGACCTACCCAACCGCCATGCACGCGGCTTCAAGAAAGCTGCGTTTTCGCGGCTTTTCAGGAGAAAACACGGCTATTTGGTGGAGTCAAGGCATGTATGTTGGGCTCTGGCTTCATCTTATCTGTCCATGTGGAGATCTATTCTCTGAATTTTCATTTGAACTCTAGAATTTAAAATAATCTTGTTTCCTAGATAACTTAAGAAATAAGTTATCTATAAATCCGAATTTAAACTTGAATTCTCCTCTTTTATCTTTGACTTGGAACTCAAACAACTTGATTTAAATTAATTTTCTCTTTTATTTCTAAATTAGGATATAATAATCTCTTAATTTACTTGGGTTTGATGGGCTCTTGGGCTTTTCTTAGACTTTTGGACTTCTTTTGAGCTTTTTTCTTTTCTCTTTTTAATTATGGAGGCCTGTATATTTCTAAACAATAAAATAATTAAATAGTAATATTTTATAAAAAAATAAATATAAAAATATGATTAAAAATATGCACTTTTGATGAACAATCACACCCTGACACTTATCTTTTACTCGTCCTCGAGTAAAACAATAAAAAAACTAACCTAATCTAAACTTACTTACTTTCATAGAAATCATGATTGCACTTAGCATGGGCAATAAGCCATTAAACTTCTAGGTTACCCCTAGAGGATGAGTTTTGTCTCGCAAGAATTTTCAATGAATTACACCCACAAAATCCATAAAGAAAGAAAGAAAAATAAAGTGTTAGTATTTTCTAAAACTCATTTTTGAAAGAGAAAAATATTAGAGAGATTTTTCCAAAAATGAAGTTAATCTATAAGTCTTGGGGTCACCTACTTATTCATTCCAATACTTAGTCTCAATGTAAGTATTTATAATCAATCTTGGTTAGAATTAAAACTGAATTTCTCACTTAATATATTATTTTACATTATGTCATATGTTCCTTTATGATCGTGAATTTTTGACTCGGGATTCTTCAACTTCAACTCTTATGCCTTATATATATATATATATATATATATAATATATATATATATATATATATATATATATATTCTCTATTTTTTTCAAAGAAGTTTGAAGTTTTACCACTTTGTTGCCCTTTAATCACTTCTTTTTTTTAATATGTATAACTCATCTAATTTTCGTTTGTGTAAGCATCAAGGCTTCTTGAGGCCCTTATACCTAACTAATTGATTATTAGATGTGTTATTACATATATTTATTATATATATATATTTCAAACTTACCTAATTACATTTCGCGTAGATACCAAGGCTTTCTTTGGTCAAAGCACCTAGCTAATTAATAATTAGATTTATTTATTTTTCAGATATATATTTTTTCCAAGTCACAAGAATTTTTGTTTTGAATTCTAGGTGTGTAAGTGATCGGTCACATATATTGCATACATATTGTCACATTTCCATGCTTGTTATCTAAATAAATCATATTAATAAGTCCTATTGTTTTTTATAAAATGCAGGCCCATTGCTAAAGGATAAGCCAGAGAAACGAGCCCAAAAGCCCATTTAATTCAGAATAAATTCGAAATTAGGGAATCAGGGCAGATCTGGGCAAATCATAGAGGTTGAAAACTGGTTGAAATGAATCTTCCCGAATCAAGCGGTTGAAGCCAACAAATCAAAGATCGTTTCGTCAAATCTGAGAGCTGCAACAGTAAATCCAACAAGACAAAAGGGAGCCCAAATCTATGCCAACTGTCTCTCCACCTGGATGTGGCCAATTGGCCACATCCAGGCCGCGGCTCCACAGCTCAAGTCGTGGATCCGCGACTTGTTGGTGGAGATAAGGTGAGCGTTTGCTCCCCTTATCTCCTCACTCCCATCCCTCTGGGTTTTTGCCTATAAAAGCTTGGGTTTTGTACTGAAAAATTAGCGAAGACTAGGATTAGAAATTTTGTTTATTCTTTAAGGTTTTAGGCTCTTTGTTAGATAGTATAGAAGTTGTAATTTTGTTTTATAATTTGTAGTTCAGATCAAATACCAGTGAAAGAGAGGAATTGAGTGCTTGTAATCTGAAGATTGAAGCAATAAAAGGATCTAACTTTCTCTTCTTTCACTCTAATTCACAGTATGTCTAGCTTTATTTACTTGCAGTATTTTTCATCTTCCATGAGTAGCTAAATCAGTTTTCTGGGCTCGCTAATTACTCTCTTCTATTATCTCTCTCTTAATTGATTTTCATGAAAGCAACACTTTTTGAATCAGAGAAACATCTTAGTTAAACTTCGTTCTTGAAAGCACATGAGGCTGTTTTTATTTTAAACTTAGATTTTCAATACACAAATACTTTTAAAATGTTTTTATTCCATACTTGCTTCTTCGCGCTTATGGTTTAACATTCTCTTTTTAATGATTTGTAATGAAAGGACTTAAGATTTAAATGAAAACATCTTATTTGTTTTACTTGGACATTAAAAGAAATTAAAGGTTTTTGCTTATGATAAAAGTGAGACACCCAAATGTTCTTGAGATAAGTACATAGTTGAGTAGAAAATTAGTGAGTCCAGATCTTCTTCTCATATTAAAAACAACCAAACAATTTTCAAAGCTTTTTAAATCACCTTCTCCAAAGCCTTCTCCAAAGTTTCAATTTCTCTTTTAATCATTTCCCTTCTCTCCATTCTCTTTTCAATTAAAAAACTAGCACCATTCTTAGCTTTCTAAACAAGACACCGAAAAACTTTCATCGCATTCCTCCTCGTGGACATGACCCGTTAGCCACAAGCTACACGGTAATTTCTTAACTCTTTGATTTTACAATCAATTTTTGGCGCCATTGCCGGGGAGGGAACGGTGTATTTATTTTTTAACAAGTTTGGCATCTTATTTCAGGGACTTCAAAATTCAGATTTAGCATTCAATCTTTGCAAGAGAAGACTTGCTATTCTGTGCCCCTACTCTCGAAAGTAGGAAACAGAATTTCAAGAAATTGCATTGCAAAAGTTGAAAATTTCGTTGGACTACTAAAACTCTTTTTTGCAGGACATATTGCATGCAAAAATTAAGTTTTTGTACGTTATATTCTTGCTATATCTGCTATCCACCATCCCTGTTTTAATTCAAAAGTAATTTGAGTGATTGTTAATTGCTTAAAAAAATGTTTAGACTTGCATTCTAGGCATTTGTTTAATTACGTTTATTTAACAATTACTGTTGAAGAGAGCTAGAGAAAAGGTATGTATGCATAGCATATAGTTTAGGAAACATTGTTGGGTGATATTTGCTTTTGAATGCTACTTTCCTATATCTTGCACACTTCGCACAATTAACTCTAATGGCAAAACTCAAATCAAGATAAGGTGGGGAAGTCATTACCCTTCCTTAGCCCACAAACCATCTCCAAGCACGCACAACCTAAGCCTAAGTAAAATCTGATAGACGTTGGCCTTAGGGACATCTCGAATTCACTAGGAGATAATCCTAAGGGGGAAGGTGTTAGAATTTGACTCCTACCAAATCAGTGTCAAGGAAGGGGATTAAGGGTCGAAAGCCCGAAGGTTGGTAGTTAGTTAATTAAGGAACATCTTTGACGGATAACCTCCCACCAATCTTGCCCTGACCTGGCTGATTAGCTTGTGGTCAAAGTCTACATTATACCTCCTGTGGACAATCAACTAGTTAGGAGTTGTCTAGGTCGAGGTTACCTTAGACTAGGCTTGGTTGATTACTCTTGTTGACTGTTGGTAAACTTGTTTGTGTTCATGATTGTGTTTGTGCATGCAAGTGTGGTCAAGAGACCCTAACTCATCTAGGTTGACTAGAAACACATCACCACCCAAGTTTAAACCAAGACCAGATCCAGTTATGGCTCAACCAACATCTTTGCAGGTAGGTTCTGAAAAACACGTAGAGGGGGGGTGAATAGGTGTAAGTGCTAATCTAGGAACTAAATGCGCTAAATGCGGAAGCTAATGCAAATTTTGCAATCACACTTAGTACAACACACAAGTGTAGCCGAATTCCCCGTGAAGGGCTCTGGACTAACTCCTCTTGATTCCCCTTGAATGGGTTGAGGTGCTATGTGAAGCTCTTGTGGTTAAGTATAAGTGAGGCACCCACACAAGCATATAATAGATATGGCAATATGAATCAATGCAAGGCAACACAAGCAATATGAATAATATGAATGAAGTGAAAGATGCTATGCACAACACAAATAGAGAGAGGGTTAGAGAGACAATGGATCAAACGCTAACAACAAGATATGTTTCGAGGTTCGAGCCCCTAGCTCTACATCCCCGCCTACACCACCGTGTAGGATTTCCAATTCACTATCTCCCACCGAGGGAACCTCTACCGAAGAGGATTTGTTACAACACAAGGAGTACCGAACTCCTCTCTCAAACACCGCCTCACAACCGAGGGGTAGGCCCGTAGCCAAACAACCACAACACCTCTACCGAAGAGGGTTTACAAACCAAACTCCACCTCTCACTAGAGGAAGTAAACCAATCACCCGATCACCTCTACCAAAGAGGGATACACAAAGAGCAAGGGTGTTTACAACAAGTGGTTCCAAAGACCACAAACTCAATCTCTCTTTCTTTTCTCTTTTTTCACAAAACAAATGATCCTAATAGAATAGGATAGGTGATAGCTCAAGTGTGGAAACAAGATGTTTTTGGAAACAAGCAACAAAGAAAAACTACTTGGGAAATCTCTTGTAGATGAAAGAAAACGAAAACCAATACAATATCCCAAAAACCTAGTTTTCTTTGATTTTCCAAAAACCCAAAACAACACAAAGATAAATCTCTTTGGCACAAAACTCTTTTTAAAACTCTTTTAAAACAGTAGAGAAAGTCTGGAAATTTTGTCTCTAAAAACCTTGGCCAAAATCCCAAAGAATTGGGGTTTATATAGGCCCATCAGAAAACTAGCCGTTAGGCTGATGTGGCAGCCTGACAGGCTGACGGTCGACCGGCCCGGTCGACCGCCAACGGTCAGAATTATGACCGTTGGGCAACCACGGTCGACCGGCCCGGTCGACCCAAACAAATAGAGAGCACTGCTCTCAGACCCGGTCGACCGCCCGGGTCGACCGTCCCAGAGCTGCCAAACGTGCACAGATCTGTGCACGTCGGTCGACCGGCCCGGTCGACCGACTTCATCCCAAGTCGACTAGGTCAGTTTGACTAGTCGACTGGTTGAAGCCTGGAACAAAAATCTAGGTCAGAAAAACAGTTTAAAAATATTTTGAAAAATCTTTTAAGTCTTCTAAAAATTCACAAAACTTGTTTTAACATTTTATATTAAAACACAAATTGTGATAAAAATTTCAAGACATATATCAATCATATCAATTCATTTTTGAGTCTTGCAAATTTTATCAAAACAAAACTTGTATTTTATCAAACTTGATTTTTCAATACATGAATAAGATAGTCAAAATAAGTTTGTTTAATATATGAAGCATGTATGTATATTGAACACATCTAATATACATAAAAACCATGTAAACTTGTTTTGATCAAACTATTCATGAAAACCAAAAACCAAAACATGAATCGTGTGTGTTGTGCACTTGAGCATATCAACTATTCTTATCTTTACAAATGGATCTAAAACACGCTAAACTATTGATACCTAAGTCTTCTTGACGATCTTCATCTTCAAGGCGACTTGGTCCAAACTCCGTGATCCATGAGCTAGGCAAGGTATGATCTTGATGCTTTGGCCCTGGAATCACCATGAAAAGCTTCTAAACACTTTTGTTGAAGCTAATCACCAACTAATATCTTGCTAATGATCTGAAACTTAAAAGCACAAGAATATTAGTAAACATAACTACATGAGTTAATCATCATCAAAACTTGGGTGGAAGGCCTTTGGGCCAACAATCTCCCCCTTTTTGATGATAACAAAACTCATGGAGTTATATATGCATGGATTAAAGTTAAGCTTCAAAGAAGCTCCCCCTTAACTCATGCATAAACAAATTAACAAAGGATATGCAATGAATGTACATAAACATGTATGCATCAATATGCATAAATCACATAAACATGTTCTAGAAGCTCTAGATACTAATTAAATTAATAAAACATTAGCAAAAACACTAGAAGCTCTAGATACCAATAAAACTTAATATATGCAAAAACATAAGTATGCATATATAAACATGTACCAATCATGCATATTAAAAAGATTTTGGTTTATATATGCATGTTAAACTCTCAAATAATTCTCCCCCTTTTTGTCAATCATCAACAAAGGGGTAAACAATCAAAACAATAAAATGAGGGGTAAAAATCTTTCTCCCCCCTTTTGTCAATCAAAACAGTACAAACAATGTTCTCCCCTTTTTGTCTAAAAACAAAATCAAGGTCAATAAGGGGTGACAATCAATAGGATATCAATTGAAAATATGTCAAAGTAGCATCTTGATACCAATTGAAAGTAAATAAAGATCAATAAATGTTATATGCTATATACATTCATGAAGAGGAAGACGCTAAGGTAGCTTCCCTACACATATGCATTACATGAAAGAGGGATGTTAAGCCCTAATTCACATAACACACATTATGTAATGCATAAGAGGAGATGTAAAGCTCCCCCTACACACGTGTACCACATAAAGAAGAGATGTTAAGCTCTTCAATACAGGATACACTCATCATGAATCTATATGTAGAAGAGATGTTAAGCTCTCCTTGCATATAGTCAATACAAATCAATAACTTTTGTATTTATCTTTAAACAAAAACTTTAGATACCAATTTAAAACACGAGACATCTTGATATCAAAAGATAGTATTTTTTTTATTTAAGCCATATAAACAATTGAAATGACTATTTTCTATCATAAAGTAAGGGAGTGGAAAACTAAATACCAATTGAAATATGAAAATCAAATTTTCTCCCCCTTTATGAAATACCAACAAAAACTATGCGTAGGCTTGAAATAGGATACCAATTGAAAACTAAATCAATTGAAATGAAGTTGAAGCTCAAGCTCTAGCATAAACAAAATTTGTGCTTAAGATATAGAAATATAATAGCACAAATAAAACAAGTATATGTGTATGAAATAGAATGAGTACCAATCACCAATAGATGATACCAATTGAAAGTATACATACACAATAAACATATGAGTATACAAAAAGATCAAAATGATACCAATTGAAAGAGTTCATTGATACCAATTGACATAACAATAAAAGCATGGTATAACTCATATAACTACCTCCCATCTCATGCACAAGTTTAAAATGATTTTCAATATAGACATACAAGGCATAGACTCCCATCCAACCTCCCGTAAAGGGTAGGGGTTTTCAAAAATAGATTTGAAAAATAAGCTTTATTTGAAAAACTCTACCAAAATGAAGAATACCGTAACTAGTTAAATGGAAAATCTTTTAAACTAGTACGAAATCCTTCAAGCAAGGAATAAAAACAAATTATTTTTCATGAAACATGAAATCCACATGATAATCAACACTCTAAGCCAATTAAGCATAAATATAACTCATGAAAACAAAACACATGAGTAAATAAGAAATGTGAGTGTACAAATACAATGTGAAGAATATGATCATGAAAATATCCAATTTAGCTCAATATTTCTTTAAACAAGAAAACACGAAAATCAATAAAACTTATTTAATCTTCAAGGTATATGTATGTCTAATACAAACTAAAGTATACATACATATCCAAAACATAAAGAGTCCACAAATATATATGCATGAAGGCACGTGGCTCAAAAAGGATGTATATGTATAAACAATAATTTGGATAAAATGGACATATACATGAAGTTAAACAATTAAACACAAAATCAAGAAAATCTTCACCAAAACAAATTTCATTTCAAGGTATGTGTATGAATTGTCAACACAATAAGTATACATACATATCCCTAAACACAATTGAGTCCATATATAGATTTGCATGAAAGGCAAATGACTCAAGGGTATACATGTATATCTTAAAGTTTGGCAATACAAACATATACATGAAATGAAAACACACAATCATAAACAAATTCAAAAAATAGGAATACAAGTTTAAAATGCATGAATCGTCAAAACTAGACTATACTAGCACATCTAATGGGTTCAAATACGCATTCAAGCTCAAACATATATAGATTTATTTGTGGCCCACTATATGCACAAGTATAAATCCTAGTCTTAATGAAAACTAACATCTAAACATGTAATCAAAACATGAAGCATAAAAACAAATATAAAAATCATCATGATAAACAAAAATATGATTATTATGCAAATTCACATGTTATTAAACCTAAGATAAACATGATAGCTAAACAATGGTGAGAACACTAAAATAATGGTCCATATTAAACATGGGTGTCTCAAAATGCTAAACATGTATGTCAAGGATTTAATAAACATGGCATTATCATAATAATCTACAAACAATAAAATATGCTATATATGATAAACATGGAAAGCATGTAAATAAACGGGAGTAAAGGATTGTCACCAAAACCGAAGAAGCAACTCTCCTTGTCTCCAAAACGTGGTGGTCATCTTCACCAAATCTTCCTTGAAAGTGATGCATCCAATTGATTTCCTTTAAGTACGGAACGCATCCACTCTAAGGAGCCGCTACTCTCACGTCATGTGAGAGCCCACACCTACATCAAATAAAGGAGGGGTGGTCTTTGGTACCCATACTCTTTTGGGTCCATGGGGCCTAGTACCTTCTCTAACCCAAACAAACTTATTTGCTAAATTTGAAACATGTATACGATCATAGCAAAATTTAGCAAGGTGGCCCTTACGTCCACATTGTGTACAAGTATACACATGATCATACATGTGATGGGTGTGTCCGTGAGGAGCATGTGTATGCCGTGGAGGGTGTGCAAGAATAGATGGAACTTGTTTCTTTCGAAACAAGGTTTCCAAACGTGTATGCCCAATAACACATTGGCTCAAAGTGGAGCCCAAACAATCTACACTCTTCTTAATCAAAGATATATCATTGTTAATTAAAGAAGAAGTGTGGCATGCAATAGGTGATTTAGACGGAACTACCCTAGCAAGGCAAACATGTGAAGAAATATCATTTTTCAAAGATTTATTTTTATTTAAACAAATTTCTAATTCTTTTGAAATAAAAACAATTTCTCTTTCTAAAGAATCATTATCTCTTAAAACACATTCAACTTTTGAAGACAAAATATCATTATTTTTCAAAAGTGTTTCACAATCATTTTTAGATTTTAAAAATTCATTTTCTTTAAGTGCAAGATCAAGTTGAGATTTTAATGAATCCCTTTCATCCAAAATCTCATCTTTCTCTTGCAAAACAATGTCAAGTCTAGAATGCAAATTTTTATTTTCTTTTCAATTTCTAGACTTTTCTTTTTCAAAACTTTATATTTTTCTATTAATTTTTCACAAATAATAGATAGTTCTTCATTTAAAGCATGGGGATCAACAAAATCATTTGAAGAACTAGCACAATCATCACTATCTAGTTGAGATTCCGAATGTACCTCAAGGGAGTCATTCCCTTGGACCGTATAGCATTGTTGCGGCTCGGATTCATCTCCACTAGATTCCTCTTCTTATTGGATAGGCAATTGAAGCTTGGAGGTGGTGGTGGTTGTCAACAAATTCCACACTGCAAAGGCGGAATCAAAGTTAGAAACACACAAAAGATATTCTTTAGGCAATGTGCTTCTAATGGCCTCAAGGGCTTGTGCATTGGCCCCTATATGATTGCGATCACCAAGATAACATCTCTTGGTAGCCGCAAGAAAAACATGCAAACTTAGGGTCTTTAGGTATGTGGACATCCTATACTTCCAAACAACAATGTTGGAAGGATCAAAACTAGGTGGGGTCATGAAGTCCATAGTAAACTATATGAGTGTGCAAACAAGCAAATGCAAACAAATAGATTAGCAAACAAATGGATCTTACTCCTAGGATGTTAAGCCTAAGTATCAGGAGCACTAGCTCTGATACCAATTGAAAAACACCTAGAGGGGGGTGAATAGGTGTAAGTGCTAATCTAGGAACTAAATGCGCTAAATGCGGAAGCTAATGCAAATTTTGCAATCACACTTAGTACAACACACAAGTGTAGCCGAATTCCCCGTGAAGGGCTCTGGACTAACTCCTCTTGATTCCCCTTGATGGGTTGAGGTGCTATGTGAAGCTCTTGTGGTTAAGTATAAGTGAGGCACACACACAAGTATATAATAGATATGGCAATATGAATCAATGCAAGGCAACACAAGCAATATGAATAACATGAATGAAGTGAAAGATGCTATGCACAACACAAATAGAGAGAGGGTTAGAGAGACAATGGATCAAACGCTAACAACAAGATATGTTTCGAGGTTCGAGCCCCTAGCTCTACATCCCCGCCTACACCACCGTGTAGGATTTCCAATCCACTATCTCCCACCGAGGGAACCTTTACCGAAGAGGATTTGTTACAACACAAGGAGTACCGAACTCCTCTCTCAAACACCGCCTCACAACCGAGGGGTAGGCCCGTAGCCAAACAACCACAACACCTCTACCGAAGAGGGTTTACAAACCAAACTCCACCTCTCACTAGAGGGAGTAAACCAATCACCCGATCACCTCTACCAAAGAGGGATACACAAAGAGCAAGGGTGTTTACAACAAGTGGTTCCAAAGACCACAAACTCAATCTCTCTTTCTTTTCTCTTTTTCCACAAAATAAATGATCCTAATAGAATAGGATAGGTGATAACTCAAGTGTGGAAACAAGGTGTTTTTGGAAACAAGCAACAAAGAAAAACTACTTGGGAAATCTCTTGTAGATGATAGAAAATGAAAACCAATACAATATCCCAAAAACCTAGTTTTCTTTGATTTTCTAAAAACCCAAAACAACACAAAGATAAATCTCTTTGGCACAAAACTCTTTTAAAACTCTTTTAAAATAGTAGTGAAAGTCTAGAAATTTTGTCTCTAAAAACCTTGGCCAAAATCCCAAAGAATTGGGGTTTATATAGGCCCATCAGAAAACTAGCCGTTAGGCTGATGTGGCAGCCTGACAGGCTGACAGTCGACCGACCGGTCGACCGCCAACGGTCAGAATTGTGACCGTTGGGCAACCACGGTCGACCGGCCCGGTCGACCCAAACAAACAGAGAGCACTGCTCTCAGACCCGGTCGACCGCCCGGGTCGACCGTCCCAGAGCTGCCAAACGTGCACAGATTTGTGCACGTCGGTCGACCGCCCGGGTCGACCGTCCTAGAGCTGCCAAACGTGCACAGATCTGTGCACGTCGGTCGACCGGCCCGGTCGACCGACTTCATCCCAAGTCGACTAGGTCAGTTTGACTAGTCGACTGGTTGAAGCCTGGAACAGAAATCTGGGTCAGAAAAACAGTTTAAAAATATTTTGAAAAATCTTTTAAGTCTTCTAAAAATCCACAAAACTTGTTTTAACATTTTATATTAAAACACAAACTTGTGATAAAAATTTCAAGACATATGTCTTGAAATTTTTATCACAAGTTTGTGTTTAATATAAAATGTTAAAACAAGTTTTGTGGATTTTTAGAAGACTTAATATCAATCATATCAATTCATTTTTGAGTCTTGCAAATTTTATCAAAAACAAAACTTGTATTTTATCAAACTTGATTTTTCAATACATGAATAAGATAGTCAAAATAAGTTTGTTTAAGATATGAAGCATGTATGTATATTGAACACATCTAATATACATAAAAACCATGTAAACTTGTTTTGATCAAACTATTCATGAAAACCAAAAACCAAAACATGAATCGTGTGTGTTGTGCACTTGAGCATATCAACTATTCTTATCTTTACAAATGGATCTAAAACACGCTAAACTATTGATACCTAAGTCTTCTTGACGATCTTCATCTTCAAGGCGACTTGGTCCAAACTCCGTGATCCATGAGCTAGGCAAGGTATGATCTTGATGCTTTGACCCTGGAATCACCATGAAAAGCTTCTAAACACCTTTGTTAAAGCTAATCACCAACTAATAACTTGCTAATGATCTGAAACTTAAAAGCACAAGAATATTAGTAAACATAACTACATGAGTTAATCATCATCAAAACATGGGTGGAAGGCCTTTGGGCCAACAGGTTCTATCCCCTTAGAACCTCACTTCCATCCTGCATCCAACTTTCATCAGTTGGTGAACACAACTTTGAGCTTAAGCCACAGTTCATCAACACACTTCCTAAGTTCCATGGCTTAGAGTCCGAAGATGCTTATTTCTTCATAAGAGAATTTGAGAAAGTATGCTTAATGATGAAAATCTCACACCTTGTAGATGATGCTATTAGGTTGAGATTTGTCCCATTTGCTCTTAAGGACTTAGCCAAGAAATGGCTCTACAGCTTAGCGGCCGGCTCTGTCACATCCTGGGATGGTTTTATCAAGGTCTTCTTTAAAAAATTCTATCTAATTCACAAGATCGCTCTCGTTAGGAAAAACATCATGCAGTTCAAGTAAGAACCTAGTGAACCGTTTTGGAGGTACTTTGAACGCTTCAAAGACCTCCTTGTCCAATGTCCTCATTATGGAATAGAGAAATGGCGACAATGTCAAATTCTTTATGACGGTTTAGACTGCTCAACCAAGACCCTCTTAGAAAGTATGTGCCAAGGGGGATTCTTGCAGAAGGATGAGCATGAAGGATGAGATTTATATGAGAATCTAGCTGAAAAGACAATACAATAGGAACCTGCTAGTGAAAGCTCTAGGAATCCAAACTCTATCTCTTCAAGAGGAGGTCTCCATTCAATTGAATCATCCATATCTAGCGAGGCTAAGTTAGCTAACCTAGTGAGAAGACTGAAAGCTTTAGAAACTAAGGAACCAAGTCCGGTCAATCAAGTTAGCTCGAACCAATTTTCAACTCCGGGTTATACTTACTGTCAGGCCACGAATCATGTGGTTGAGGAGTGTCCTGTATTTCAAGCTCAACAACTCCTTTCTGAACCGATGAATGCGGCCTTTTCAAGGCCAAACAATGATCCTTACGCTCCAACGTACAATCCTGACTGGAGAAATCACCCAAATTTCTCATGGAGCCAACAAAATAATGACCACCCACGGTCAAACCATGCAAGCCACTTCCATCATTCCAATAATTCTTCCTATCATCAACCCAACTTTCCAAATCACCCTCATAATTATCCCAATAATTTTTCACACTATCAACAAAATTTTCCCAACCAAGCTCCACAACCTTCCTTTGAGAATCCTTAACTTGAAAGGAGATTGACTGACTTAGAGAGAAATATAGAAAGGTACATAAAGAACCAAGATTCCCTCATGCAAACAATACAGAGGTTAGAAGGTCAAATGAGCCACTTAGCCAATCCACAACATGAGAGGCAAAAGAGTACCTTGCCCAGTCAACAAATAATGAATCCAAGGAATTCACAACAAGCTCATTTGGTTGAGGATCAATCATTGAATCAATGTAATGCTGTTCATACATTGAGGTCATGAAAGAAAGTTGATAACCAAGTGTCAACACCACCCAATCCCAGTCCGCACAATCACACTCTAGCATCCACCTCATCTAATCTCAAGCCTTCCAAATCTGACGAATCTGAAACAGATAAGTCAATCAGTCCGGTGTACAAGCCTATAGTACCATTTCCTAATAGGCTAAAGAATAACACGCAAAATCTACACATGGATAAGATAATTGAGATATTTAACCAAAGAGAAAGACTACTGTACCCAAGAAAGTCTTCTTAGCCACAAACATTAATGAGCTACTATCGGGTTCAATCCCTGTTAAGTAAAAGGATCCGAGTTGTCCCACCATTGCGTGCACTATAGGACAAGCCGAGATTAGTCATGCACTTCTTGATTTGGGATCAAGTATCAACCTGCTTCCATTCTCAGTTTATCAACAACTCGGGTTGGGCAATCTTAGTCCAACTCGAGTCTCTATCCAACTGGCTGACCGTTTTGTGAAAGTTCCAAAGGGAAAAATTAATGATGTCTTTATCTGGGTCGGGGAGTTTATCTACCCAATTGATTTCATAGTTCTTGAGACACAACTTGTGTCCAATCCTAGGGCTAAAACTCTTGTTATCCTAGGGCGCCTATTCCTTACTACTGCTAATGCTATTATCAATTGTAGGAATGGGTCTATGAGATTAACCTTTGGGGACATGACTAGAGAAGTCAATGTCATCAACCTAGAAAAATAACCTCGTAAGATAAGAGACTAAACATTTGAGGTAAACTTTGTTGAAAACAATTGTGATGAATGGAATGAAGGTATAGAGAATGAGTCGTTATTTCTTAATGAATTATTTAAGAATGAATGCGATTATCTTGATGAGAAGGCATATGTCGGAGATCCTAATGTTAGAGTACCCTTTAAAAAAGGAAATTTGATTTGAATATCTTCACTTTCGATGAGCCAACCTATAATCTATTGCATGAGAATATAATTCAAGAACCTCCGATTGACATACTCTTTGAAAACCTCTTCGAAGAAGAACTCATGTGTTTGGATGAACCAACTAGGGATATTTTGATTAATTACACATCTCCAAGGGAAAGTGTTGACCTAAGCTTTGAGGAGATATATGGAACTGAGTTAGAATTCTTAGGCATTCATAATGAAGAAGTTCCAACAGAGAAGTGTGGTGGGGATCAATTTTTGAATAATGAATGCAGTCAATAAGGAAGAAACACCTAAATAAGGTGAGACTAGGGAGGAAGAGAGCTAAATGACAAAAAAATTGGCATCCCCACTATGCCCTTTAAAGAGGACCCAATGGAATGATGGGAAGAGAGCTAGAGGGATGAGACCGAAAAAGATCTAGGTGTGGGAGAAACTTGATGTTGTACATATTTTTGTATAATATTTGCACCTCTTTTACATTTCTTTTCATGCATCTATATATTTCTTTCATACATTGGGGACAATGCATGAGATTAGTGTGAGGAAGGGTTCTAACATAACTAATATAACTATAAAAAAAGAAGAGAGAAACATATATATAAAAAAAACTTTTTGAAAGGAAAGAACAATATTTTGATATATTTTTTGTAAGAAATTAAGTCAATTTTAAAGAATAGGAAAATCATAATTAGGATTTCTTACACTTGGTCAAAATAAGATGACTTGTTTGATTTTTAGGGTTAGAAAGAAAATTTGTGAAAGTAATTTAGTCTTGATCTTTACCTTGATGAAATATGCACACTTTATACACTTACACACTTAGGGTTCAAAAACAAAGACTCTTATGCCTTATAAAAAAAACTATATGAAAAAAATAATAAAATAAATAAACAAATCTAATTATTGATCAGCTAGGTGCTTTGGCCCAAGCAAGCCTTGGTATTTATGCAAAAGATAATTAGATAAGTTTGAAAATATATATATAAATCCTCTGATTAAGCTGGGTATCTATACCTCATGAAGCATAAGTATTCACGCCTAAAAGCGGTACATTTTATAAATAAAAACCTTGATTTCGTGGCCTTGTCTACTCGATGCTTGAGTCCTTAGGGGTGTTTTCTCACCTGGTGCCCTAAAACTGTCCGGTTTGAGTGTCACTGACTAAAGGCTCGTTACATGGGCAGATTAGAAAGCCTAATGGAATTGAGGAATAAATACTACCAAAAATAAATATAAATAAGGCATAGGAGTTAATGTTTAAGAACCCTTAGTCAAACTTCACAGTCACGATGGTGCATATGACTCAGAGTAAAGTAATAGACTAGATGAGAAAGACAATTTGACTCCTTCTTTGATTGATGGCATGTTTTTTAATGGAGACAAAGTTTAGGAATGAAAAATTTGATATTCCTATAACTTATAGATTACTTAAACTCTCATAAATATATTTCAAATATTTTCTCTTTTCAAAATGCTTTTTAAAATCACTAACTTTTTTCTCTTTCTTTATGGATTTTGTGGGTACAATCCACTGAAAACCCTCACGAGACAAAACTCGTCCTCAAGGGGTAACGTAGAGGTTTAACGGCTTGTTGCACATGCTCAGTGCAATCGAGTGACCTGCGAAAGTGGTCTAATAATTGGTTAAGATTAGTTTTGATATTTTGCTCGAGGGGGAGCAAAAGATAAGTGTGGGGGTGTGATCGGTCACATATATTGCATACATATTATCACATTTCCATGCTTGTTGTCTAAATAAATCATATTAATAAGTCCTATTATTCTTTATAAAATGCAGGCCCATTGCTAAAGGATAGGCCAGAGAAACGAGCCCAAAAGCCCATTTAATTCAGAATAAATTCGAAATTAGAGAATCAGGGCAGATCTGGGCAAATCATAGAGGTTGAAAACCAGTTGAAATGAATCTTCCCAAATCAAGCGATTGAAGCCAACAAATCAAACATTGTTTCGTCAAATCTGAGAGCTGCAACAGTAAATCCAACAAGACAAAAGGGAGCTCAAATCCACGCCAATTGTCTCTCCACCTGGATGTCGCCAAGTCCAGGCCGCGGATCCGCGGCCCAAGCCGCGGATCCGTGGCTTGTTGGTGGAGATAAGGGGAGCGTTTGCTCCCCTTATTTCCTCACTCCCTTCCCTCTAGGTTTTTGTCTATAAAAGCTTGGGTTTTGTACTGAAAAATTAGCGAAGACTAGGATTAGAATTTTTGTTTATTCTTTAAAGTTTTAAGCTCATTGTTAGATAGTATAGAAGTTGTAATTTTGTTTTATAATTTGTAGTTCAGATCAAATACCAGTGAGAGAGAGGAATTGAGTGCTTGTAATCTGAAGATTGAAGTGACAGCAATAAAAGGATCTAGCTTTCTCTTCTTCCACTCCAATTCACGGTATGTCTAGCTTTATTTACATGCAGTATTTTTCATCTTCCATGAGTAGCTAAACCGGTTTTTTGGGCTCGCTAATTACTCTCTTCTATTACCTCTCTCTTAATTGATTTTCATGAAAGCAACACTTTTTGAATCAGAGAAACATCTTAGTTAAACTTCGTTCTTGAAAGCACATGAGGATGTTTTTATTTTAAACTTAGATTTTCAATACACAAATACTTTTAAAATGTTTTTATTCCATACTTGCTTCTTCGCGCTTGATGGTTTAACATTCTCTTTTTAATGATTTGTAATGAAAGGACTTAAGATTTAAATGAAACCATCTTATTTGTTTTACTTGGACATTAAAAGAAATTAAAAGTTTTTGCTTATGTTAAAAGTGAGGCACCCAAATGTTCTTGAGATAAGTACATAGTTGAGTAGAAATTTAGTGAGCCCAGATCTTCTTCTCATATTAAAAATAACCAAACAATTTTCAAAGCTTTTTAAATCACCTTCTCCAAAGCCTTCTCCAAAGTTGCAATTTCTCTTTTAATCATTTCCTTTCTCTCCATTCTCTTTTCAATTAAAAAACTAGCACCATTCGTAGCTTTCTAAATAAAACACCGAAAAGCTTTCATCGCATTCCTCCTCGTGGACACGACCCGTTAGCCACAAGCTATACGGTAATTTCTTAACTTTTTGATTTTACAATCAGTAAGTGTATGCAGTATGCATATTTCATTAAGGTAAAAATTAAGCCTAAATTATTTTTTCAATTTTCTTCCTAAACCTAAAAATAAAACAAATAATCTTATTTTGACTAAGTATTAAAAAATCTGAATTATGATTTTCCTATTCGATTTTCCTATTCCTTAAAGTTTACTTAATTACTTACAAAAATAAATCTAAATATTGTTTTCTTTTTCAAAAAGTTATTAAAAGAACAAATATTATTATTTTTATCATTTTTTATTTTTTATTAGTATCTACCTATGTTAGTGTGTTAGTAAATTAATATTTTTTATCATGTTAATTATGTTACAAGCTAGAATGTTAAATGTTACATGTTAGACCCTCCCCTATACTTATCTCATGCTTTATCCCCAATGTATGAATGAATGTGTGTATACATGGAATAAAGTGTAAAAAGAGGTGATGCGTTATATTACCGGTCAAAGAGACCTATGACTGTGTCTGCTTCCGGTACTAATTTCAAGAATGATTTCAAATGTTGACCTTTTATCTTGAATTTATTACCATTCTTAGTGTCACATAACTCTACTGCTCTATGTGGAAACACAGTCCTAACAATGAATGACCATGTCCATTGCGATTTAAACTTTCCTCGAAAAAGATGAAGCCTAGAATTGTGAAGTAAGACTTTTTATCCTAGGACAAAAGTTTTTCTCATGATAAATTTTATCATGAAAAATCTTAACCATATTCTTCGTAATCTTCGCATTTCTGTAAGCCTCGTTCCTTAGCTCCTCAAGTTCAAAAATTTGCAATTTCAAAGCGCACCAGCCTTATCTAGATCAAAATTTAACTGTTAATTGCCCATAAGGCTCAGTGCTCTAATTCAACAGGAAGGTGGCAAGCCTTTCTAAAGACTAACTTATAAAGAGATATTCCTAGGATCGTTTTAAAGGCGGTCCTATATGCCCATAAGGCATCTACCAATTTGGTGGACCAGTCTTTTTGGTTTTAATACACAGTTTTCTCTAAGATAAGCTTAATTTATCTATTTGAGACTTCTACCTACCCACTAGCTTGAGGATGATAAGGCGTGGATAACTTATGTGTTATGGCATATTTTCGCATAGGAGCTTCAAAAATTCTATTACAAAAATGTAAGCCATTAACATTAATTATTGCACGAGGGGTTTCAAAGCGTGAAAAGATATTTTCTTTCAAGAACTTGATAACAACTTTGTTGTCATTTGTCTTGCAAGGGATGGCTTCAACCCATTTGGATACGTAATCCACGCCACCAATATGTATTGGTACCAAATGAGTTAGGAAAAGGACCCATAAAGTTAACGCCCCAAACGTCAAAGAGTTTTACTTCTAGAATTGGGTTGAGGGGAATCATATTACATTTTGAAATCCTACTTATAATTTGGCATCTTATGCACTTCTTGCAAAAGTCGAATGCATCTTTAAACAAAGCAGGCCAATAGAACCCACTCTTTAATACTTTTTCTGTAGTTTTACGGGGACCAAAGTGTCCACCGCATGCAAGCTCATGACAAAAGGCTAGAACACTCTTAACTCCTCATCGGGAATACATCTCCTAATGGTTTGGTCAGAATAATATTTAAAGAGATAAGGTTTCTCCCTAATGAAATATCAAACTTGAGATAAGAGCTGGTATACATCTTGTTTTGATTAATGAGATGGAGTTTGGTTTGTGACTAAGTAGTTGACTATGTCGGCAAGCCATGGTTCCCTAAAGGTAGCTAAGAGTTGTTCGTCGGGAAAGTTATCATTGATTGGCAACTCGTTGGAAGGAGCGTTTGGAACACGAGAGAGGTAATCGACGACAACGTTTTTGACACCCTTTCATCTCGAATTTCGAGATCAAACTCTTGAAGGAGGAGGATCCAATGAATGAGTTGGCCTTTGCATCCTTCTTGAGCATTAGGTATCAAACTGCAGAATGGTCGATGAATATGGTAGTTTTGGTACCAAGTATGTATGGACGAAATATTTCCAATGCAAACATTATAACCAAAAATTACTTCTTGGTTGTAGTATAGTTTAGTTGAGCTCCATTTAGTGTCCTACTTGAATAGTAGATCACATGCTGCTTGTTATCTATGCATTGTCCTAAGACAACACCTATGGCAAAATTGAAAGCATTACACATGATCTCAAATGGTTTGGACCAATCTGGGGCAGACATTATAGGCTTAGAGATAAGTTCTATTTCAAGTTTCTCTCAAGCGTTAAGACATTCAGCATCGAAGATGAGGGGCACATCCTTTGCCAAAAGGTTGGTTAGGGTCTAGCAATTTCACTAAAATTCTTAATTAACCTACGATAGAAGCCGGCGTGTCCTAAAAAATAACGGATGTCTTTTACACATTTGAGCGTGGGAAGCTTGGCTATGACATCTATTTTTGCCTTGTCCACTTTAATCCCTCTCTTAGAAATCTCATGGCCTAAAACAATCTCATGTTGTATCATGAAGAGGCACTTTTCCCAATTTAAAGTCAGATTCTTTTCGATGCATCGTTTGAAGACAAGTTCTAGATTATGAAGACATTAGTCGAATGAGTTTCTTAAATGGAGAAATCATCCATAAAGATCTCTAAAAATCTTTTGACCATATCGGAGAATAGCTTAACATGCAACATTGAAATGTCACAGGGGTATTGCATAAACTGAAAGGCATTCGACGGTAAGCAAAAGTCCCAAATGGACGAGTAAACGTTGTTTTCTCTTGGTCCTCCGGAGCTATGAGATTTGGTTGTACCCTGAGTAACTATCCAAGAAACAGTAATACTCATGGCCACCTAGTCGTTCAAGCATTTGGTCGATAAATGGCTGAGAAAAATGGTCTTTGCGAGTGGTAGCATTTTATTTCTGATAGTCAATGCAAACTCAAAGCTTTGTAGGGAGTTACATTTGTACTAACTTTTGATTTTTATTCTCTACTGCAATAAAATCGGATTTCTTAGGGACCGCATGGACTGGGCTGACCCATTGACTATCAGAAATGGGATAAAATTATCTCATTATCTAAGAGTTTTACTATTTCAGCTCGAACGGTCTCTTGCATAATAGGGTTTAATTTATGTTGTGTGTCTCTCTTTTGTTTTGCCTCTTCATTTAGATGGATTCAATGTTCAACTATAGCTGGACTTAATCCAATTATGTTAGTTATTGTCCAACCAATGGCTTCCCTATGTTTCCTAAGGATTGTCATAAGGTTTTCTTCTTACCCATTAGTCAAGTTGGATGCAACTATGACTAGAATAGTCTCTTGTTCACCTAGATAGGCGTACTTGAGATGTTTGGGCATGACTTTTAGCTCTAAAGAAGGAGATGACTCAATAAACGGAGGAGTTAAGATTGTTGGCTCCGAATCTAATGAACTTGGGGCTCGATACCCACTCAATAATAGAATTGACTATCTCATCAAATCCTCAGATTCCAACTTGACATCTCACTCGGCTTCTAATTTTATCTCCTCGCAATGCTCACTTGTCAAGTCCTTAATAAGGTTTACCTCAAAAGGTAGAGCGTCTATATCGTCCAGTTGTTTTTCTAAGTTGAAAATATTGACTTTCTTAGTCATGTCTCCAAAAGTTAATCTCATTGATCTGTTTCTACAATTTATAATTACATTTGCGGTTGCTTAGAATGGTCGTCCTAAGATCACAAAAGTTTGAGACCTAGGATTAGAGACTAGTTGGGTCTCTAGGACAATGAAGTTGACTGAGAAAATGAATTCTCCTATTCGGATGAGGACATCGGTTACTTCCCCTTTTGGGACTTTAACTGACCTGTTAGCTAACTGGATCATGACTTGAGTTGGGCTGAGTTTGCCCAACCCAAGTTGTTGGTATACTGAGAAAGGGAGTAAGTTGATACTCGTTCCCAAATCAAGAAGTGATTGATTAATTTTCGTTTGACCTATTGTGCAAGAGATGGTAGGACAATCAGGATCCTTGTACTTGACAGAGATCTGATTGGATAATAGCTCACTAAAATTAGTGGCTAGAAAAACCTTCTTAGGTACATTGGTCTTTCTTTTCTTAGTGCAGATGGCCTTAAAGAATTTGACATAACTAGGAACTCGTTGGATTGCATCAAGAAGAGCTACGTTAATCTTTACTTGATTGAAGATCTCAAGTATTTTTTCCATTTGTGCATTATTATTACTCCTAAGCCTATTCGAAAATGGGGTTGTAGGCTTATGCAGTTGTTTGGCAGACTTATCTTCGAAAGTGGATGGAGTGGAATGATCGATCGCTTATATTGCATATTTATTGTCACATTACCATGTTTATTATCTAAATAAATTATATTAATAAGTCTTTTTTTAATAAAATGCAGGCCCATTGCTAAAGGATAGGAAAGAGAAACGAGCCCAAAAGCCCATCAAATTCTGATTTAATTCAGAATTAATTCAAAATCAGGAAATCAGGGCAGGTCATGGCAAATCAGAGAGGTTGAAAATCAGTTAAAATGAATCTTCCTAAATCAAGTGGTTGAAGCCAAAGATCAGAGGCTGTTTCATCAAATCCTAGAGCTGAAACGAGAAAACCAGCAGGACATAAAGCCAGACAACAAAACAAGGAGGTGTATCCCCCTGGGTATGGCCATCTGGGCCACACCCAGGCAACAGAAACTGGCCAAAGCTGCTTTTTCGTGACTTGTTAGGCTTTCTTGGGGGAGCGTTTGCTCCCCTATCTTTGTACGACCTCCCCTGTTTGGTTTTTGTCTATAAATACTGTATTTTTCAGAAGAAAAGGGACCGAAAATTAGTTTAAGTTTTTCTCTTTGTTTTTAAGGCTTAGGCTCTTTGTCAGATAGTATAGAAGTTATATCTCTATTTTATAATTTGTAATTCAGTTCAAAAAAAGTGAGAGGGAGGAATAGAGTGATTATAATCTGAAGATTGAAGTGACATCAGTAAAAGGATCAAGCTTTCTCTTCTTCCACTCCAATTCACGGGTATGTCTTGTTTTATTTACATGTATTATTTTTCATCTTCCATGAGTTGCTAAATTCATTTTCTAGGTTCACTATTGTTCCTCTCTTTGATCCCTCTTCTTTTTGAATAATTTTTATGTAAAGACCCAATGGAATTATATGCATGCCTAAACTAACCCTTTCTTCTTTGAAAGTGTTCTTGAAGGCACATGAGGATGGGTTTGGATTTCTAAACTTTTACTTCTTTTAAAACATCTCTTAAACTTGTTTTTATTTCATGCTTGAAATACTTGATGATTTAACATTCAATTCATGATGGTTTCTTAAAGAAAAGAGTTAACTTTTTTAAACTATCTTATTTGCTTTGATTAAAACTTTCTAAACTCAAGATTAAGTTTTTGCCTATGATCAAGTTGAGGCACTAAGAATTTCAAGAGAAGAACACATCGTTGAGTAGTGAGATAGTGAGCCCAGATCTTATTCTTATATTAAAAGCAACAAATCACTCTTCAAGCTTTTCAAAATCACCTTTTCCAAAACCTTCTCTAAGTTTGGAAATTTTCTTTTAATCATTTCCCTTCTCTCCATTCTCTTTTTCAAATTATAAAAAAAACAAGAAAGACACTAACTTCATTCTTTGTTACTAAACAAAAACACTAAAAAGCTTCTATCACATTCCTCCTCGTGGACAAGACCCGTTAGCCCAAAGCTACACGGTAATTCTTATCACTTTCATTTTACGATCAATTTTTTGCGCCGTTGCCGGGGAGGGAACGGTGTACTTGTTTTTTAACAAGTTTGATATCTTATTTCAGGGACATCAAGATTCAGATTTAGCATTCAAGCTTTGCAGGAGAAGACTTGTTATTCTGTGCCCCTACTCTCGAAAGTAGGAAACCAAATTTCAAGAAATTGCAGTGCAAAAGTTGAAATTTTTGTTGGACTACTAAAAAACTTTTTTTTTGCAGGACATATTGCTTGTAAAAATAAAGTTTTTGTGTTATTATTCTTGCTATATCTAATATTCAGAGTCCCTATTTTTAATCCAACAGTAATCTGAGTGATTGTTAATTGCCTAAAAAAAACGTTTAGACTTGCATTCTACCCATTTGTCTAATTACGTTTATTTTACAATTACTGTTGAAGATAGCTAGAGATAAGGTACGTATGCATAGCATATAGTTTAGGAAACATTCTTGGATGATATTTGCTTTTGAATGTTACTTTTCTATATCTTGCACACTTTGCACAATCAATTCTAAGGGCAAAACCCAAATCAAGATAAGGTGGGAAAGTCATTACCCTTCCTTGGCCCACAAACCATCTCCAAGTACGCACAACCTGAGCCTAAGTAAAATCTGATAGACGTTGGCCTTAGGAACATCTCGAACTCACTAGGAGATTATCTAAGGGGGAAGGTGTTAGAATTTGACTCCTGCCAAATCAGTGTCTAGGAAATGGATTGAGGGACGAAACCCCGAAGGCTGGTGGTTTGGCTTAATTAGGCCCGTCGCTTTTGCGCGGATACTTCCCACCAATCTTGCCCTAACCTGACTGATTAGCTTGTGGTCACAGTCTGCATTATATCTCCTGTGGATAATCAACCAGTTAGGAGTAGTCTAGGTTAAAGTTACCTTAGACTAGGCGTGGTTATTTTCTCTTATTAACTATTGGTGAACTTGTTTGTGATTGTGCTTGTGTATGCAAGTGTGGTCAAGAGACCCTAATTCATTTAGGTTGACTAGAAACACATCACCACCCAAGTTTAAACCAAGACCAGATCCGATTATGGATCAAACGACATCTTTGCAGGATAGGTTCTATCCTGTTAGAACCTCACTTCCATCTTGCATCCAACTTCCATCGGTTGGTGAATAAAATTTTGAGCTCAAGCCTCAGTTCATCAACACACTCCCCAAGTTTCATGGCTTAGAGTCCAAAGATGCTTATTTCTTCATAAGAGAATTTGAGGAAGTATGTCTAATGATGAAAATCTCACACCTTGTAGATAATGCTATTAGGTTGAGATTTGTCCCTTTCGCTCTTAAGGACTTAGCCAAGAAATGGCTTTACAGCTTAGCGGCTGGCTCTATCACATCTTGGGATGGTTTCATCAAGGTCTTCTTGAAGAAATTCTATCCAATTCATAAGGCCGCTCTCATTAGGAAGAACATCATGCAATTCAAATAAGAACCTAGTGAACCATTTTGGAGGTACTTTGAACGTTTTAAAGACCTCCTTATTCAATGTCCTCATCATGAAATAAAGAAATGGCGACAATGTCAAATTCTATATGACGGTTTAGACTATTCTACCAAGACCCTCTTAGAAAGCATGTGCCAAAGGGATTCTTGCAGAAGGATGAGAATGAAGGATGGGATTTATATGAGAATCTAGCTGAAAAGACCATCCAATGAGAACCTACTAGTGAAACCTCGAAGAACTCAAATTCCATCTCTTCTAAAGGAGGTCTCCATTCTATCGAATCATCCATAGCTAACGAGGCTAAGTTAGCTAATCTAGCGAGAAGACTGGAAGCTTTAGAAAATAAGAAACCAAGTCCAGTCAATCAAGTCAGCCCAAACTAATTTCCAACTCTGTGCTGTACTTACTGTCAATCCATGAATCATGTGTTTGAGGAGTGTCCTGTGTTTCAAGCTCAACAACGTTTTTCAGAACCGATGAATGCTGCCTTTTCAAGGCCGAACAATAATTCTTATGCACCAATGTACAATCCTGGCTGGAGAAATCACCCAAATTTCTCATGTAGCCAAAATAATAATGATCATTCACGATCAAATCATACAAGCCACTTCCATCATGCCAATATTTCTTCCAATCATCAACCCAACTTTTTCAATTTCCATCATAATTCTCTCAAACATCTACCTAACTTTTCAAACTATCAACAAAACTTTTCCAACCAAGCTCCACAATCTTCCTTCCAGAATCCTCAACTAGAAAGGAGAATGACTGACTTTGAGAGAAACATGAAAAGATACATCAAGAACCAAGATTCTCTCATGCAAACTATACAGAGTTAGAGGTTCAAATGAGCCAATTAGCCACTCCACAGAATGAGAAACAAAAGGGTACCTTGCGTAGTAAGCCAATAATGAATCCTAGAAATTCTCAACAAGCTCATTTGGCTGAATATCAATCAGTGAATCAATGTAATGCTGTTCATACATTGAGGTCGGGAAAGAAAGTTGATAATCAAGTGTCAACACCATCTAATTCCATTCAACACAACCACAATCAAGTATCCACCTCATCTAATCCCAATCCTTCCAAATCTGACGAATCTGAAACAGATAAGTCAGCCAGTCAGGTGCACCAGCGTATAGTACCATTTCCTAATAGGCTGAAAAACAACAAGCAAAATCCATACATTGATAAGATAATTGAGATCTTCAATCAAGTGAAGATAAATGGACCACTTCTTGATGTCATCCAACAAATCCCATCCTATGCTAAGTTTCTTAAGGGCAAGTGCACCAAGAAGAGAAAGACTAATGTACCAAAAAAGATCTTCTTAGCCACTAATATTAGTGAGCTACTGTCGGGTCCGATCCTTGTCAAGTACAAGAATCCAAGTTTTCTCACCATTGCTTGCACCATAGGACAAGCTGAGATTAATCGTGCACTTCTTGACTTGGGGCCAAGTATCAACTTGCTCCCATTTTCAGTTTATCAACAACTCGGGTTGGGTGATCTTAATTCAACTTGAATTACTATCCAACTAGCTGACCGTTCAGTGAAAGTTGCAAAGGGGGAAATTAATGATGTCCTTATCCAGATTGGGGAGTTTATTTATCCCGTTGATTTCATAGTTCTAGAGACACATTCCTAGGGCTCAAACTCTTGTTATCCTAGGGCGACCATTCCTTGCTATTGCCAATGCCATCATCAATTGTAGGAATGGGTCCATGAGGTTAACCTTTAGGGACATGACTAGAGAAGTCAATGTCTTCAACCTAGGAAAATAAACCCATGATGTTGAGGACCAAACATTTGAAGTCAACCTCATTGAGAACTTAACAAGTGAACACAGGGAAGAATTGGAACTAGAAAGTGAATGTGACTTTGGGTTATAGTCTGACGGCTTTAATCTTGACCAGGTTGTTGAGTCTGCTGTGAATTGGGCCTCGAATCCTATTTTACAAAATATGGAGCCAACAAATTTGACTCATCCTTCCAGTGAGCCTTCCTCTTCCTTAGAATTGAAAGCCTTACCTGCGCATCTCAAGTACGTCTATCTAGGTGAACAAGAGACCTTTCCTATCATCATTGCCTCCCATTTAAACGATGGCCAAGAAGAAGATCTTAAAGCAATTCTAAGAAAACATAGGGAAGCTATTGGTTAGACTATGACCGATATAAAGGGATTGAGTCCAACTATAGTTTAACATCGCATTCATCTCAATGAAGATGCCACACCTAAAAGAGACCCCAGCGTAGGTTAAACCCTATAATGCAAGAGGCTGCTCATGCTAAAATTGTGAAACTCTTAGACAATGGGATAATATATCCCATTTCTGATAGCCAATGGGTCAGTCCTGTCAACGCAATTCCAAAGAAATCTGGTTTCACCGTAGTGAAAAATGAGAACAAAGAGTTGGTCCAAACTCGACTTCCTATGAATATCCGAGTTTGCATTGAGTATAGGAAGCTTAATGCTGCAACTCCTAAGGACCAATTTTCACTCCCCTTCATTGATCAAATGCTTGAACGTTTGGCGGGCTACGAGTATTACTGTTTCTTGAATGGTTACTCAGGGTATAATCGATTCCTATTACTTCTGAGGACCAAAAAAAGATTACGTTCACATGTCCATTTGGGACATTTGCTTATAGTCGGCCTTTCGGCTTATGCAATGTCATAGCAACATTTCAACATTGCATATTGAGTCTTTTCTCTGATATGGTAGAACGATTCTTAGAAATCTTCATGGATGATTTCTCCATCTACAGAGATTCGTTCACTCAATGTCTCCACCATTTAGAACATATCCTCTAGCGTTGTACTGAGAAAAATCTGACACTGAACTGGGAAAATGCCACTTCATGATAAAACATGGAATTGTTTTGGGTCATGAAATCTCCAAGAAGGGAATTGAAGTGAATAGACCCAAGATTGAGGTTATTTCTAAGCTTTCCATGCCCAAATGCGTGAAGGATATTCGATCCTTCTTAGGACACGCCGGTTTTTACCGAAAATTTATCAAGAATTTTAGCAAGATTGCTAGACCCTTGACTAATTTGTTAGCTAAGGACATGTCCTTCACTTTTGATGCTGAATCTATGAATTCTTGGGAGAAACTTAAGAGAGAGCTTATTTCTACACCAATCATATCTGCACCGGATTAGTCTAAGCCGTTCGAAATCATGTGCGATGCTTTTGATTGTGCCATAGGCGCTGTTCTAGGACAGCGCATTGATAACAAGCAGCACGTGATTTACTACTCTAGTACGACTCCCAACGATGCTCAATTGAACTACACTACTACTGAGAAGGAATTCTTAGCAGTAGTATTTGCCTTAGAGAAATTTCGTCCCTACCTACTAGGGTCCAAAACCACCATTTTCACCGATCATTCTGTGTTTAGGTACCTCATGCCAAGGCCCGACTCATTCGTTACATCCTCCTTCAAGAATTCTGTCTCCAGATTCGAGACAAGGAAGGTGTAGAAAATGTCATTGCTGACCATCTCTCACGAATGCTAAATTCTCCATGCAACGAATTGCCCATAAATGAGGACTTTCCTAATGAAAATATCTTAGCTATCTTTAGGGAACCTTGGTTTGCTGATATAGTGAATTACTTAATCTCCAACCAAACTCCGTCTCATTGGTCCAAAAATGATATATACCAGTTCTTATCTCAAGTCCGGTATTTCTTTTGGGAGGAACCGTATCTTTTTAAGTACTATTCTGACTAAATTATTAGGAGATGCATTCCCGATGAAGAGGTTAAGAGTGTTTTATCCTTTTGTCATGAACTTGCATGCGGTGGACACTTTGGTCCCCGCAAGACTACTGAAAAAGTGCTACAAAGTAGGTTCTATTGGCCCACTTTGTTGAAAGATGCTTATGAATTTTGCAAGACGTGCCCTAAATGCCAGATGATGGGAAGGATCTCAAAACGAGATATGATGCCCCTCAGCCCAATTCTAGAAATAGAACTCTTTGATGTTTAGGGCATCAACTTTATGGGTCCATTTCCTAACTAATTTGGAAATCAATACATATTGGTTGCTGTGGACTATGTGTCTAAGTGGGTAGAAGCCATTCCTAGTAGAACTAATGATAACAAAGTTGTCATAAAGTTTTTGAAAGAGAACATTTTCTCACGCTTCGGAACCACTCATGCTATCATCAGTGATAATGGTACTCACTTTTTCAATAGATCCTTTGAAACTCTTATGCGAAAGTATGTTATAACTCACAAGTTGTCTACACCTTATCATCCTCAAACCAGTGGGCAGGTTGAGGTCTCCAATAGACAAATCAAGCATATTTTGGAGAAGACTGTGAACTAAAATCAGAAAGATTGGTCCACCAAACTTGTAGACGCTCTATGGGCCTACATGTCCGCTTTCAAGACGATTCTAGGGATGTCTCCTTATAGGTTAGTCTTTGGGAAGGCTTACCACCTACCCGTTGAGTTAGAGCATCGGGCCTTATGGGAAATCAAACAGTTGAATTTCGACTTGACCAAGGCCGGTGACCTTCAAAAATTACAAATTTTCGAATTAGAGGAGTTGAGAAATGAGGTCTATGAAAATGCTAAGATCACTAAAGATAGAGTTAAGATTTTTCATGATAAACACATCATAAGAAAAACTTTTGTCCCTAAACAAAAAATCTTACTCTATACTTCTAGGCTTCATCATTTTTCAGGAAAATTAAAATCAAGATGGACTAGGCCATTCGTTGTCAAAACAGTGTTTCCACATGGTGCCGTAGAGATCAGTGACACCAAGAATGGAAATGACTTTAAAGTAAATGGTCAACGCCTTAAACCTTTCTTAGAATCGTTGCCGGTAAATGAAACGACTATGGGTCTTTTTGACCTAGTGTATTGGTAACTTTCATCTTTTCCATTTTATTTCATACATCTATACATTTCTTTCATACATTAGGGACAATGCATGAGATAAGTGTAGGGGAGGGCTCTAACATGACTAATATAACTAAAAAAACAAAAAAAGAAAACAAAGAAAATATATATATAAAAAAAGGAAAAAACTTTTTGAAAGGTAAGACAATATTTTGATATATTTTTTGTAAGAAATTAAGTCAATTTTAAGGAATAAGAAAATCATAATTAGGATTTCTTATACTTGGTCAAAATAAGATAACTTGTTTGATTTTCAGTGTTAGGAAGAAAATTGATAAAAGTAATTTAGTCTTGATCTTTACCTTGAAGAAATATACACACTTTATTACACTTACACACTAAGGGTTCAAAGACAAAAATTCTTATGCCTTATAATATATATATATATATATATATATATATATATATATATATATATATATATATATGCAAATCTAATTATTGATTAGCTAGGTGCTTTGGCCTAAGAAAGCCTTGGTATTTATGCAAAAGATAATTAGATAAGTTTGAAAATATATATATAAATCCTTTGATTAAGCTGGGCATTTGTGCCTCATGAAGCATAAGTATTCATGCCTAAAAAAGGGTACATTTTATAAATAAAAACCCTTGGTTTCGTGGCCTTGTCTGCTCGAGTGTTTAAGTCCTTAGGGGTATTTTCTCACCTGGTGACCTAAGACTGTCCGGTCTGGGTGTCACCGACTGAAGACTCGTTACATGGGCAGATTAGTAAGCCTAATGGAATTGAGGAATAAATACCACCAAAAATAAATATAAATAAGGTATAGGAGTTAATGTTAAAGAACCCTTAGTCAAACGTCACGGTCACGATGGTGCAAATGACTCAGGGTAAAGTAATAGACTAGATGAGAAATACAATTTGACTCCTTACTTTCATTGATGACATGTTTTTTAGAGACTAAGTTTAGGAATAAAAAGTTTGATATTCTTATAACTTATAGATTACTTGAACTCTTACAAATATACTTCAAATATTTTCTCCTTTCAAAATACTTGTCGAAAATACTAACATTTTTTCTCTTTATGGATTTTGTGGGTGCAATCCATTGAAAACTGTCATGAGATAAAACTCATCCTCTAGGGGTAAGCTAGAGGTTTAACGGCTTGTTATACATGCTCAGTGCAATCGAGTGACCTGCGAAAGTGGTCTAATAATTGATTAGGATTAGATTTGATGTTTTTCTTGAGGACGAGCAAAAGATAAATGTGGGGGTGTGATCGGTCACATATATTGCATATTTATTGTCACATTATCATGTTTATTATTTAAATAAATTATATTAATAAGTCCTATTTTTCTTTATAAAATGCAGGCCCATTGCTAAAGGATAGGAAAGAGAAACGAGCCCAAAAGCCCATCAAATTCAAATTTAATTCAGAATTAATTTAAAATCAGGAAATCAGTGCAGGTCATGGCAAATCAGAGAGGTTAAAAATCGGTTAAAATGAATCTTCCCAAATCAAGTAGTTGAAGCCAAAGATCAGAGACTATTTCGTCAAATCCTAGAGCTGAAACGGGAAAACCAGCAGGAGATAAAGCCAGACAACAAAACAAGGAGGTGTACCCCCTGGGTGTGGCCACCTGGCCACTCCCAGGCCACGAAAACGCGGCCAAAGCCGCATTTTCACGGCTTGTTAGGCTTTGTTGGGGAGCGTTTGCTTCCCCTATCTTTGTACGACCTCCCCCGTTTAGTTTTTACCTACAAATATTGTATTTTTTAGAGAAAAGGGACCAGAAATTAGTTTAAGTTTTTCTCTTTATTTTTAAGACTTAGGCTCTTTGTTAGATAGTATAGAAGTTGTATCTCTATTTTATAATTTATAGTTCAGTTCAAATACCAGTGAGATAGAGGAATATAGTGATTGTAATCTGAAGATTGAAGTGACATCAATAAAAGGATCAAGCTTTCTCTTCTTCCACTCCAATTCACGGGTATGTCTTGCTTTATTTACATGTATTTTCATCTTCCATGAGTAGCTAAATTTATTTTCTAGGCTCACTATTGTTCCTCTCTTTGATCCCTCTTCTTTTTGAATAACTTTTATGTAAAGACCCAATGGAATCATATGCATGCCTAAACTAAGCCTTTCTTCTTTGAAAGTATTCTTGAAGGCACATGAGGATGGGTTTGGATTTCTAAACTTCTACTTCTTTTTAAACATCTCTTGAACTTGTTTTTATTTCATTCTTAAAATACTTGATGATTTAACATTCAATTCAAGATGGTTTCTTAAAGAAAAGAGTTAACTTTTTCAAACAATCTTATTTGCTTTGCTTAAAACTTTCTAAACTCAAGCTTAAGTTTTTGCCTATGATCAAGTTGAGGCACTAAGAATTTTAAGAGAAGAACATATCCTTGAGTAGTAAGATAGTGAGCCCAGATCTTCTTCTTATATTAAAAAAAAAAATCACTCTTCATGCTTTTCAAAATCACCTTTTCTAAAACCTTCTTTAAGTTTGAAAATTTTCTTTTAATCATTTCCCTTCTCTCTATTCTCTTTTTCAAATTATAAAAAAAACAAAGAAAGACATCAACTCCATTCTTTGTTACTAAACAAAAACATCGAAAAGCTTCTATCGCATTCCTCCTTGTGGACACGACCCGTTAGCCTAAAGATACATGGTAATTCTTATCACTTTTATTTTATGATCATGGAACTAGAAGGAGTGGATGTTTTGGTTGGGTCGACTGGCATTGACACTTGATTATCGACTTGTTTTCCCGACCGCAATGTATGAACCACAGTACATTGGTTCATTGGATCCTCTTAAGGCACATGAACTTGACTAGAGTTTTTAGAGTTTGTTACCGGTTGACTAGGCAAAGTCCCTTTGGACCTTTCGCTTATAGAACTGGCTAACTGACTCATTTGACCCTCTAATCTAGATTTGACTTGTCTCATTTTCTACATAAAAGATGTAAAAATTTTCTTCAAATCAATAGGTTTCTTGTCGGCAACGGGACTTTGGAAGGAAGGTTGTGGAGCTTGATTGGGAAAATTTTGTTGATAATGAGATGATTGAAAATTATTGGAGAAATTGGGTCTAGGATAATCTTTAGTGTTTTGGGCCCAATAGAAATATGGGTGATTTCTCTAACCGGGATTGTACGTGTTTGAGTATGAATTGTTGGTGGGCCTTGAGAATGTTGCATTCATATGTTCGGGCAACATTTGATGAGCCATGAACATGAAACACTCTGTGAATACATGGTTCATAACTTGACAGTAAGTGCAGCTCGCTGATGCTGTTGGCTGACTTGGTTTTAAAAAAAATCCTTAGTTTCTCTGGCATGTAGCCTTCGCATAACGTTAGCTAATTTAGCCCATGTTGTATGGAGTCCTCTATCGAGCGAAGACTTCATTTGGAAGAGATAGAGTTGGGATTCCTTAACTTTTTGTTGGAAGGTTCCTGTTGTAAGGTTTTTTGGCTAAATCATCAGAAATTTCCTATCCTTCATATTCATTTTTTTTCAAGAATCTCCCTCCTCACATGGTTGCTAGGAGAGTCTTATTTTGATAATCTAGATCATCGTCAAAAATTTAGCGTTTTACCCATCTGATGTTATTTAAGGGTTTTACCCTTAAAATGAACGTGTACAAGCAAATAGAAAAGAATTTACTCAAAAGCAATAAATCAGCCAAAAGTGCTTCCTAGTCGATATACAATGCGGATGTACCTTGTCTCCCGCACTCTTCAACGAAAATTAAAGAATTTAAATAAGCACGTGCCTGTAATGAAAGAGTCTAAATAGTTTTTTTCACTTAATCAACAAATAAGTTACTGTTAGTTTATTTGCAACGTGCAAAAATTCAATTAGAAAATCTAATATCACAGAAAGTAAACTTTTGTAATTTCAAGTAGCCCTGCAGAAGGCAGGAAAGTAATGAACTCAACCTAGCCGCGTTTACATGGCTTGTTGAGGGCTTAGGGGCCCCGCTTTGGATACAGTGTCCCAAGGCCACATATATGTATGTCTCTGTAGAAGGGTTTTCTGTTCTCTAATTCTGCAGACAGAAACAGAGACTAGTTAGTTACAAAAGAAAACTGTACCGTTCCTTCCCCGACAATGGCACCAAAATTTTGATTGACAGAGAAAAGAGAGTAAAAAGAAAAGGTTAAGGTTAAGAAGTTTCTCTGTTTTTTCGCAATTAATCTGTTGTAGCAAAAGTTAAACGGGTCGATCCGCAGGGAGAGATGCGATGGTAGTGTTTTGATATGATTTTTCTGTATAGAACTTGGAAAGAAAGATGATGGTTATAAAAAAAGTTGAATTAATAAAAAGAGAGATCATAGTCCACTAATCATCTACCACAGTCAAGTACTAGTCTATAAAGAATAAGCATCATATTGAACCTAAAAAGATTGATCCTAAAATATTGCTTGAAATTCAAGCAAGTAGAGTAAGACAGAAAGCAAACCCCAATTAAGATACACTAGATAAAATTATATATTAGTTTATCAAATTTTCTAAGTATAGCATAAGAAAAATCATTTTAGACTTAACATTAAGCTATCAAAGTATCTGAGCATAAACCAAGAACAACCATTAATTAGTGCAACCCTAAAACTAGTTTAACTTAATTCATCACTAATCTTCAAGGATCTTAAATGAAACCTAGGGTTTCAAACAGACATAGAATTCAATCAATTCATCTTATAGAACTAGACTTCGTAGGTGGAGAGATTAGCAAACTACGAAGAGAATTAGTTACTCATATTCATGATTAAACTAGGCATGGTGATTAAGGGATACATAAAATAAAGCAAATAGAATTGAAGAACAAAAATTAAAAGAACAAAAGAGATATGGAAAGAAAATAAGAAAATTTATTGAATTGTCATTGGTTCAGTACAATAACCTTCTTCTTTTTACAAATCTTCTTCTTCAAAGTAAAATCTCAAAAAATACAATAATAATTCAGAAAGAAAAAGATCTAAAGAAAATCCTAAACTTGATGTTCTGAGATTCCTCCACTCTGTTGCTCTGCCTCTCTATTAATAGGAGATTCTAGTGGTAGAATCCCTATAGAACACACCCACCCAACCACCACACACGCGACTCCATGAAAACCGTGTTTCCACGGCTTTTCAGGAGAAACGCGGCAATTTGGTGGAGTCAGGGCACACCTTTAGGGCTCTGGCTTGATCTCGTCCGTCCATGTGAAGATTTGCCCTCAGAATATTCACTTGAACTCTAATATTTAAAATAATCTTGTTTCCTAGATAACTTAGGAAACAAGTTATCTATAAATCTGAATTTAAACTTGAATTCTTCTCCTTTATCTTTGACTTGGAGCTTAAACAACTTTATTTAAATTGATTTTCTTCTTTATCTCTGAATTAGAATAGGATAATCTCTAAATTTACTTGGGCTTGATGGGCTCTTGGGCTTCTCTTAGATTTTTGGGCTTCTTTTGGCTTTTTTTTCTCTTTTTAATTACAGAGGTCTGCACAGTACTAAATAATAAAATAATTAAAGTAATATTTTATCAAAAATATATATGAAAATGTGACAAAAAATATGCACTTTTGATGAACAATCACACGTTTAGTATGAGGCTTGCATTTCGAGGCTTTGTTTTCAGTAATTTTTAGACAGCCTACAGACAATGGTCGATTTGGGCAAAAGGAAGTTGAGGAGTTTTCACTGCCAGAGGTGACTACTCATGATTCTGATGCTCGAACTGGGACAAGATGAAGTTTTTACAGAAGAACTTTTTCATTTAGATGAGTATTGACGAAGGAGAGCAAGATGAGAACGGCTGATTTAAGTTACCTGTCAACAACTCCCTTCAACTATCGAGATTGTTATAGAAACTTAGTAGTTTATAGTCCTGTCGATAACACTCTTCACCTATCGACATCCTTTTATAGAAGGTTAGGGGATCACAGACCTTTCGACAGCACTCTTCACTTGTCGACAGGTTGTTGCGTATCAAAGTTTCCTAATTTGTTTAGGAGTTATATTCTAGGTCTGTTTTAGATTTCAATTTGCTTTATTTTTGTTTCTTTATTTTGTTTTCAAGTTAAAAAAGTATTATTCTTTTATTTACCTAAATAAGGCAATTGTATCCCAATGTTTTTAGCATCCAACTTTTGGTTAATACAAGAATTTTTACTCTCCAATTACTCGTGGATTCGATTTTGTCCTCTCTTGGCTCGTGGATTCGGGTTGCTTGCTCACGGATTTGAGAATCCCCTACTTGAAGGCTTCTTCAGGTTCTTCAATGCAACTATGATATTAGCATGCGTCATTCGACTTCATCGCTTCCCCGTCTGAATCAAGTGGTATCAGAGCTTTGGTAAACTTTTCAACGATGGTCGGACGATGACAAGCAGTCCAGTCTCCCTGTGGAGTAGGCACTGTTGAAGGGAGATTTGGCACTCTTGAATCGACCATGGATAGTTTGGTCAATAAATCAAGAGGTTGTCTCTCAAATTTGATCATCGAAACCTAGCTGATTATGCATACCGAAGCGAGCATGAATGTTCATTAAATAATCTTCCTTTGCCACTTGTACCACCATCCGGTAATCGTCATCCACAACCTTCACCACAGCAATTTTCTTCGCAATAACCTACACATCAACAACCATATCAGCTATACACCAGCAAGATGTCCTCTACGACAACTTTCATATGATGATCTTACCGATGAGGAAGAACTCATCAACACCTTCTATCCCAAAGATAATTTCGAAGATGAAGGTCATGAATGAAGGATGACCTATGGACAAGAGCTTAGGCAGATGGTGAATCCTAATCCCAACAGAGGAGAAGGATTTTCTTTTCCTAACCCAGATAGGAGAAGTTGAGATCCAAGTCCTAACGAATATAGGATGAAGATGGAGATACCTTCCTTCAGTGGGAACCTTGACATGAGTCCTTCATGGAATGGTCTAAGAAGTAGAAAAGTTCTTTGATATGGCTTACGTCACAAAGAAAAATCATGTCAAGTTCGTGGCATACAAGCTCAAAGGAGGAGCGGCCGCATGGTGAGACCAGTTGCAAATCACTAGGATGCCAAGGCAAACCACCTGTGATGACATGGTCATGCATGAAACAACTTCTTTAAAGAAATTTTCTTCCACCCGATTACCTACGTATTCTTTACAACCAATTTGAGCAAAGCAGACAAGGTATAAAAATTATTGCGCGTACACAGAGGAGTTCTACCACCTCTCATCGCGATGTGACTTATCCCTGATAGAGGAGCACCAGACTTCAAAGTACATCAACAGGCTGAAATACACCATCCAAGAACGTGTGGCCCTCCAAGACATGTTTGTTGGCCCAAAGGCCCATCACTCTAGTTTTGATGATGATTAACTCATGTACTTATAGCACTAATGATCATGTGCTTAATAAGTTTCAGATATTCAATCAAGATCTTAGTTGGTGTTTAGCTTCAACAAAAGATTCGAAGTCAAGTTTTGAAGCTAGCATGTGTTGATTCAAGAGCTCCCGCTTCAAGATCGCATCAAGTACTCAAAGAGGACTCTACCTCTTTGGATCAAGTTTGGATCAAGTCAAGATGGAAAAGAAGATTTTCAAGACTTGAGTCAAATGTTTGTAAGTGTTAAGATTTTTAATTTTTGATAAAATGTAAAGGATAGATTAGTTGTGGATTGCTCAAGCTCATACACACACTCTAAATTTATATAATGTTTTCACAAGAAATAGTTTTAGAAAATTTGGTTTCGGTTTAACCGTTGATCTTCAAAGAATACATATTTCATTTTCATGAATAGATTTTACCAAAACAAGTTTATATGATTTATATGTGTATTAGATTTCATCCATACACATTGTTGCTTCATATTGTTTAGAAAAACTTATTTTGATGTTTCTAGTTCATGGTTTTAAGTTTTGTTAAAGTCAAAACTTATTTTGAGCTTATTGTCAAAAACAAGTATATTTCATCTTATACGCGTATTGGATCATTTTCATACACACTATGCTTCAAATGTATTTAAATATCTTGTTTTTGTAGTTGAACAACGTTTGAAAAAATGAAAATTTCATTTTGAAGTTTATTTTTGAAAAATACGATTTTTAGTTTAAGGCTAAATTTCTATATTGCAAAAATAGTTTAAATTATTTGTCATATGTTTTAATTTTTTATCACACATATTTGTACTTTAAAGTCTTTCAATGAACTTATTTTTGTGAAATTTATTGGATATAAATAAAATATTTAAGGGTTTATGAATCCATGTTTTAAATCCTTTAAACCCTGATCTAGGCTTTTGGCGGTCGACCGAACCAAGGCTTGGTTGACCGATGTGCACAAAACTTGCACAAGGCCTTGGCCATAGGGCCGGTCGACCATGCGATAACTGATCCAAAGAGTTTGCTCTCTGGATCTTGCCCCGATCGACCGAGTGGTCGACCGACCAGAGAGACCTGCTATCTGGTTTTGACCACGGTTGACCGATGGGCTTTGACCTCAGTGCGGTCGATCAGTAACCCCAACGGTCTGAAATATGATCATTGGCCGGTCGACCGACAGGTCATCTGGCCTGTAATGGCTAGTTTTCTGATGACTTTATAAAAGGGTGTTTTGGCCAGTTTTTTGTAAGATTTTTAGGCTGTTTTTATGAGCTCTTTTAAAGAATTTTTTAGCAAGTTTTAGAGCTTCATTTTCATATCAAAAAGAGAGTTAATCAAGAGAATTTCTCTTGTGTTTTAAAAAGGATTTCTTGAGTTTTTTCACCACAACTCTATCTTGTTTTTCTCACACAAGTTTGAGCTATCCATTACCATATCCATCCTCTAGGAATCATTTATTCTGAGAGTGTTTTTTGTGATGAAGAGAAGAATATCACCAAATGTTTCATCCTTTGTGTTTGAAAAGTTGTAGAGATTACAGCCTCAGCGAGCTTGCGGGTTCACATTTGTTGTTCTTGCGGGAACAAGTGAGGAACTTGCGGGTCTAACAATTCTTGAGGGAGCTCGTTGTAGGTGTTGCGACATCGAGTGATCTTACGGGATAGATTTTAATGGAAATCCTTCATAGTGTTGATAGCGGGAACGTAGAGCAGGTATGCTCGAACCTCAAAATAATTCTCCCGTGTTTGCGATTGTTTATATCTCTCTTTCTCACTTGTGTTTATATCTTGCATGCTTATATTGTTCATATCTTTATATGCTTTATATTCTTGTGCTCAATTGTTATATGCTTAGGATTGTTTGATATTATGCATGCTTGTATTCCGTGTCTATTCCTTACATACTTGATATTGTATTTGTACTCACACAAGTATTAAACCAAGAGGCTAAAGTAGCTCCTCAACTCTTAATCTAGAGGAATCTCAAGGAGATAGCTTAGAGCTCTTCCCCAGAAATTCGGCATCACTCTTTGGTTATACTTTGTGTGTAGCATAATAGTTTTAGTTTGCATCAATAGTTTTTAATTCCACATTAGTTATGCATTAGATTAGTGATTGAAGCTTGAACCTGCACAAAAATACGGAATTTCAGAACTTTAAATAAAGATGTGCAATTGCTCAATTCTTACCGCTATAGCAAGTGGCTATGCGGGTTGTGATCCACAAGGAGGGTTTGCGATAGAAGCGTTCAAGGTTTTTTATTGAAATCTTTATGAAGAAAAACGAAAGTTCTTCTTTGTTTTAAGAAATGAAAATGAAAACGAGTTATGTTAAAGTTAGAAAGAAAACGGTAGAATGAGAAGGTGGAGAGAATCAGAAAGTGACTATGTACAAATGAATTGGAAAAGAAATGATGAAAGATTTGGAAGATGTGGTGAAAGAAATCGTGTTGGCGATCTAAACTAAGAAATAAAAGAAAAGAGAGAAGGTTAAAGAAATACTCACCTAGTTTGGTTGATGACTTACCTGAAAACCTTGCATGTTCTACCTTACTTCGGAGGCGTTCAACGCATAAGTCATAGGATCGAGCTCAGTCCCCGTTCGCATTATATCATCAAGCCGCGCAAGAATGAAGTGATACGGATTTTTTGGAGGAGAATATCTTCATGAAGTATCGTTGGCACTCAGACAACATCGTTATACTTATGCTTCTGGATTCACTTTATTGCTTGCAGAAACAATGGAAGAAAGGAGGAGGGTACATCGGTATCACTCTCAACATAAGCCTCTCTCTCTTACTTACATGAATCTTCATCTAACCTAAGCTTACATACAATTTAAAGTTACATAAAAAGAAAACAAAACCTATACTACAAAATGGAAAACTAGGCTAAATCCTATCTCTGCATGGTCGTCCAATTTTCAGTGCAAATACTGGCTTTTTATGGGCAAAAACCCACCTACAGGATCCCGGAAGAGTGGGGGAGCAAACGCTTCCCCTAACTCCTTAACCAAGCCAGGTGGCCATACCCTGTTGGTGGGTCTCCCTGATTTTTCCTTCTGCATTTATCTTTAGTTGGTTTTCTCGTTTGGTCCAGGATTGTGACGAAATGGCCTTTGATTCTTGGCTTTAACCGATCGATTCTGAGAGAATTCTTCTCAATCGATTTTCAACCTCTTGATTTTTCCCTGATTCACTGAGCTCAAATTAATTCTGATTTAATTCAGAATTTGTGGGCTTTTGGGCTCATTTCTCTTCATCTCCTTAAGGAATGGGCCTGCAAATAAATTAAACATTTAATTAGGATAATGCAAATTTTATTCTATAATAAGTATGAAAATATGATACTAAATATGCAACATTAGTGACCAATCACACCCCCATACCTATCTTTTGCTCGTCCTCGAGCAAAATAACTAAACTATACTGGGGATTATTAGACCACTTTCGCAGGTCACGCGATTGCACTAAGCATGTGCAACAAGCCGTTAAACCTCTAAGTTTCCCCTAGAGGACGAGTTTTGTCTTGTGAGGGTTTTCAGTGGATTACACCCACAAAATCCATAAAGAAAGAGAAACAAAGAGTCAGTATTTTCGAAAAGCATTTTGAAAGAGAAAAATATTTGAAATATAATTGTAAGATTTAAGTAATCTATAAGTTATAGGAAAACTGAATTTTTCATTCCTAAACTTAGTCTCTATTCAAAAATTTGTTATCAATCAAAGTAAGGAGTCAAATTGTACTTCTCATCTAGTCTATTACTTTACCCTGAGTCATATGCACCTTGTGATTGTGAAAATTTTGACAAGGGTTCATTAACTCTCTCTTATGCCTCATATATATATATATATATATATATATATATATATATATATATAATATATATATATATATATATATATGTATATATATATATATATATATATTTGTGGTATTATTCCTTAGTTCCATTAGGCTTTTTAATCTGCCCATGTAACGAGCCTTTAATCGATGACTCCCAAACCAAACGGTCTTAGGGCACCGGGTGAGAAAACACCCCAAGGACTTAAGGACTCAAGCAAATAAGGCCACAAAACTAAGAATTTTATTATTTGAACCTCTTATAGGCGTGAATACTTATGCTTTATTAGGCACAAATACCCAACTTAATCAGAGGATTTTTATATATATATTTTTCTTTACAAACTTATCTAATCATCTTTCGCATAAATACTAAGGCTTGCTTAGGCCAAAGCACCTAGCTAATCAATAATTAGATTTGTTTATTTTTTTCTTTTTCTTTTTTTATTTTTTTTATAAGGCATAAGAATCTTTGTTTTTGAACCCTAAGTGTGTAAGTGTATGAAGTATGCATATTTCATTAAGGTAAAGATCAAGACTAAATTACTTTGACAAATTTTCTTCCTAACCCTAAAAATCAAACAAATAATCTTATTTTGACCAAGTATAAGAAATCCTAATTTTGATTTTCCTATTCCTTAAAATTGACTTAATTTCTTACAAAAAATATGTAAAAATATTGTTTCTATTTTCAAAAAGTTTTTAAAAGTAAAGAAAATGTTAATTTTTTTATTTTTATTTTTATTAAAAAGAAAAACCTAAGTTATGTTAGAACCCTCCCCACACCTATCTCATGCATTGTCCTCAATGTATGAATTATTGCATAGATGCATGAAAAAGAAGAAAGGGAAGGAAAATGTTACCTTAAGGTGGTGGTTCCGGTAGTGGTCTGATTGGTCCACTAAATGCGGCCCAATCGACTTTTTGTGGGGTTCGGAGGAACCCACCAGAAATTTCTCTAATATAACCCATTAAAATGATGAATCCATAAAAGATTTTTATTGAATATTTGACCTCATTTAATTTTCAAATTCCATAATTAATTTCGGAGTCAAATTTGTCAACCGCCTTGTCCCAAAATGGGGTGTGAAAAGATAGAATTGAAAATCACCTAGAGGGGGGTGAATAGGTGATTATGCTAATCAATGCACAATAAAAAAAATTTGATGCAACAAGTGAATATAACTATGAAAATGAAGAGCAAGTACAATGTTGCAAAGAAAATGTGAAGCAAGTAGATAAAGCAATGAATATAAAGTTAGCAAGAATTAAGAGCAAGTAAGAACAAGTAAACCAAACGCAAACACGAAGAATTTTTCCGAGGTTCGAGCACCCAGCTCTACGTCCCCGCCTTCACCCAGAAGGATTTCTAACAAATATAACTTCACAAAGAGGTTACAAAATCACCGGAGTACCCAACTCCACAATCTCAAGTACAAATTCTCTCTTAGTGATCAAAAGATCACAAACTATCTTTTGCAAACGCCTCTTTCCTTACAAGAGCTCTGTAGAGTAATGGTTAGAATTGAAGCTCAAATAGTGTAAGTGAAAAAAGAAAATGAACTAGAGAGAGTTTAGAAAATAAAACTTTAGCGATGAGAGAATCTTCAGCACGTAAACCAAGGACCAAACTCTCTTGAAAACTTTAGAAAACTTTTGAAACTTTTGTATATAGCTTGATTGCTGTTTTTCTTGTGTAAACATAACCCTAATCACCACTATTTATAGGATAGGGCTAGGGATCAAAAGGTAAAGACATATAATGTCAATAAGGAAGATTTTGACCCATAAAATATCCCTTAAATACGTTTAAAAACGAAAAACACAGTTTTGAAACGTGTTTAAAAAACTAGCTGTTATGGCTGAAACGGCTACCTGAGTCGGCCGACCGGTCAACCGGGATTCATATAAAAAGAGCCGTTGCAGGCTATCGGTCGACTGCCCGGTCGGCCGAAATAAACAGAGAGCAAATGTCTTACAGTCAGGCAGGTTCCGGTCGGCCGCACGGTCGACCGTGAAACATGACACAGATACACACTGCTGCCAGAACCTCGGTCGACTGGGTCGGTCGGCCGGCTTTACCTGGCACAGGGTCGATCGACCGGACGGTCGACCGGATCAGGCCAAAAGCTGAAATTGAAACAAAATTTTAAGGGGATTTTGATATGAAATAAAATATTTTTGATATGAAACATGTATAATACCTAAAGTTGAGTTTATAAACAAAAGTCTTTGTATTAAAATATTTTGTGTATCTTTATAGGGAATATTTTTAGGAAATGCATGTGCGCAAAAACATGTGTGTTGAAATATAGAACTTCAATCCTAATCACTATTCTTTAACAAAACTACAAAAGCTAGAAACAAAACTAATGAATTATCTTGAGCAATCTTGAAGTCTTGAGCCATGTAAAGTCTTGCTAGAGCCTTCTCTTCTATGATCCTTCCTTGATGTGCCATAAGACTTCTTTACTTCATGAACCTAGAAGATCTTGCAATAGCTAAACAATGGCTTCCAAACATGGTACAAATCTGAAACTTATCTTGAACAAACTTATTAGTACCAACTAGCTCTTATTTGTTTTGTTATCATCAAAACTCTAAACAAATGGAGAGTGTAACCTTTTGGGCCAACAATTTCCCCCTTTTCGATGATGACAAAACAAATAGGCTATGTTAAAAATAAAGGAGAGGTCTAAGCTCCCCTCAAATTTTGCTATATTAAACAATTAAAAAAAAATGTAATATGCAAGCAAAAACCATGAAACTAAAGGTATAAAACACTTAAACGGTAAATACAAGAAAATTAAAAACACTTGGTAAAAACAAAAACAATACAAACTTAAACCTTATTCTCCCCCTTTTTGTTATACATCAAAAAGAATAAAAACTTTTATTCAATAACACAAATATTAAGTTCACCACAAATAAAGGAGAATCTAGCAAAATCAAGTGGTTTAGTAAAAAATATCGGCAAGTTACAAATCCGTGGAAACATAATCAATATCTATATCACCTTTCTCAAAATGATCTCTAAGAAAGTGATACCTAATCTCAATGTGCTTGGTCTTACTATGTTGATTTGCATTTTTGGTCATATGAATAGTACTAGTATTATCACAAAAAAATTTTATATGATCATAATGCAAATCATAATCAAGGAGAGTATGTTTCATCCAAAGGACTTGTGTACAACAAGCCCCCGCTGCTACATACTCCGCCTCGGCGGTTGATAGAGCTACGGAATTTTATGTTGGCCCAAAGGCCCTTCACCCTAGTTTTGATGATGATCAACTCATGTAGTTATAGTTACTAATGATCTTGTTTATTTAGTGACAGATTCTTTATCAAGATCTTAGTAGGTGCATAGCTCAACAAAGGATAAAAGATCAAGATTTGGAGCTTGCATGTGGTGATCCAAGGAGTTTTTGGATCAAGCTTGGACCAAGTCAAGAAGATGAGAAGCTTCAAGTGAAGACTTCAAGAAGATGAAGACTTGGGTCTAGGTATAGAATTTGTATTTTTTTGTTTTAGTAAAAATGTAAAGGATAGATAGTTGGTGGATTGCTCAAGTTATATCACACACACACACTCTTGATAGAACTCTTGATTTAATGTTTTTTATAAAAGATTTTCTAGAATAGAAAAGATTTTTCATTATGACAAAATACTATTTTAGATTTTGGTATTTCATAGTTCATATCTTTAAACCAAAATCATGATTAGAGCTTTATGTCAAAAACATAGATATTCCATATTGATTGTGTAGTGGATCATATCCATACACACCATGCTTTTAAATGAACTCAAATATCTTGTTTTTGTATTTGATGAAGATTTAGAAAAACAAGTTTGGAAAAACATGTTTTGGAAAAATACATTTTAGTTATTTAGCTAATATTTCCAAGTTACAAAAATAGACCAAAACATCTATAACATGTCTTGATTTTGTGCAAGCATGTTTGTTCTCTCATGTATATTGGTAAAACTATTTTTGTAGAATTTACATGTATTTTTAGGATTTTATAAAAAGATTTTTGTACAGATTTCTGACCTGGAAAACTGGCTGACAGGCCAACCGGTCGACTGGATCGGTCGACCGAAGTGCACAGCCATGTGCACGTTGTCAGCACAGTGGCCGGTCGACCGGGTCGGTCGACCGACCAAGAGAGCCTGCTCTCTGGAAATGTCCAGTCGACTGACCCAGTCGACCGACAGTTCAAATCCAGGCGAGCGGTCGACTGGCAGTCGACCGGTCCAGAGAGTTCTGCTCTCTGGAAGTTATCGGTCGACCGAGCCGGTCGACCGGTGGCTGCAACGGTCAGAAAAATGACCGTTGGCCGGTCGACCGGCGGTCGACCGACAGCACTGACACTGCCCCAACGGCTCTTTTTCTGGGCAGCCTATATAAAGGGATTTTGTCATCTGTTTTGAGGTCAACATTTAGGAGACTTCTTGAGCAGTTTTTCAGATACTTTTAGAAGAGTTTCTCCACAAGATTTTAGTGCAAATACTTCCAATCAAAAGGAAGAGTTTTTATTGAGTGTGTAAAAGTGATTCTTGAGTTTTCCTCCATAGCTTTCTTTCCTTGATTTTCTCACACCACACTTGAGCTATTCATTGCTAGATATTCCTATAGGTGTGTTGTAGTGAGAGTGCTCTTTAGGTGATCAAGTGTTGTGATCATCAAAGAGATTTTTCTTTGTATTTGAGGAAACGGGCAAGTGTGCTCGTTGTTGGTGGTTAGAGTTCGGTTGTGAACTCTTGGTAGTAGAGGTACGGCCTCGGCGAGTCGGTGGACTTGCGTGTGTACGGGACTTGGGAGTCCGAGGGTTTGTAGGTGTGCGGCACCGAGGAGAGATCCATTGGGATCTTGCATAGTGGAAATCCTTCGTGTGTCGAAGGCGGGGATGTAGAGCAAGTGTGCTCGAACCTCGAAACAAACCCTTTGTGTTTGCGATTGCTCACTCTTGCTCTCTTTCTCTTTTTGTCTCTATTTTATATCTTGCATTCAAATTTATTGTGTTCATCTTATATATGCATGATATTTTCCCTTGTGCTCATAATTGATATACATACTTGCTTGGGATTGTTGTTAACACTAGTATTCAACCAAGAGAGCCAACGCGGCACCTCAACCCATTCAAGGGGAATCTAGAGGAGCTTGTCCAGAGCCTCGCAAGGGGAATTCGACAACACTCTTGAGTTATACATAAGTGTTTAATTAAAAAGAATTTTTATTTTGGTCATCTTAGTTTTAATTCCGCATTATTTGTTCATAAGTGACCATTAGATTAGCCTTCACCTATTCACCCCCCTCTAGGTGAACTTACAATTGGTATCAGAGCTAGTGCTCTTGATAAGGGTCTAACAACCTAAGAGTTAAAGATCCTCATATTAGGCTAATCACAATATTTTTGTACACACACCTCACCATGGACTTTATGTCACCACCCACCTTTGATATTCTTAACATCCACATTTGGAAAGTTAAGATGTCATTATTCCTCAAAGCCCTAGGTTATAATGTATATCTTGCCACTACTAATAATGCTTATTGTATAGATGGTAAGAATCTTGAGGCTAATACAAAAGCCCTAAATGCTTTGAAGAGTACCCTAAATGATGATTACTTATTTAGGGTTGCTAATATTGATATGGCTTTTGTAGTTTGGAACACCCTCATCTCCCTTGGCGAAAATGAACAATACCTTGCGGGGAGCGATTCGGATGTTGGAAGCGACACCTCCAACAAGTGCTACATGGTCCAAGGGGATGACCCCCTTGAGGTAAATACCGAATCCGATGATGAGGATGCTAGTATGTCATATGATGAGCTAAATTCTTTATGCCAATTATTGCTTGAAAGATATGACATAATTAAGAAAGAAAATAAAATTTTGAAAAAGGACATTGCTTGCATGCATAATGAACATGATTCATGTAGAGATAACATTGCATGTTTAGAAAAAGATAACAAGATTTTGAAAAAGAACATTGATTGCATGCATGTAGAAAATGATTCTTTTAGAAATAAACTTGCATGTTTAGAAAAGGAAAATGAAGACTTGAAAAATGAAAATGTTTCCCTCATGTCTAAATTAAATGATTTGTGTAAAGGGAACACTATTTTGAAGGATAAGATAGCTATGGTAGAAAAACAAAAAGAAAATATTTTTCAAGAAAATATCACTTTGAAAAGAAAATTTGTTGAAAAAGAAAAAGATTTTGTTGCTAAGAAGAAAAAGAAAAATGATTCTTCATCTCATCATGCTTTTCATGCCACATCTAATGAGATTAAGAATATGAAAAATAAGATGAATAATTTGAGTTCAACTTTGAACTCGTGTGCATTTAACCATTCTAAGTTGGAATCCTTGTTTCAAAAGAAACAAGTTCCTCATGCTCATGCACATACACATCATGCTTATGGTGCACAACACGATCACAATCACACTCATAAGCATCATGCTAAGGTGTACATTTGTACACATTGCGGCCGCAAAGGCCATCTAGCAAGATATTGTTTTGATAAGAAACCATACTTATATTTTGCTAAGTATAACAAATTTTGGGTTCCTTACAATAATGCTAACCCCAAAGGACCCAAGAAAACATGGGTACCAAAACCCCCACCCTTTGATTTTGATGTAGGTGAGGGCTCTCACAAAACGTGAGAGGATTGGTGCCTTGGTAGCGAATGCAATGAACATGATGGACAAACTTTTGGATGCATTGCTATCAAGGAAATTTTGGTGGAAAAGACCACCATGCTTGGAGCTTTGAAGTTGGTAACAATTTCTTAACTCTTATTTTTATATACATGCTTTTACTTATTTCACACATTCATAGCATGTTCATGATTTTATTTGATTTGTGCTTCATGTGGTATTTACATGCCTAGATGTAGATTTGTCAAACTTGTATGTATACATATACAAATAGTGAATTACAATTGACTCTTAAATAATTTGAACTTCATGCTCACTTGTATCCACTTTATGCATATGTATAATCTAGTTTTGATAATTCTCATATATACATGTTTTGCCAATTTTTGTGATTTACTTCATGTATATGCATGCTTAATTCAAATCTAATAAATATACATGTATACCCGTGAGTCTCTTGCCTTCATGCAAACATTTAATAGACTCTTTTATTTTTGGGATATGTATGCATATTGTTAGATTTGTATAAACCATACATATACCATGAAAATTGTTGATTTTAGTGAAAAATGATTTTTCATGATTTGTTGTTAAAAAAATTTTAGTCATGATTTGATTTGGACTTCTATGACTATTTTCATGTAGATACTATTTACATAACCTTTGAACACTCTATCTTTAAGAAAATATATAATTTGGAGCTTTATGGAATATGAGTGCTTGAACTTTTATGTATTTAGTATTATTCATGAAAAACATATGATTTTTTATTTATGAAGGATCTTTAACTAGTTTATCAAAAATTCATTTAAACTAGTTATCTATTCTTCAAGTATTGCACATGATCCTATATTTATGGATAAATTCTTTTCTGATTTCAAAATTTTGATGCTTCATTGTATTGAATATTAGTTTAGATGTTAGTATTTGTCAACACTTGGATTTATACTTGTACACCTTATGGACCACAAATAAATCTATATATGATTGGGTTGAATGCTTATTTGTGCCTATTAGATGTACTAGTATAGCCTTGTGTTGATGATCATTACATTCTTAAACTTGTATTCCCATTTGGATTTATGTTTTGATCATGTGATTTCATTTCATGTATAAGTTTCTTTTGCCAAAACATTAAAATATACATGGATAACCCTTGAGTCATTTGCTTTTCATGCAAATCTATTTATAAGGACTCAATTGAATTTTGGGGATATGTATGTATACTTAATGTCTTGTCAAAACATACATATGCTATGAAATATAATTTTGATGATTTTCATATATTAAAATTTGTGATGATTTTCGTATTTTCAAAATTTATGATTTGAAGGAATATTGAGTTTCATTGTCATTTTCATGATGTCATGTTTCACATAACATTAGTACACTCACTTCTTTTGAAAATTATATGGACTTTATGGATTAGAGTGTTTTAGTGCCTTGTGATTTATGCATATTCCATGAAAATATTTTTTGTTGTATTCCTTGGTGGAAGGATTCCTTACTAGTTGTTAAAACACTTTCATTTAACTAGTTTGAATTCTTCATATGGTAGATTACATGATGTATACACTTATGCTTACTTTTCAATTGGTATCATTGGATATGTTCAATTGGTATCAATATGACTTCATGTTGTGTATATTCATATTTTGATTGTATGAATGCTTTCAAATTTTAATTATATCTATTCATACATATATGTGATCTATTTGTGCTTATTTTACAAGTGGTATTTCCTTTAAAGCACAAAGATTGTTGATGCTAAGCTTAATTAGATTTCAAATTGGTATTTCATAATAAGCTTATGCATTGTGTTTTGAAATTAGTATCAAAAATTCAAAATTTGATTATTTTACAATTGATATCTCAAAATTTGTTGTTACTAAGAAAAAGTTAAAATTTTGTTTTGATAAAGAAAAATTCAAAATTTTTGATTTGTATTGTCTATATGCAAGGAGAGCTTAACATCTCTTCCATATGTAGATTCATGTTGAGTATATTATAAATTGAGGAGCTTGACAACTCTTCTTTATATGATATACGTGTGTAGGGGGAGCTTCACATCTCCTCTTATGCATGACATATTATACGTTATGTGAATTAGGGCTTGTCATCCCTCTTTCATGTAATGTATATGTGTCGGGAAGCTAACTTAACGTCTTCCTCTTCATGAATTTATATCGCATATAAATTTTATTGATTGATTTGTATTTTACCCTCCTTGATTTCTTTGTATTTTACTTTGAACCCTTTGTTGATGATTGACAAAAAGGGGGAGAAGAATTTGTGAGTTATATGCATGTTTTCATTGCTTAAGGGGGAGAAGTATTTGTCTTCCTTACTTATTATGCATATGTATTTTGCAATTAGGAGCAAAAGATTTGATTTAGGATTTGATTTTTGTTATGATTGCATCTCCTACATTGCATACATGTTATGAGCTTTTATTGCCATATCTATCATTTCTTGTGATGCATGTGTTAAGGGGGAGCTTCTTTGAAGCTTTACTTTAATCCATGCATATATAACTCCATGAGTTTTGTCATCATCAAAAAGGGGGAGATTGTTGGCCCAAAGGCCCTTCACCCTAGTTTTGATGATGATCAACTCATGTAGTTATAGTTACTAATGATCTTGTTTATTTAGTGACAGATTCTTTATCAAGATCTTAGTAGGTGCATAGCTCAACAAAGGATAAAAGATCAAGATTTGGAGCTTGCATGTGGTGATCCAAGGAGTTTTTGGATCAAGCTTGGACCAAGTCAAGAAGATGAGAAGCTTCAAGTGAAGACTTCAAGAAGATGAAGACTTGGGTCTAGGTATAGAATTTGTATTTTTTTGTTTTAGTAAAAATGTAAAGGATAGATAGTTGGTGGATTGCTCAAGTTATATCACACACACACACTCTTGATAGAACTCTTGATTTAATGTTTTTTATAAAAGATTTTCTAGAATAGAAAAGATTTTTCATTATGACAAAATACTATTTTAGATTTTGGTATTTCATAGTTCATATCTTTAAACCAAAATCATGATTAGAGCTTTATGTCAAAAACATAGATATTCCATATTGATTGTGTAGTGGATCATATCCATACACACCATGCTTTTAAATGAACTCAAATATCTTGTTTTTGTATTTGATGAAGATTTAGAAAAACAAGTTTGGAAAAACATGTTTTGGAAAAATACATTTTAGTTATTTAGCTAATATTTCCAAGTTACAAAATTAGACCAAAACATCTATAACATGTCTTGATTTTGTGCAAGCATGTTTGTTCTCTCATGTATATTGGTAAAACTATTTTTGTAGAATTTACATGTATTTTTAGGATTTTATAAAAAGATTTTTTGTACAGATTTCTGACCTGGAAAACTGGCTGACAGGCCAACCGGTCGACTGGACCGGTCGACCGAAGTGCACAGCCATGTGCACGTTGTCAGCACAGTGGCCGGTCGACCGGGTCGGTCGACCGACCAAGAGAGCCTGCTCTCTGGAAATGTCCAGTCGACTGACCCAGTCGACCGACAGTTCAAATCCAGGCGAGCGGTCGACTGGCAGTCGACCGGTCCAGAGAGTTCTGCTCTCTGGAAGTTATCGGTCGACCGAGCCGGTCGACCGGTGGCTGCAACAGTCAGAAAAATGACCGTTGGCCGGTCGACCGGCGGTCGACCGACAGCACTGACACTGCCCCAACGGCTCTTTTTTCTGGGCAGCCTATATAAAGGGATTTTGTCATCTGTTTTGAGGTCAACATTTAGGAGACTTCTTGAGCAGTTTTTCAGATACTTTTAGAAGAGTTTCTCCACAAGATTTTAGTGCAAATACTTCCAATCAAAAGGAAGAGTTTTTATTGAGTGTGTAAAAGTGATTCTTGAGTTTTCCTCCATAGCTTTCTTTCCTTGATTTTCTCACACCACACTTGAGCTATTCATTGCTAGATATTCCTATAGGTGTGTTGTAGTGAGAGTGCTCTTTAGGTGATCAAGTGTTGTGATCATCAAAGAGATTTTTCTTTGTATTTGAGGAAACGGGCAAGTGTGCTCGTTGTTGGTGGTTAGAGTTCGGTTGTGAACTCTTGGTAGTAGAGGTACGGCCTCGGCGAGTCGGTGGACTTGCGTGTGTACGGGACTTGGGAGTCCGAGGGTTTGTAGGTGTGCGGCACCGAGGAGAGATCCATTGGGATCTTGCATAGTGGAAATCCTTCGTGTGTCGAAGGCGGGGATGTAGAGCAAGTGTGCTCGAACCTCGAAACAAACCCTTTGTGTTTGCGATTGCTCACTCTTGCTCTCTTTCTCTTTTTGTCTCTATTTTATATCTTGCATTCAAATTTATTGTGTTCATCTTATATATGCATGATATTTTCCCTTGTGCTCATAATTGATATACATACTTGCTTGGGATTGTTGTTAACACTAGTATTCAACCAAGAGAGCCAACGCGGCACCTCAACCCATTCAAGGGGAATCTAGAGGAGCTTGTCCAGAGCCTCGCAAGGGGAATTCGGCAACACTCTTGAGTTATACATAAGTGTTTAATTAAAAAGAATTTTTATTTTGGTCATCTTAGTTTTAATTCCGCATTATTTGTTCATAAGTGACCATTAGATTAGCCTTCACCTATTCACCCCCCTCTAGGTGAACTTACATTTTATTTCTTAGAGGACCATGAAACAAGACAATTATCAAGAAATTGACATGTCCCACTAGTACTCTTTCTATCTACTCTACAACCCGCATAGTCAGCATCCAAATAGCTTGTCATTGAAAAATCTCCTGTTTTCGGATACCATAGACCCATTCCAATTGTGCCCTTAATATAACGAATAATGCGTTTTACCGCAATAAGATGGGACTCTTTAGGACACGATTGGAATCTAGCACAAAGACACACACTAAACATTATGTCCGGCCTACTTGTCGTCAAATACAAAAGACTACCTATCATGCTTCTATACAATTTAATATCCACATTTTTACCTTGTTCATCCTTAGCAAGCTTGGTTGTAGTTGCCATGGGAGTGTTGCAAACTTTTGAGCTTTCAAGTCCAAACTTCTTTGCGAGTTTCTTTGCATACTTGGCTTGACATATGAAATTCCCATCTTGCAATTGCTTGATTTGGAGTTCAAGGAAGAAATTCAATTCACCCATGGAAGACATTTCAAACTCACTTTACATAACCTTTTCAAACTCCTTGCATAAAAACTCATTAGTAGAACCAAAGATTATATCATCAACATAAATTTGCACAATTAAAATGTCATTATCAACATGCTTAGTAAAAAGAGTTGTGTCTACTTTGCCTTTAACAAAATCATTTGAAATGAGAAAACTAGAAAGCCTTTCATACCAAGCTCTTGGAGCTTGTTTCAATCCGTACAAAGCTTTATCAAGTTTAAAAACAAAATTTGGATGAACATGATCAACAAAACCGGGAGGTTGTTCAACATAAACTTCTTCATTTATAAAACCATTTAAAAATGCACTTTTCACATCCATTTGAAAAAGTTTAAAATTTTTAAAAGAAGCAAAAGCTAGTGTTATCCGTATGGCTTCAAGCCGTGCTACGGGTGCAAAGGTCTCCTCAAAGTCAATTCCTTCAACTTGAGTGTAACCTTGGGCCACTAACCTAGCTTTATTCCTAATGACATTTCCGAACTCATCCAACTTATTTCTAAAGATCCACTTAGTACCAATTATTGGTCTATCGTAGGGCCTAGGAACAAGATGCCAAACTTGGTTGCGCTCAAATTGATTGAGTTCCTCTTGCATGGCTAGCAACCAATATGAGTCCGTCTCGGCTTCAAGAATGCTTTTGGGTTCAAAATGAGAAATGAATGCAAAGTTACCACATAAGTCTGTTGGCCCAAGAGGTTACACTCTCCAATTGTTTTATGTTTTGATGATTACAAACCAAATAAGAGCTATTTGGTACTAATGAATTTGCTTAAGATAAGTTTCAGGATAAGTACCATGTTTGGAGGGCATTGCTTGCTATTGCAACAACTTCTAGGTTCATAAAGCTATGAAGGCATATTGCACATCAAGGAAGGATCATAGAAGAAGAAGGCTCTAACAAGGATAGCATGGCTCAAAGAATTGAAGATTGCTCAAGAAGTCTTTGATTATTTTGTTTTTAGTTTTATAGTTTGTTAAAGAATAGTGGATAGGTTTGATGCTCTATCACACACGTTTTTGCGCACATACTTAATCCAAAATAATTTCTTATAATTTATACAAAAATATTTTGCATACAAGATTTTGCCTACAGATATATATTTATGTTTTATGCTAATCCCTGTTCAAAAGTATTTTTGTCAAAATCAAAATCCCTTTTGATTTTCTGTCCAAAACCTGGTTTTTGACCTGAGCCAGTCGACAGGACAGTCGACCGGACCTATGACAGGTTTGGCCGGTCGACCGGCCCAGTCGACTGTAGTTCTGGGTGTACATGTATCAGTGTGCACGTTTTTGCGGTCGACCGCACGGTCGACCGACTGTAACTCAGTCTGCTCTCGGATAGATTGGGTCGACCGGGCGGTCGACCGCTGGCCTGCAACGGTCATAATTTTGAACGTGCGATCGACCGGCCAGTCGACCGAACTATCCATTGAACAGTAACGGGCAGTTTTTAATGAGCTGTTTTATTTTGTCTTCTTGTGTTTAAAATTGGTTTAAGGGATATATTTCAAACCTAATACTCTCTGATTAATCCTAATTATGTTTTATCCCTAAACCCTAGCCCTCTCCTATAAATAGGGGTGTTTGGGGAGAGATTGGTTACAACAATTTTTGCAAGAAAAATTCAAAAGTTTAAGGCTTTCAAAAGAGATTTGTTTCTTGATTTTTGTGCTGAAATTCTCTCTCATTTTCTGAAGTGGTTTTTGAAATACTCTCTGATTTAATTTTCTTTCTTCACTTACAACAAGAGCTTCATTCCTACTCATTGTTCTCTAAGGACCTTTTGTAAGGGAAGAGACATTGAAAGAGAGAGTTTGTGGTCTTTTGACTACTCAGAAATTGCTTGTAATAGAGATTGTGGAGTTGGGTACTCCGGTGTAATTGTGATTTCTTTATGATAGTGGAAGTAGCTAGAATCCTTCTGGGGAAGGCGGGGAGTAGAGCTGGGTGCTCGAACCTCGATAACATATCCTTGTGTTTGCGATTGGTTTACATTCTTGCACTCATTACTTGCTTATCATAATCATTGCTATATTTACTTGCTTTCATTCATCTTGTGAATCTTGTGTGGTGATTGTTACACCTTATTTTTTTTAATTTGTCCATTGATTAGCATTATCACCTATTTACCCCCCCCCCTCTAGGTGATTTTCAAAGTCATGGAGCTTGGAGCGAGTTGTTATCCCGTTAGATACATCACCTATAATGAGTTCCTTGGGGTGATTTGTAGCGTATCTCCAATCTTTAGGAAGTGGTTGAGAATCTTTCACTTCATCCTTATGAACATCACCAATGGATTCTTGCTTTTCTTCTTGAGTGGGTGAGTCCTTCAAGGATAGTCTCTCCATGTCTTCACCTAATGGGTCAATTTCTACAACATTCTCAACAACCACATTAGATTCATCAAATTTAACATGCATGGATTCTTCAATGGTAAGGGAAGATCTATTGAATACTCTATAAGCTTTACTAGTAGAAGAATATCCAACAAAAATAGCTTCATAAGCCTTAGCATCAAATTTACCCAAGTTATCTCTAGTATTCAAAACAAAACACTTGCATCCAAAAACTTTGAAATATGAAACATTAGGTTTTTTAGAATGATACATTCCAAAAGATGTTTTGGAAGAATTTTTACACAAATAAATACGATTTGATATGTAGCATGCGGTGTTTACGGCCTCGGCCCATAGATATTGAGGGAGGTCATATTCACTTATCATTATCCTAGCCATCTCTTGAAGTGTTCTATTTTTCCTTTTTATAACTTCATTTTGTTGTGGAGTTCTAGGACATGACATTTCATGCTTAATTCCCTTTTCATCACAATAAGTCATGAAGAGTTGGTTAACAAACTCACCACCTCTATCACTCCTTATCTTCAAAATCGAAAAACCTTTTCTTTTTCAACCCTTTTTCGAAAAATCTTGAAATGAGAAAAAGTTTGATATTTATTTTCCAAAAAGAAAACCCAAGTAAATCGGGAAAAATCATTAACTAAAACAAATGCATATCTACTGCCATTTAAGCTTTTAGTTTTAGTTGGTCCAAAAAGATCCATATGAATTAATTCTAATGGCCTTGTTTACATGATATCCTTGATTGGTTTGAAGGAAGACTTGGTTTGTTTCCCACGTTAGCACGCACTACAAATGCGGTCTTTCTTAAATTTCAAGTAAGGAATACCCTTCACCAATTCCTTAGAATTAATCCTAGAAAGATGTTCAAAAGATGCATGTCCTAATCTTCTATGCCAAAGCCAAGAATTTTCATCAAAACATTCAAGCATTTAGTAGAACAATCCAAATTAAGCATGTCAATGATATAAACATTATCATCACGAAATCCGGTGAGAATACAATCATTGGTTTTGCAATCAAAAATCTTGCAGGAAGAGTCATCAGAAACAACTTTAAGTCCACGATCACAAAGTTGACTTATACTAAGCAAGTTATGTTTTAAACCATCAACAAGAACAACATTTTCTATAATAGGAGATGCACCAATTTGAATGTTACCTATACCGATGATAGTACCCTTGGAGTCATTCCCGAAGGTGACGGTGCCACCTTCCATGTACCTTGATAGGGTTGTAAAGTTGTTGATATCCCATGTCATGTGTCTCGAACAACCACTATCAAGGTACCACCGCTCCCTACATCTTGGAGCCTTGGTGTGTACCTACATCAAATAGCTTAGGACTTGATTTTGGTACCCACATTTTCTTGGGTCCTAAAGGGTTAGTGCCATGAACCCAAACAAGATTATTTGATCTATTTACTTGGTCATAACAAAACTTAGCCAAATGTCCATTCTTACCATAATAAGTACATCTATACACTCTACCATATTTAAAAGCATAGTGTGTGCGAGACTTGTGAGCATGAGTGGATTTAACATGAGTGTTGTGTAAAGTATGACCATGAGAAATCTTTACATGAGAATCTTTAACATGAGAAGTGTGCTTTTTAGAAAACTTTTCTTCAAGTTTCTTTGTGTTAAAAGCACAATCTTTCAAAACCTTCTCAAAATCAACCATTTTAGTTTTTAAAGAAGAAATTTCTTTTTTATCAATCTTAGGAAATTTTGCTTTGCAAGCAACTTTATAAGCGCTAAATTTTTCTTGGATAGAAATGAGATTGGAAGAAATTTCATCCTTTTCTTTAGAAACCATAGCAAGTTGATTTTTAAGAAAAGCAACTTCCTCTTCTAATTTTGAACACTCAATCTTTTTATTATCATAGGTTTCGGAGAGTTCAACAAAAGCATATACAATAACTTCTTTAGATAATTCATCATCTTCATCAAGAGGTTGTGGGGTTACCTTTGGTGTGTTTGCCATGAAACACATGTTCGCCGTGTCTACCTCGTCTTCAGATTCGCTTTCCGAATCCCATGTGGCTTTATAGGCTTTTTTTTCGACCGGCTTCTTTGGCTTGAAGGAGGAAGTCATCTTCTTCTTGAAATTCGGGCAATCGGCCATGATATGTCCGGGTTTTCGGCAATTGTAGCAAATAATTCTTCTCTCCTCTTTACCTTCAAATTTTCTTTGGAAGTTGAGCTTGTTCTTTCGGTACATCCTTTTGACGTTTCGCACAAGAAGGGAGAGCTCCTCATCTTCTTCTTCATCTTCTTCATCGTCCTCAAGAGTGGATGACGATTTGAATGCTATGGACTTCTTCTTTAGCGGAGCGGCCTCTTCTCTTGCCTTCTTTTCCATCTCATGGGTCTTTAAGTTCCCGATGAGACTCATGAGGTCCATTTCATCCTTGTCGTTCAATTCTTTCAAGGTGGTGGCCTTTATCTCCCATGATGAAGGAAGAGCCCGAATCACTTTTCGCACCTTTGGGTCATTGGAAATATCATCACCTAAAGAAGAAAGAGCATTGGTGATTTTAGTAAACCTTGTAATCATGCAATCAATGGTTTCATCATCAATCATTTTAAAAGATTCATATTGGGACCTTAAGAGATCTATCTTAGCTCTCTTAACTTGTGAAGTCCCCTCGTGTGTGACCAACAAATGTTGCCAAATCTCATAGGCGGATTGGCAATGTATTACCCGTGTAAGGTCATCCTCATTCAAGGCGGTTAGGAGGGAGTTTTGGGCCTTTGAATTAGCCTCATATTCTCTAAAGGTAAAGTCGGACCATGTGCTTTCATCACTATCGGGTCTAACATAGGGTTTGGTCAAGGCTTTTGCAACTAAGCTACCTAAAGATTGTAAAAAGATAGTCATCCTAACCTTCCAAATAGGTAAATTAAGTCCATCAAATTTAGGAGGGGTTTTGATGTTATCGGCCATGTTTACTAGTGTATGAATGAAAGAATGCAAATGTTGATTAGCAAATTTTTAAGGATCTCTCTAAGGATGTTAAGCCAAACCTAGAGTCCAAGCTCTGATACCAATTGAAAATCACCTAGAGGGGGGGTGAATAGGTGATTATGCTAATCAATGCACAATAAAAAAATTTGATGCAACAAGTGAATATAACTATGAAAATGAAGAGCAAGTACAATGTTGCAAAGAAAATGTGAAGCAAGTAGATAAAGCAATGAATATAAAGTTAGCAAGAATTAAGAGCAAGTAAGAACAAGTAAACCAAACGCAAACACGAAGAATTTTTCCAAGGTTCGAGCACCCAGCTCTACGTCCCCGCCTTCACCCAGAAGGATTTCTAACAACTATAACTTCACAAAGAGGTTACAAAAACACCGGAGTACCCAACTCCACAATCTCAAGTACAAATTCTCTCTTAGTGATCAAAAGACCACAAACTATCTTTTGCAAACGCCTCTTTCCCTTACAAGAGCCCTGTAGAGTAATGGTTAGAATTGAAGCTCAAATAGTGTAAGTGGAAAAAGAAAATGAACTAGAGAGAGTTTAGAAAATAAAACTTCAGCGATGAGAGAATCTTCAGCACGAAAACCAATGACCAAACTCTCTTGAAAACTTTAGAAAACTTTTGAAACTTTTGTATATAGCTTGATTGTTGTTTTTCTTGTGTAAACATAACCCTAATCACCACTATTTATAGGATAGGGCTAGGGATCAAAAGGTAAACTCATATAATGTCAATAAGGAAGATTTTGACCCATAAAATATCCCTTAAATACGTTTAAAAACGAAAAACACAGTTTTAAAATGTGTTTAAAAAACTAGCTGTTATGGCTGAAACGACTACCTGGGTCGGCCGACCGGTCGACCGGGATTCAAATAAAAAGAGCCGTTGCAGGCTATCGGTCGACCGCCCGGTCGGCCAAAATAAACAGAGAGCAAATGTCTTACAGTCAGGCAGGTTCCGGTCGGCCGCACGGTCGACCGTGAAACATGCACACAGATACTCACTGCTGCCAGAACCTCGGTCGACTGGGTCGGTCGGCCGGCTTTACCTGGCACAGGGTCGGTCGACCGGACGGTCGACCGGATCAGGCCAAAAGTTGAAATTGAAACAAAATTTTAAGGGGATTTTGATATGAAATAAAATATTTTTGATATGAAACATGTATAATACCTAAAGTTGAGTTTATAAACAAAAGTCTTTGTATTAAAATATTTTGTATATCTTTATAGGGAATATTTCTAGGAAATGCATGTGCGCAAAAACATGTGTGTTGGAATATAGAGCTTCAATCCTAATCACTATTCTTTAACAAAACTACAAAAGCTAGAAACAAAACTAATGAATTATCTTGAGCAATTTTGAAGTCTTGAGCCATGTAAAGTCTTGCTAGAGCCTTCTCTTCTATGATCCTTCCTTGATGTGCCATAAGACTTCTTTACTTCATGAACCAAGAAGATCTTGCAATAGCTAAACAATGGCTTCCAAACATGGTACAAACCTGAAACTTATCTTGAACAAATTTATTAGTACCAACTAGCTCTTATTTGTTTTGTTATCATCAAAACTCTAAACAAATGGAGAGTGTAACTTTTTGGGCCAACAAGAATGATTGACTTGGACTCAGGAAGTACAGGAACTAATACCGACTCATGAAGGTGACTTAATTCAAGTAAAGGTTCAGGAGTCGAGATTGGTTCAAGAAGTGTGTCCAAGTCAAGAAGTTGAAACTCAAGTCCACATGTATTTTCTATCAATGGAATGTGACTTAATATTGGTGATTCAAGTTCAAGAATGATGGGTGTAGGAATGAAAACTGACTCTAAAATATTACTCAAGTCGGGTAACAAAACAGGAGTCAATATTGATTCAGGAATTTGAACTGGATCACAGAGTTGAGAATCTAGGTCACATTTCTCATTGAGTTCAATGTCATAAAAATGAGAACTTGCCAATTTGTCAATAGGATTTTGAAAATTATAAAATTGGTCAAGTTCAACATGTGATCATCAAAGATGGGTGATTCAATTTCATTATGAATTGGCACAGGATCCAATGTTGACTCGGGAAAAAGATTAAAATCAGGTGAAGATACCAGAGTCATAATTGAATCAGGAAGTAGAATTGAATCACTAAGTTGAGGTTCATGATCATATTCATTTTCAAGTTCAATTTCAGAAAAGGGATAACTTGCCAAACTGTCAATATCATTTTCAATGTTTGGAGTTTGGGCAAGTTGAAATGAATGTTCTGAAATGGAACTTTGATTTCCAAAACAACATGACTCTTCGGCTCTAACAGATTGGTTAGTGACATCAGAACTGGACAGACGGTGGGAACGTAGAGATTGGACCATCATATCTATGTCAAGATTATGAGCGTTTTGAGCCTAAGTCATGGCTTCAAGCATCTTTTCATAGTTGATGGGTTCATAGTCTTGTTGAAAAGATGAAGTGTTGTTTTGGAATTGGTGGTGAAATTGTGAGTCCATCAGATTTTGGGATTTTTTTTTTGGACTCACGCATACTCATTTCCAAAATTTATAGTTTCCTATTTTGGACTAGTGGAACTGAGTATGAATCTTGAAATATTGTGGACTAGGTGGAGAAGGAGGACAAGTTGATTGAAAATTAGACTCGGGAGAGGTGAATCCCCATTAACTCTGTGAAGAGTTAAAATTATCATGGAAATTATGATTATAAGATTGGGGATATGGGTTATATTGATTCGGATAAGACCAATCCGACACACTAGGTTGGTTAAAGTTATGATATGCCAGGTTGGTAATATCCAAAAATGAAGTCAGTGTGTAAAATGGATTACTATTAAAATTGGAAAAATTGTTATTATAAGCCATATCACACAATAGAACACAAACAAAAACAAACAAATAAGCAAACAAAAAAGAAAAAATTCTAACCTAAGTTAGGTTAGACCTATGACCTAGACGACTCCTAATTGATTAGATTGTCCACAGGAGGTCTAATGCAGACTTTGACCACAAGCTAATCAGCCAGGTCAGGGCAAGATTGGTGGGAGGTTTTCCGTCAAAGACGTTCCTTAATTAAATAACCACCAACCTTCGGGCTTTCGGCCCTTAATCCCTTTCCTAGACACTGATTTGGCAGGAGTCAAATTTCAACACCTTTCCCCCTTAGGATAATCTCCTAATTGAGTCCGAGATGTCCCTAGGGCCAATGTCTACTCATTTTTAGTTAGGCTCGGGTTATTGAGTGCTTGGAATCTGATTTTTGGGCCAAGGAAGGGTGATTAAATCCCCACCTTATCTTGTTATGGGGTGGTGCCCTTAAGATCAGTTTGTGCAAGTGTACAAGATATGTAAACAAGATTCACTCAAAGCGAAATAAATCAACCACGAGATGAGTCCTATTCTACATGCAATGTGAATGTACCTTGCTCCAGCACTCTTCAACAATAAAGTAAATGAATTGAAAAGACACGTGCCTAAAATGCAAACATCTAATCAATTTTTTAACTTTTTCAACAAATGTTTTACTGTTGATTTATTAGCAGGCTTTTGGTGATGGCATATAAGAAATAAAGTTGCAGAAAACTAGAATTTTACAAAGCAAGCAGCCCTGCAAAAAAACAATTAGTAGTGAACTCTTCCTTGCTGCAGAAACACGGCTAAAGCCGAGCAAACGTGGCAATTCAGAGGGTACTTGGTCTCTGTTTTCTGGAACAGAGGCTCAAGACCACTTATATGTTTCTGCAATCCTTTTTTCCTGCTTTGCTTGCCCTATAACCTGCAACAGAGAAGAAAATTCGTTTTAGTTCTAAAATTCAATAAAAATCTGATTTCAATAAAAACCGTTACCCTCCCCGGCAACGGCGCCAAAAATTTGATTGAAGCTTGAACCTGCACAAAAATACGAAATTTCAGAACTTTAAATAAAGATGTGCAAGTGCTCAATTCTTACCGCTATAGCAAGTGGCTATGCGGGTCGTGATCCACAAGGAGGGTTTGCGATAGAAGCGTTCAAGGTTTTTTATTGAAATCTTTATGAAGAAAAATGAAATTTCTTCTTTGTTTTAAGAAATGAAAATGAAAACGAGTTATGTTAAAGTTAGAAAGAAAACGGTAGAATGAGAAGGTGGAGAGAATCAGAAAGTGACTATGTACAAATGAATTGGAAAAGAAATGATGAAAGATTTGGAAGATGTGGTGAAAGAAATCGTGTTGGCGATCTAAACTAAGAAATAAAAGAAAAGAGAGAAGGTTAAAGAAATACTCACCTAGTTTGGTTGATGACTTACCTGGAAACCTTGCATGTTCTACCTTGCTTCGGAGGCGTTCAACGCATAAGTCATAGGATCGAGCTCAGTCCCCGTTCGCATTATATCATTAAGCCGCGCAAGAATGAAGTGATACGGATTTTGAGGAGGAGAACATCTTCATGAAGTATCGTTGGCACTCAGACAACATCGTTATACTTATACTTCTAGATTCACTTTATTGCTTGCAGAAACAATGGAAGAAAGGAGGAGGGTACATCGGTGTCACTCTCAACATAAGCCTCTCTCTTACTTACATGAATTTTCATCTAACCTAAGCTTACATACAAATTAAAGTTACATAAAAAGAAAACAAAACCTATACTACAAAATGGAAAACTAGGCTAAATCCTATCTCTGCATGGTCGTCCAATTTTCAATGCAAATACTGGCTTTTTATAGGCAAAAACCCAACCTACAGGATCCCGGGAAGAGTGGGGGAGCAAACGCTCCCCTAACTCCTTAACCAAGCCGCGAAAACGCGGCTTTGGCCGCGTTTCCACGTCCAGGGTGTGGCCAGGTGGCCACACCCTGTTGGTGGGTCTCCCTGATTTTTCCTTCTGCATTTATCTTCAGTTGGTTTTCTTGTTTGAGTCCAGGATTGTGACGAAATGGCCTTTGATCTTGGCTTTAACCGATTGATTCTGAGATGATTATTCTCAACCGGTTTTCAACCTCTTTATTTTGCCCTGATTCACTGAGCTCGAATTAATTCTGATTTAATTCAGAATTTGTGGGCTTTTGGGGTCATTTCTCTTCATCTCCTTAAGGAATGGGCCCGCAAATAAATTAAACATTTAATTAGGACAATGCAAATTTTATTCTATAATAAGTATGAAAATATGATACTAAATATGTAACATTAGTGACCAATCAATTAGCTAGTTACTGATTGAGTTGGAACCTGCACACGAGAGTACAAAATTTCAGAACTTAAGAATAAAATTACAAGGTACTCAATGCTACCGCTATAGCAAGTGGCTGTGCGGGTCATGATCCACAAGGAAGGACTAGCGATGGAAGATTTTTAGTCAGTTCTCTTTTAGGTTACAATCGATGGTTAAACTTCTTCTTTTAGTTCTTGAAGAGAAAAAGAAAAATAAGTTACAATTAAATTAAAAAGAAAGTGGTAGATTGAAAAGGTGGAGAAAATAGAAGATGGATTTATACAAAGAAATTAAAAAGAGTGAATAAAAGAGTTTGGAGATTGTGGTGTTGGTGATCTAAACTAAAGAATTAAAAGAAAGAAAGTTAAACCTAAAAGAAATACTTACCCTTTTCTGATTGATTACTTACCTGGAATCCTTGCATATTTTACCTTGCTTCAGAGGCTATCAATGCATAACCAATAAGATCGAGCTCAGTCCCTATTTGCATTACATCATCAAGACAAACAAGAATAAAATGATATAGAATCTTGAGGAGGAGAACATCATCATGAAATATCTGTGGCACTCACATAAACATGGGTATACTGATGCTTCTAAATTCACTTGGATATTCATCAAAACCAAAAGAGAAAAAGTAGAAAGAAGAAGAAGAACATATAAACAAAGAAGAGCATAAATATGTTACCTTTGATTGCTTGCAGAAACGATGAAAGAAAGGAGGAGGTTACATTGATGTCACTCTCAACATAAGTCTCTCTCTCTTACTTACATGAATCTCAGTCTAACCTATGCCTACAAACGAATAAAAATTACATAAAATGAAAATAAAAATCTACATTAAAAAGAATGAAAAACTGGCCTAAGAACCTATCTCTGCTTCTTCGCTCCCTGTAGTCTCTGAAAACCCAGTATTTATAGGCAAAAACCAAACGGAGGAGAGCGTACAAAGATAGAAGGAGCAAACGCTCCGCAACAGACTCAACAAAGCCGCGAAAAAGTGGCTTTGGCCACGTTTTTGCGGCCCGGGTGTAGCCGAGTAGCCACACCTAGGGGTATTGCTCCCTAGCTTCGCGATATATTTTTTATCTCTCACTGGATTTGTAGTTTTGGGTCCTGGATTTGACAAAATCTTCTTTGATCTTTGGCTTTAATCAATTGATTTCTAAAGATCTTTTCTTAACCGCTTGTTCAACTGATTTTATCTTCTCTGATTTGCCCTAATTTGCCCTAATCTGCCCTGGTCTTTGATTTAAATTAATTCTGAATTAAATCAAAATTTTGATTGGATTTTGGGCTCATTTTTCTTCCGTCTCCTTTAGTAATGGGCCTGCATACAAATTAGATAATAAATATGATTAAAAATAGAGTTTATTATATAATATATGAGAATTTGACAATAAATATGCTGTATCAGCGACTGATCACACCCCCCATACCTATCTTTTGCTCGTCCCGAGCAAAACAATAAAACTAAACCAAAGATTATTAGACCACTTTCGTAGGTCTCGCGATTGCACAGAGCATGTACAACAAGCCATTAAATCTCTAAGTTCCCCCTAGAGGACGAGTTTTATCTCGTGAGGGTTTTCAGTGGATTACACCTGCAAAGTCCATAAAGAAAGTGGAACAAAGTGTCAGTATTTTGAAACACATTTGGAAAGAGAAAAATATTTGAAGTATTACTGTAAGAATTAAGCAACCTATAAGTTAGAGGAAAACTGAATTTTTCATTCTTAAGCTTAGTATTTTTAAAAAAAAAAACTTGTTATCTATTAAGGCAAAGAGTCAAACTGCATTTCTCACCTAGTCTATTATTTTACCCTAAATTATGTGCACCTTTGTGACAGTAAAATTATGACTCAAAATTCTTTAACTCTAACTCTTATGCCTTATTATATATTTTTTCTTTTTTTTCTTTTTTTAAATTTAGGTGATATTATTCCTTATATCTATTAAGCTTTCTAATCTGCCTATATAACGAGCCTTTAATCGGTGACTCCCAAACCAATCGGTCTCAAGGCCCTGGTGAGAAACTTCCCTTGAACTTAAGAACTCAAGCAAAAAATGCCACAAAACTAAGGATTTTATTGTATGAACCACTTTTAGGCATGAATAAGTATGCTTTATGAGGCACAAATATCCAACTTAATCAGAGGATTTATATATATATATATTTCTTTTTCTTTTTCTTTTTCCTTTTTTAATATAAGGCATAAGAATTTTTGTTTTTGAACCCTACGTGTGTAAATGTATAAAGCATGCATATATCATCAAGGTAAAAATCAAGCCTAAATTACTTTTCTAAATTTTCTTCCTAACCTTGTAAATCAAACAAATAATCTTATTTTGACCAAGTATAAGAGATCCTAATTATGATTCTCTTATTCCTTAAAATTGACTTAATTTCTTACAAAAAATATGTCAAAATATTGTTTCTATTTTCAAAAAGTTTTTTTTAAAGTAAAGAAAATGTTAATAATAATTTTTTAATAATAATAAAAGGAAGTTATGTTAGAACCCTCCCACACCTATCTCATGCATTATCCTCAATGTATGAATTAATGCATAGATGCATGAAAAAGAACAAAGGGAAGGAAAATATTACCTTATGGTAGTAGTTCCGGTGGTGGTCTGATTGGGTCAAGCGTTGCTACCAAATCAAGATAATGTGGTGGTTCACGGAACCTACCTTTATTGACCTCTTTTCTATTTACATATTTATAGTCCCCAATATGAATAGGCTCATGAAAGATCCTATCTTGAAACTTACTCCCTTTACATGGCCAGTCTTAGAAAATCATCACGGAGTCATCATGGTCTATCCCTATGTCCAACAAAAGAATGTGACTTGGTGAAATGGTTTACTTGGGCTCAAGAATGATAGGTTCAGGAACCAATACTGACTCAGGAAAATCAACTTTGGGTTCGAGAGTCAGTTTTGGTTCAAGAGTTGAGTCCAAATCTAAGAATTGAAATTCATATTCTTTTCCCATCAATAGAATGTGATTATCCAAAATTGGTGATTCAATTTCTAGATCTATATGTACGAAAATAAATGTTGGCTCAGGAATTTTGTCCAAATTGGGTAAGAATACTGGAATCAACATAGATTTGATGATGGGAACAGAATCACAAAGTTGGGGATCGGGTTCACATTCATAATCAAGTCCAATCTCATTAAAATGAAAACTTGTCAATTCGTTAATGGGTTAATATTGGTCAAGTTCAAGATTTTGTGGTGAAATTGAATCTTGGTCAAAGTCTTCAAGATACGATGATTCTTGGTTTTTCTCAATATGGCTAGAAGTGTCGAGAATACTCAAAGATTGGGTAGGAAAAGTTTTCTTATTCCTACGCATGTTTTTCAATCTACTAAGTCTTGCTTCTATTATATCGAGGGGATCATTTTGGAATTGAATCATTGATTACATACTCTTTTCTAAGTCTGCATATTCTACTTGAAAAATAGATTAAGGATCTGTGATTTGAAAATTTTGATGTGATTTTGAGTCTTCTAAAATTTGAATTCGTCGCTCAAGCTCTTCTAAGGCTTCCATCCTCTTTTTCTAGCCAATTGATTCTTCTAATGGCTGTTCGGGAGAAGGAGTATATGAAGCTAGACGTTGGTAGGGTAGTTGACAATATGACTCGGGGAAGTTGTATTCCCATTGACTCTGTGAAGAGTAGTGATGATTATTCAAGTCTTGTTCATAGTATTGGGACTGGGACATGTATTGATTCGGATAAGACCAATCCGGCACACTAGGTTGGTTAAAGTTATGATATGTCGGGTTGGTAATATCCGAAAAAGAGGTAGGGGTGTAACATGGATTACCGTTAAAATTTAAAAAATTGTTGTTATAAGCCATATCACACAAGAATTGTCAAAATCAAACAAACAAAAACAAACAAAAAGAAAAAAAATCTAATCTAGGTTAGGGTAAACCTTAAACCTAGATGACTCCTAACTGGTTAGACTGTCCACGGGGGGTATATTGCCAAATCTGACCACAAGTTAATCGACCGGGTAGGGGCAAGATCAGTGGGAGCTATCCGTGCCTAAGCAACGGGCCAAATTATGCCAAACCACCAACCTTCGGGGTTTCGCTCCTCAATCCCTAACCTTAGACACCGATTTGATAAGAGTCAAATTCTAATCAACTTTCCCCTTAGGTCAGTCTCCTATATGAGTTCGAGATGTCCCTAGGGCCAATGTCTATGTAGTTTTAATTAGGCTTGAGTTAGTGGGTGAGGAGATTGTTTGTGGGCTAAGGGAAGGTAATGACTTCCCTACCTTATCATGCTTATAAGACAAGCCCTTAAATAAATTTAGTGCAATGTGTACATGAAAAGAAACACTTAAGCATAGTAAACAATTCAAAAGTGTTCCTATACTACATGCTATGCACACGTACCTTTGCTCTAGCACTCTTCAACAATAACGTAAAATGTAAACGAATTAGACACGTGCCTAAATACAAAGTCTAAACCATTTTTTAGCATTTAACAAATATCAATTTACTGTTGAGGTTAGAAAGTATGTACGGTGAGTTAAACAAGAAAATAAATAGCTGAAAAAATTTAGCTTTGTAATTCAGCCAACCTGCAAAAATACAGATTAGTAGTTCACTTAGATTGCCACTGGAATGTTGCAAATCTGAGGGCTTCTGGGCTCTGATTTCTTGAGCAGAGTCAGGGCCACTTATATGTCCACTGCAGTAAAAATTTCCTTGATATTTATCACGCACACCAGAAACAAAGAAGAAGGTTAACCAAAAAATGTAAACTTAAAAGGAGAATTACTTACTGTCCCTTCCCGGTAACGGCGTCAAAATTTGATTGAGTTGGAACCTGCACACAAGAATACAAAATTTCAGAACTTAAGAATAAAGAGTGCAAGGTACTCAATGCTACCGCTATAGCAAGTGGCTATGCTGGTCGTGATCCACAAGGAGGGACTAGCGATGGAAGCTTTTTAGTAAGTTCTATTTTAGGTTGCAATCAATGATTAAAGTTCTTCTTTTAGTTCTTGAAAAGAAAATAAAAAATAAGTTGCAATCAAGTTAAAAAAGAAAGTGGGAAATTGAGAAGGTGGAGAAAATAGAAGATGGATTTATACAAAGAAATTAAAAAGAGTGAATAAAAGAGTTGGGAGATTGTGGTGTTGGTGATCTAAATTAAAGAATTAAAAGAAAAAAAGTTAAACCTAAAAGAAATACTTATCTTTTTCTAATTGATTACTTACCTGGAATCCTTGCATGTTTTACCTTACTTTGGAGGCTATCAACGCATAACCCATAAGATCGATCTCAGTCCCTATTTGTATTACATCATCAAGATGAACAAGCATGAAATGATACAGAAACTTAAGGAGGAGAACATCATCATGAAATATCAGTGGCACTCACTCAAACATGGCTATATTGATGCTTCTAGATTCACTTGGATATTGATCAAAATCAAAAGAGAAAAAGTAGAAAGAAGAAGAAGAACATGTAAACAAAGAAGAGCATAAATATGTTACCTTTGATTGCTTGTAGAAATGATGAAAGAAAGGAGAAGGTAACATCGGCGTCACTCTCAACATAAGTCTCTCTCTCTTACTTACATGAATCTCAGTTTAACCTATGCTTACAAATGAATAAAAATTACATAAAATGAAAATAAAAACCTAAACTAAAAAGAATGAAAAACTAGCCTAAGAACCTATCTCTGCTCTTCGTTCCTTGTAGCCTTTGAAAACCTAGTATTTATAGACAAAAATCAAATAGTTGAGAGCGTATGAAGATAGGGGGAGCGTTTGCTCCCCCAACAGCCTGGGTGTGGCCAGGTGGCCATACCCAGGGGGTGCTGCTCCCAGGCTTCGCGATATGTTTTCATCTCTCGCTGGATTTGCAATTTTGGGTCCTGAATTTGACGAAACCTCCTTTAATCTTTGGCATTAACCAATTGATTTGTAAAGATCTTGTTTTAATCGCTTGTTTAACTAGTTTTATCTTCTCTGATTTGCTCTGATTTGCCCTAATCTGCCCTGATCTTTGATTTGAATTAATTTTAAATTAAATCAGAATTTTGATGGGCTTTTGGGCTGATTTTTCTTCACTCTCCTTTAGTAATGGGTCTGCATATAAATTAGACAATTAATAGGATTAAAAACATAGTTTATTATATAATAAATATGAGAATGTGACAATAAATATGCAATATCAGCGACCAATCAGTCGTCTATTCACCCCCTCTAGGTGACCTACAAGTGGTATCAAAGTTTAGTACTCTTGATTTGGGTCTAACAACCTAGAGTTAAAGATTCTTGTTTTGCTAATCACAATATTTGTTTATACACACATATGAATTTCATGACACCTCCCATGATTGACATTCTTAACATCCAAACTTAGAAAGTTAAAATGTCCATGTAGCTAAGAGCCCAAGGAATTCAAGTTTTTTTTGCCACCATTAAAAATTCTTACTTTTTAAATGGCAAAAATCTTGAGGCTAATACAAAAGCCTTTCATGCTTTAAAGTCTGCCCTAAACGACCATTATTTGTATAAGGTTTCTAAGTTTGATTCGACTTTTATAGAATGAAACACTCTTTTCTTTCTTGGAGAACAAATCTCATATCATAAGGAGAGTGACTCGGATGAAGGAAGTGATGCTTCCGACATGTGCTACATGGTCCAAGGGGATGACCCCTTTGAGCTAAATTCTAAATCCGAGCTTGATGAAGATAATGAGATGCCATATAATGACCTTGCATTATATTGCCAAAAACTTCTTGAAAAAAATGATTTACTAAAATTGAAAAATAAAAAATTTAAAAATGAAAATGATTATGTTTTAAATGAAAAAGATTATTTTCAAAATAAATTTGAAAATGTTACAAAAGAAAATGAATCTTTAAAAAAGAAAATTATTTTGGTTGAAAAAGAAAAGGAGGTTATTTTGAAGGAAAACGACTCTTTGAAAAAAATTGTTTTAAAAGAAAAAGAAAATATTTCTAAAAAGAAAAATAATTTTTGTTTCTCATGCTAATGTTCCTTCTTCTAAAATTGAAAATGATGTATGAATTTTGAAGAAGAACATTGATTGTTTAGACTTCACTTTGAGCCAATATGCATTTAATCATAATAATTAGAATCTATATTTCGCAAGAAACAAGTTCACACATTCATGTATATACCCCATAGCATACACATGCACACCATGCTTACACTGACACCACACATATATATGCTAAAGTGTACAAATGTACACATTGTTGCCGTAAAGGCCATCTTACAAAATTTTATTTTGATAAAATAAATTTTTTAAATTTTGCAAATAAAAATTTTTGGGTTCCAATTGTTTCTAACCCCCTCTGGGTGACCTACAAGTGGTGGGGGGCGTTGCGAGAAGCTTGAAGATCAAACCAAATTTATTCATCGCTATCAAGGAGTTTTGGTGGGAGAACCACCATGTTTTGGGGAAATGGATTGGTTATTTCATTTTGGTAACCGTTTCATCCTCTACTTTTAAAATACTTTTTTTAATGTTTATATGCTAGTATGGTAACCTAGACACAATAATGTATTATTTCGTGCTTAATGTTGAGTTGATTGGTTGTTACCTATGCATGTACTTTTGAAAAACTTTATTCTTGTTTTCAAATAGATTTACATGTCTATTTTTTGTTGATTTACATGTCTATATCATGTTGATATGCAAATCTTATTAAAACACATGTTATACATGTACAATTCTTAGGATACACGTGCTATACATATTTTATTTCTTTTGTGTACTCATTATTTGTTTGATTGTACATTGAATGTCTCAATTTTGATGATTCTTGCATGATTATATGACATATCATGTTTATGAAAAAAAATTTCATATAAGTTTTGTTTTGAGCCTTATTAAGTTATTTTCCATGAATTTGCTATTGACATTATTCTTGTGCACTCACATTTCTTTTTTTTTACTCATTACTTTATTTTTCATGAGTATATATGAGCTTTATAGATCTTAAGTGTCAATTTTTCTGAACTAGCATATTTTCATGGGATATACATATGTTTTTGTTTCATATTTGAAAGATCTTTAACTAGTTTTTTCAAAACTATTTTAAACTTATTATTTATTCTTTACTTGGTATAGTTTTCAAACTATGCTAAAATTATTTTCAAATCTTATTTTTGAAAACCTCTACCGTCTGAGGGTGGTTGGTTGGGCGACCATGCCTTGTATGCTTTTTATTGAAAATCTATTTAAACTTTTACATGATAAGGGCGGATTGATATGAGTTATACACATGATCTTCATATTATCTCATATTTTTATATACTCATACTTGTTTTCTTATATATGTATGCTTCAAATTTCAAGTGGTATTTTCATTTTCATACACACATATATATAATTTTTATTGTACTTATCTTACAATGCCATACATGTTTTAAAACGCAAAATTATTTTATGCTAAGCTTAATTTAGTTCTAAATGATAATCGATATCTTTTACAAGCTTATGCATGTGTTTTGTTGTTATTTCAAAAAAAAATCTTTAAACTTATAATGATTTCATGTTGATGTTTATATATAATATTTATGTTTATCTACAAGTGATATCAACATTTGTTTGGCCAACTAAAAATGGTATCAAAATTTGTTTTGTTGATTACAAGTAGTTTCAAAAATTTATTTTAAGTGATATCAAAAATTTGTTTTTCAAAATTTGTTTGATATGTATTTCCTATATGCAAGGGAAGCTTAACATCTCCTCCATATATAGATTTATATTGAGTGTTTTTTACATATTGAGGAGCTTGACCTCTCTTCTTTATGTGACACACGTGTGTAGGGGGACCTTAACATCTCCTTCTATATATTGTATATTATGCTTATGTCGATTAGGGTTTAGTCATCCCTTCTCCATGTAATGCATGTATGTAGAGGGAGTCTCTCCTCTTCATGAATTTAATCGCATATACATTTATTTTGTTTGTTTATCTTCACCCCTTTATTGATGAGTTGACCAAAAGGGGGAGAAGAATTTAGAGTTTATATATGCATGTTTATTTTTGTTTATGCATATATGTTTATGTTTGTTTAATATTTTGTTATGTGCCTCATTGAATATCTTTATCTTTTTGATATACATTAGTTAAGGGAGAGCTTTTATGAAGCTTATCTTTAATCCATGCATATATAACTCCATGAGTTTTGTCATCATAAAAAAGGAGAGATTGTTGGACCAAAAGCCCATCACTCTAGTTTTGATGATGATTAACTCATGTAGTTATAGTACTAATAATCTTATCTTTAATAAATTTTAGATATTCAGTCAAGATCTTAGTCGGTGTTTAACTTCAATAAATGATTCAAAGTCAAGTATTGAAGCTCGTATTTGTTGATTCAAGAGCTCGCGCTTCAAGATCGCATCATGTACTCAAAGAGGAGTCTAGTTCTTTGGATCAAGTTTGGATCAAATCAAGATGGAGAAAAAAATTCAAGAGAAGATTTTCAAGACTTGAGTCAAATGTTTGTAAGTGTTAAGATTTTATTTATAGATAAAAATGTAAATGATAGATTAGTTATTGATTATTCAAGCCCATACACACACACAAAATTTATATAGTATTTTCACAAGAAATAGTTTTAGAAAATTTAGTTCAGTTTAACCAGTTGATCTTCAAAGCATACATATTTCATTTTCATGAATATATTTCATCAAAATAAGTTTACATGGTTTATATATGTATTGGATTTCATCCATACATATTGTACTTTATATTGTTTAGAAAAACTTATTTTGATGTTTCTAGTTCATGGCTGTAAGTTTTGTTAAAGTTAAAACTTATTTTGAGCTTATTATCAAAAAAAAGTATATTTCATCTTATATGTGTATTGGATTATTTTCATACACACTATGCTTCAAATGTGTTTAAATATCTTATTTTTGTAGTTGAACAAATTTTAAAAAAATAGATTTTTCATTTTAAAGTTTATTTTTGAAAAATACAGTTTTTGATTTAAGGCTAAATTTCTATATCGCAAAAATGGTTCAAATTGTTTGTAATATATGTTGATTTTTGATTATACATAATTGTACTTTAAAGTATTTCAATGAACTTATTTTTGTGGAATTTATGGGAATTTAAATAAAATATTTATGGGTTTATGAGTCCATGTTTTAAATCCTTTAAACCTTGATCTAGTCTTCTGGCGGTCGACCGAGCAGTCGACCGATGTGCACAAAACATGCACAAGCCCTTAGCCGTAGGGCCGATTGACCATGCGATCGACTGATCCAGAGAGGCTGCTCTCTGGATTTAACCCCGGTCGACCGACCAGAGAGACCTGCTCTCTGGTTTTTGCCAAGGTCGACCGAGCGATGGATCGATGGGCTTTGACCTGGGTGCGGTCGACCGGGCGGTCGACCGATAACCCCAACGGTCTAAAATATGACCGTTGACCGCTCGACCGGCCGGCCGACCGACAGGTCATCTGGCCTGTAACGGTTAGTTTTCTGATGACCTTATAAAAGGGTGTTTTGGCCAGATTTTTTGCAAGATTTTTAGGTGTTTTCAAGAGCTCTTGTACAGAGTTTCTTAGCAAGTTTTTGAGCTTCGTTTCCATATCAAAAATAGAGTTTATCAAGAGAATTTCTCTTGAATTTTCCAAAGAATTTCTTTGGTTTTTCCACTACAACTCTACCTTATTTTTTTCACAAAGTTTGAGCTATCCATTGCTGTATTCATCCTCTAGGGACCATTTGTTGTGAGAGTGTTTTTTATCAAGAGAAGAAGATCACTAAGTGTTCCATCTTTTGTATTTGAGGAGTTGTAGAGGTTGCGGCCTCGGCGAGCTTGCGGATTTGGTGTGTTGTTCTTGCGGGAACAAGTAGGACTGCGGGTCCAAGAATTCTTGAGGGAGCTCGTTGTAGGTGTTGCGGCACCGAGTGATCTTGCGGGATCGATTCTAGTGAAAATTCTTCATAGTGTTGAAGGCGGGGACGTAGAGTAAGTGTGCTCGAACCTGAAAATAATTCTCCCGTATTTACGATTTCTTATCTCTCTCTCTCACTTGTGTTTATATCTTGCATATTTATATTGTTCATATCTTTATATGCTTGATATTTTTGTGCTTAATTGTTATTGCTTGGGATTGTTTGATATGCTTGTATTCCTTGTCTATTTCTTACATGCTTGATATTGTATTTGTACTCACACAAGTATTGATCCAAGAGAGCTAAAGTAGCACCTCAACTCTTAATCTAGAGGAATCTCGAGGAGATCGTCCAGAGCCCTTCACCGGGAATTCAGCTTCATAGTTTTAGTTTGCATAAATAGTTTTTAATTCTGCATTAGTTTTGCACTAGATTAGCTAGTCACCTATTCACTCCCTCTAGGTGACTTACAGTGTTCTCTATCAATAAGGCCTAGAAAAAAGCCACAAAGATTGAGAGATTGAAGAGTAGAGCTTTACCTTTCAAAGGAGCAGCAGAGCATACATCTGGCAACATAAGAACTCAGCAAGGTTTCACATCAATCGAATAATCTCCAGCCCATAAGGCGATTGCTGCCCTCCAGCAAACCCTGCGATGCCAGCCGCCCCACTACAAAGCGTAAGGAGAATCCATATCCCAAGCCAAGGGTTGCAAGTGTTACAAGTGTGGCGTACCTGAAAACGGGTCAAATGAGTGCCCAAAGAGGAGGCTTGTCAACATGTGGACTATGAAGATGAAGACGAAGTACTAATTGAGACAAAACCAAAATATTTTGACTTTGTCGAAGAAGATGGAGAGGTAGCCACCTGCATGGTCCAGCGGTTGCTATGCAACTAAAAGAACCCTGACACTACGCAAAGGCTTCAGATTTTCTACTCAACGTGTTTGATAAAGCACAAGGTGTGCAATCTCAACATCGACAATGACAGTTGTGAAAATATCATCTCTACTGTATTGGTGGATTATTTAAAATTATAGACAAGAGCACACCTCCATTCATACGCCATTGGGTGGAAAGAAAGGTCCCTGTATAAAGATAATAAATCTTTGTCAAGTTCCTATTCAATTGGCAAGTTTTATCAAGATTCAGTTAATTGTGATGCTATTGATATGGATGCATGTCACATACTATTAGGATGACCATGGCAACATGACGTCGATGCTACCCAACGAGGCAAAAGGAACATCTACATGTTTACTTAAGAAGGCAAGAGAATTGCCATAAAACCTATTTTATGATTGTAAAATTAGAATATCGTGCAGATTAGGGCTAACGGGTCGTGTCCACGAGGAGAGATGCAATGCAAGCATTTCAGTATTTTGAGAAAAAAGAATTTTTGTGTTGGTGTTTTTATATGAAAATAAGATGGAGAGTAGAGAAGTGATTCAAAGAAAATTTGAAGATTTAGAATAGGTATCGAAAAAGTGATTTTGAAGAAGCTTGAAGATATTATTTGGTTATGTTTTTAATGATGAAAAAGATCCGGGCTCGCTAATCCTCAACTCCCTTACTTACCTTCCTCAAGAAAGTTTTAATGCCTCGTTTTAGTCATAGGCAAAACACAAAGTCTCCTTTGAGTGTTCAAGTAAAACAAATAAGATGGTTTTATTTTAAAACTGAAAACTTTTCTTTACACAATTTTTTTAAAAATAAAATGTTAAACTATCAAGCGAGGTCGCAAGTATGAAATAAAAATGATTTAGAAATAACTGTGTTTTTAAAATAAATGTTTAAAGCTTAACACCCATCCTCAAGTGCCTTCAAGAACAGAGCTTGACTTTGGCATACCAACGATTCAACTAGGCTTGTTTTCATGAAAACCAATCAAGAGAATAGGGGTAGACGAGATAGATTAGCGAGCCCAGAAAAATAAGTTTAGCTACTCATAATCGATGTGAAACAAAACATTGAATTGAAATGTAACATACCCGTGAGTTGGAGAAGAAAAAAAAAGTTCTGAATCTTTATTGATGTCACTTCCACGTCGGATTACAATCACTCTTTCTCTCTCTCACTTGTGGCTGGACTAGATTAGAACAAGAACAAAATAAATTACAAAATCAATTGCAACTATCTAACATAAATCCTAGCCTTAAAAATAAAAATTTTAGATCCTAGTCTTTCTCCCTTTTCTTCACGAAATTTCTGATATTTATGGGAAAAACCCAGAGGGGTAAGGAGTGAGCAGATAGGAGGAGCAAACGCTGGCCCTTATCCACTGACATGGTCGCGGATCTGCGGCTTTGGCCGGGGATTTGCGGTTTTGTGGCCAACTGGCCACATCCAGGGGGAATATCTCAGTGGTTGATTCCTCTTTCCTTTTATCTAGTTAGATTTTTCAGTTTGCTCTTCTGATTTTGACAATTCTTTGTTGATCTTCAGTTAACTAACTGGATCTTATGAAAATCCTAGTTAATCTGATTTTCAACTGATCCTATCTTTCTTGATTCTCCCTGATTGCACTGATTTGAATTAATTCTGAATTAAATCAAAATTTAGATGGGCTTTGGGCCTCTTTTCTCTTCCTTCTCCCTTAGCAATAGGCCTGCACATTATTAGAAAAAAGATAATTAAAAATAAAGTTTATTATAACTTAGACATGAAAAATATGACTTACAATTATGCAATATCAGTGACCGATCACACTCCCATACCTATCTTTTGCTCGTCCTCAAGCAAAACAAAACCATCCATTATTGTAGGAAACAGATTACACTTAGCATGAGCAACAAGCCGTTAAACCTCTATGTTACCCCTAGAGGACGAGTTTTATCTCGTGAGGGTTTTCAGTAGATTACACCCACAAAATCCATAAAGAAAAGGGTTAGTATTTTTGAAAAGCATTTTTTAAAAAAAGAGAGAAAATATTTATAATATTATTGTAAGAGTTCAAGTAGTCTATAAGTTATACGAAAACATAATTTTTCATTCCTAAACTTAGTCTCTACTCAAAAACTTGTTATCAATCAAGATAAGGAGTCAAACTTGTATTTCTCATATGGTTGATTACTTTACCCTAAGTCATATGCACCTTCCTGACCGTGAAATTTTGACTATGGGTTCTTTAACTCTAACTTTTATGCCTTATTTATTTATTTATTTATTTATTATATTTTTTGTGGTATTATTCCTTAATTTTATTAGGCTTTCTGATCTGCCCAGGTAATGAGCCTTTAGTCAGTGACATCCAAATTGGATGGTCTTAGGGCACCGGGTGAGTAAACTCCTCAAGGACTTAAGGACTCGAGCATACAAGGCCACAAAACTAACGATTTTTATTTATAAGATGTACCACTTTTAGGCGTGAATATTTATGCTTTGTGAAGCATAGGAGGATTTTGATATATATATATTTTTCAAACTTATCTAATCATCTTTTGCATAAATACCAAGGCTTGCTTATGCCAAAGCATCTAACTAATCAATAATTAGATTTATTTATTTTTCATACACACACACACACACATATTAAGGCATAAGAATATTTGTTTTTGAACCCTAAGTGTGTAAGTGTATAAAGTGTGCATATTTCATTAAGGTGAAGATCAAGACTAAATTACTTTTTCAAATTTTCTTCCTAACCTTAAAAATCAAACAAATAATTTTGTTTTGCCCAAGTATAAGAAATCCTAATTATTATTCTCCTATTCTTTAAGACTTAATTTCTTACAAAAAATATGTCAAAATATTGTTCTCTTTCCAAAAACTTTTTTTTTATATTTTTTTATCTTTTCTTTTAGTTATGATAGTCATGTTAGAATCCTCCCCTACACCTATCTCATGCATTGTCCCAATGTATGAAAGAAATGAATAGATGCATGAAATGAAATATAAAAGAGGTAAAGTTACCGATACACTGGGTCAAAAAGACCTATAACTATTTCATTTACCGGCACTGATTCCAAGAAAGATTTAAGGCGTTCACCATTTACCTTAACGTCATTCCCATTCTTGGTGTCATTGATCTCAAGAATACCGTGTGAAAACACGGTCTTTACATTGAATGGTCCAGTCCATCTCGATTTCAATTTCCCTAAAAAAGGATGAAGCCTATAATTATAGAGTAATATTTTTTATCCAAGAACAAAACTTTTTCTTATGATAAACTTATCATGAAAAGCTTTAACCTTACCTCTTGTTATTTTGGCATTATCATAGGGATCATTTCTCAACTCCTCAAGTTCGAAAAATTGCAATTTTTGAAGATCATCGGCCTTAGCTAAATCGAAATTTAGCTACTTTATGACCCATAAAGCTTAGTGCTCTAACCTAACAGGCATGTGGAAAGCCTTTTCAAAGACTAACCTATATGGAGACATCTCTAGAATTATCTTAAAAGCGGTCCTGGAGGCTTATAAGGCATCTACCAGTTTGGTGGACCAGTCTTTCCTACTTTGGTTCACAGTTTTCTCCAAAATAAGCTTAATTTGTCTATTGGAGACCTCTACCTGCCCACTAGTCTGAGGATGATATAGTGTGGATAATTTGTGAGCTGTGACATACTTTCGCATAAGAGCTTCAAAAGATCTATTATAAAAGTGGTTGCCATTATCACTGATGATAGCATGAGGGTTCCGAAGTGTGAGAAGATGTTCTCTTTCAAAAACATGATGACAACCTTGTTATCATTAGTTTTACTTGGAATGGCTTCAACCCATTTGGACAAATAATCTACAACAGCCAATATGTATTGGTTTCCAAATGAATTAAGAAATGGACCCATAATGTCGATGCCCCATACATTAAAGAGTTCTATTTCTAAAATTGGGTTAAGGGGCATCATGTTTCGCTATAAGATCCTTCCTACCATTTGGCATCTAGGGCACGTCTTGTAAAACTCAAATGCATCTTTGAACAAAGTGGGCCAATAGAACCCACTTTATAGCACTTTTTCAGCAGTTTTGCGGGGATTAAAGTATCCACCGCATGTAAGCTCATGATAAAAAGACAGAGCACTCTTAATCTCCTCATCGGGAATGCATCTCCTAATGATTTGGTCAGAATAATAGTGAAAAGATATGGTTTCTGACTTAAGACAAAAACCAGTAGACATCTAGTTTAGACCAATGAGATAGAGTTTGGTTCATGACTAAGTAGTTTACTATGTCAGAGAATAAAGGTTCCCTAAAGGCAACCAAAAGTTGTTCATCGGGGAAGTTATCATTGATGGCCAGTCATTGCATGGTGAGTTTGGGATGCGCGAGAGATGGTTAACAACGATATTTTCTACACCTTTCTTATCTCGAATCACGAGATTGAATTTTTGAAGAAGCAAAAATCCAATGAATTAGTCGGGCCTTAGCATCTTTCTTTACCATAAGTATCTTAGCGCAGAATGATCGGTAAAAATGGTGGTTTTGGACTCAAGTAGGTGGGGACAGAATTTCTCTAATGTAAATACTACAACCAAGAATTTTGTCTCAGTTGTAGTGTAGTTCAATTGGAAATCATTGAGAGTTCTACTTGAGCAGTAAATCACGTGCTGCTTGTTATCAATGCGTTGTCCTAAGATAGCACCTATAGCAAAATTTGAAGTATCGCACATAATTTCAAACGGCTTTGACCAATCTAGTGCAGAGATGATTAATGCAGAAATAAGCTCATTTTTTAGCTTCTGCAAAGCATTAAGACATCCACTATCGAAAGTGAAGGACACATTCTTAGCTAAAAGGTTAGTTAAAGGTCTAGCAATTTTGCTAAAGTCCTTAATGAATCTATGATAAATACCAGTGTGTCCTAAAAAGGATCGGATATTTTTAACACATTTCGACACTAGGAGCTTAGCTATGACCTCAATCTTGGCTTTGTCCACTTCAATTCCATTTTTAAAAATTTCATGACCCAAGACAATTCCATGTCTTATCATAAAGTGGCATTCTCACAATTTAGTGTCAAATTTTTTTTCAACATTTGAGGACGAGTTCAAGATGGTGAAGAAAATGATCGAGAGTCTCCATAAATGGAGAAATCATCCCTGAATATTTCTAAAAATTGTTCCATTATATCAGAGAAAAGGCTCAGCATGCAACGTTGAAACGTTATTGGGGCATTGCACAAGTTGAAAGGCGTTCGACGATAAGCAAATGTCCCAAATAGACATGTAAACGTAGTCTTTTCTTACTCCTCTAGAGTAATGAGAATCTAATTATACCCCGAGTAACCGTCCAAGAAAAAGTAATACTCGTGGCCAGCCAAATGTTCAAGCATTTAGTCAATGAAGGGAAGCGGGAAATGGTCCTTACGAGTTGCTGCATTTAGCTTTCTATAGTCGATGCAAACTCGAATCTTCATGCAAAGTTGAGTTTGAAACAACTCATTGTTCATGTAATATCCCTAATGTATTTATACATGATTTTTATGTATATAATAAATTTTTTTTCATGTGCATATACGATTTGTATTATTATTATATGTGTGGGCTTTGATAATAAATGTGTTATAGATTTCTATTGTTAGTAATAATTAATTTAAATAGTTATTAACATGCCGTTGTTAGTGACTATTATTATTATTAGTATTATTATTATTGTTATCCATATTTAGTTATTTATATTTTTGCTTGCATTTTCTATCATTCTTTTAATCTAATCCTTGAGCCCAAAACCGAGCCCACGCTTATATTACTTTTTCCTTTCCTTGGCCCAAGCCAATCCACTAACACCTTTACTTGTTAACCCATGCCCCATTACCCATTACCCTTTTATCTTATGTTCATTATCTCAAACCCAATATCCATTAGTATTCAACCATTCTCATCTACCTAAACCTGTTAACTCACTAGACACAACCCATTATTTACCCAAACCCATAATCAAATCCATATCCCAACCTAATCTAATCCTAACCTCCCAATCTAATTCTAACAAAACAAATCCCAACCTTAATTACAAAATCATAAAATCCTAACTAATAAATCATATCCTAAACTAAAACCCAAATCCCATCATATTCTTCTTCTTTTCACTCAAATCCCCACAGCCGAGTCCCCTCTTGCACTCCTCCATGGCCGGCCATCCCATCTCCGCGATCTCCGCCAGAGCTTTCCACCTCCCCCTCCTTTCTGCGGAGCCGTCAGAATCGAGCATCATCTCTGTCGGTGCCATCAACATCCTCCGCGGTCACCGCCGATCGCTGCCAGCGAATGCGAGCACACTCATATCCTCTCCGGCAGCCGCGATCGCCCCGGCGAGCCTCCACGGCGATCACCACCTCCATCCAAGCCCCCGGCTCTTACATGCGTGAGCCTTCTAATTTATTTAATTTTTTTACAATTTTTGGTTTAAGTGTCATGTGCTTTTCAATTTGATCCTACTAGTTATATGAACATAATATTCCAGCAATAGAAAAATTTATGTGCTAAGGTTTCATAATCTTTTTGATATTGGTAATTAGACTTACTTGAATTCTCTATGCTGATCACATAAATTTGATTGGAGATTCAGTAATGGGTTGGTTTATTATCTTTGCAGTCTTTTCTTTCTCATTCTTATTTCAAATTTGTTGTGAAAAAAAAAGGCATGCGATTTGAAATTTTATATATTCTTTAAAGTTTTTTATGAATTTAGGGCTTCTTTTTGTCATTTTGACAACTTAGTTAAGGAATTCTTATCCTAAGTTATGTGAATTTAGGGTGATGTCTTTTTATAAAATTTGCAGTGTTGGATAGTTAGCTAACAATTGGAATAAGCGAAGTAGCTGGCAACATAAAGGCTAAGATTTTCTTTTCCGAGGCAAGAATTGAATGCAGAGCTTTTACAAGTTTCTCTTGTTTTCTTTTTTTTTTTTTTAAACAAATAAAAAGTTATGTCTTTTGGCAAGCACATTGAGGCAAATTCTTAAACTAATATTTGCATCTTCACCACTAATTAATTCTGTACATGTTACTCTTTCCATGCCCATGTTTGAACATTTGCAATCTTCTTATCTTGTCCTTATTGGGACCAAGTTAATTATTTGTTTGTTTAATGGGGTTTTTTTTTTTTTTTGGATAAAGCCCCAATGAATCTTTATAATTTGGCCATTACCCTTACAAAACCTATTAATTATTATAAGAAGAAGCGGTATGTGGGGTGATACCTCATTACCCTCATAAACATGCATGTGTTTAGTGTATATATGTGTGTTTGGTATTTAATTATGTGCATGTATGGTGATGTGTGAGTGTGTGTGAGGATAATGTGTGCATAATCACGCGTATGTGTGTTGTGTTTGCACCGTGCCCGCTGTGAGGTTGTAGAATGGGGGCTTAGGTGTAATTATGTTTATGGGTGTAATTATGAATGCATGTATGTATATTGGTGTATGTATACAGGTGTATATATGTATATACATGTGTATGTATGTGCATACTTGTATAAATATGAATGTGGGTGTACATGTATGTGTCTGTGTGCACGTGTGGGTGTTAAGCGTGAATTTATGTTTATACGTTTGTGTTGGGTTGCGTGTTACAGCGATACAAACCCACTCGTGAGATCCGGATATGTGCTCGCTACGTAGCCGATACACTGGCAATTTAAAGACCGATTCATGAGATGATCCGTAGATCAATACCAGTTCGTGCAGTGAAGACCAAATGGCAATTCGGTTCTGAAACCGTATCATTTCATGTGAGTGTTCTTTGTTTATTTATTAAGCATTTCAATATTATTTCGTGTGAGTGTTCTTTATTTATTTATTGAGTATTTCAATATTATTTCATGTGAGTGTTTTTAACTTGTTTTAATAGACGTTATTTCATGTTTAAATAGTGTTCATGTTTATTACTGTTCATGTATGTCAATTATTATTCATGTTCACATATTAAATACATAATCAACAAATCCCAGAATATTATATTACTGATTCTGAATAAATATCACGATACCACTTAAGCAATTTGACTGATTATATAAGATACCTACCTGATAAATATACTGTTAATGTTACTGAAATTTACTGAGAAAATATCGTTAGGCCGTAACGTTCAGTACAACTCTATTCATCATATACACGGTTACTGTTACTGTTCACTGTTCTTATTATTATTCATCGTGTATACAATTACTGTTACTATACTATTACTATTACAGTCACCGTTTGTCCCAGTATTCTAGGTAACATGGATATTGACTGACTTAACTGAATTAAATAATAATATAATGGACAACTTAAACTGGGATTGGGGAAATTGATGGAGGAGACAGTATCTGTATTTTGGGTGGACCTAGGATACAGGTTGTGTAGCCGACTGGGGGTTCAACTGCAGGGTTCCTGGGGGATGACTAACATCCCATCTATATTGTTATCGTTCCACTATTTTTACAGTGAGATTACTGTTACTGTTACTGAGTACCTAGCTGTACGGCCTTGTTCAGCGCCAGGAAACTGAGGTCGTGATCCCGGGTATGTACGGGACCCACCTAAGGCATGGACAATTCTCCAACCAATCAGTTTCAATAACTTAGGACCCTGATTGACACGTGTGATAGGCGTAGTATGGGATGCGTCTATTATAGGTGGCAATTGGTATTCGCTGACTTAATAAATAATAATGAACTGTTATAATATATTGTGACTGACCGTAATCACCTGACTGTACATTTATGTAATTATGATAGACATATGATTGTACACATGACCTGATTGTATACCAAACTAGTGACATATGTTAGGTTATACATTTTTTGTAAAGTCACCTAGAGGGGGTGAATAGGTGATGGCTAATCTTATGGTCACTAAATGCGGAACTAAAATCTTATATGACCTAAACTAAACTTCTTACACTAAACACCAAGTTTAACACAAGAGTGTTGCCGAATTCCCCGTGAAGGGCTCTGGACAAACTCCTTAAGATTCCTCTAAATAAGAGTTGAGGTGCCGCGTTGGTTCTCTTTGTTGAAAACTAGTGTTAGCAAACAATCCCCAAGCATATATCAATAAGCACACAATATATCAAGCATGTAAAGATAAACACAAAAGAAGCATGCAAGATATAAATAAGTAAGGGAGAGAGAGAAAGAGCAATCACAAATACGGGAGATTTGTTTCGAGGTTCGAGCACCCTTGCTCTACATCCCCGCCTTCACACTTGAAGGATTTCCACTATAATCGATCCCACCAGATCACTCGGTGCCGCAACACCTACAAGCTCTCGGACTCCCTAGTCCATACACACCGCAAGCTCTCTACCTCGCCGAGGCCGCACCTCAAACACCGAGTCCACACACGAACTCGAAACACCGCGAACCCGCAAGTCCGCCTCCTCAAAGTACAAAATAGAACTTTGGTGATCACAACTCTTGATCACCTAAAATCCTCTCACAACAAATCCTCCTATAGGTAGATATAGCAATGGATAGCTAAAGAGTTGTGTGAGAAAACAAGGATTGAAATGTGAAAAACACCTAGAGGGGGGGTGAATAGGTGTAAGTGCTAATCTAAGAAACTTAATGCAAACTAAGTGCGCTAAATGCGGAAGCTAATGCAAATTATGCACAAACTAATACAATACAACAAGTGTAGCCGAATTCCCCTTGCGAGGCTCTGGACTAACTCCCCTTGATTCCCCTTAAAATGGGTTTAGGTGCTATGTGAAGCTCTTGTTGGATGAGTATAAGTTAGGCACGCACACACAAGCAATCCAAGCAATATAAAATACACACAATCAAGCCAAGCATATAAGAATGAATAGCAATATGAATAAATGCAAGGCAATATGAAATATGCACAACACAAGCAAATATGATATGATATGAATAAGATGCTTTGCACAAATATAAGAGAGAGAGTTAGAGAGACAATGGATCAATACGCAAACACCAAGATATGTTTCGAGGTTCGAGCACCTTGCTCTACATCCCCGCCTACACCACCGTGTAGGATTTCCACTATCTCAACTCCCACCGAGGGAACCTCTACCGAAGAGGATTTCTTACAACCCAAGGAGTACCGAACTCCTCTCTCAATACAAACCACAACACCTCACACTAGAGGTGTCAACCAACAACCACACCTCTACCTAAGAGGCTTACAAACACAATCCCAATCACCTCACACTTGAGGGATCCAAACCAATACCACTCCGATCACCTCTACCGAAGAGGGATTCACAAATAAAAGGAGGGTTACAACACAAGAGGTTTACAACAACAACCTTAAACTCTCTCTTTCTTTTTCTCTTTTCTTTTTCCACAAAACAAGATCCTAATAGTTTAGGATAGTATGATAGCTCAAGTGTGGAAACTATGTGTTTTGGAAAACAAGAACTCAAAGAAAACACTTGGGAAATTTCTTGTAAAAGATAAAGAATGAAAGCCAATACAAAAATCCCAAATTCCAATTTCTTTGATTTTTCCAAAACCCAAAAACACAAAGAATAAATCTTGTTAGCACTTAAAACTCTTTTAAAACTCTTTTAAACACTTCAGAAAACTGGTATTTTTCTTCTTAAAAATCTTGGCCAAAATCCCCAAAGAGATGGGGTTTATATAGCCCCTATACAAAACTAGCCGTTAGGCTGATGTGGCAGTTCTGACAGCCACCGGTCGACCGGCCCGGTCGACCGCCAACGGTCAAAAATGTGACCGTTGGGCACTAGCGGTCGACCGGCCCGGTCGACCGAAAAATCCCGAGAGCAGAGCTCTCACCTCGGTCGACCGACCCGGTCGACCGGTTCTGTGCTTAACAGACGTGCACATCTGTGCACATCGGTCGACCGGATCGGTCGACCGGCCCTTTGGTGCGGTCGACCGGCACGGTCGACCGACCAGCCTGTCAGCCCAAAAACCAGGTCAGAAATTTAGGGAAAAATATTTTACAAAAATCTTTTATCATTTCTGAAAATTTCATAAAACTTGTTTTATCATTTCATGTTAAAACATAAACATGTGATAAAAATTTCAAGACAATATATCAACATATCAATTCATTTTTGTGTCTTGCAAATTTTATCAAAAACAAAAACCGGTATTTTTACCAAACTTGATTTTTCCAAAACATGAATAGGGATATCAAAAATAAGTTTGTTTAGCAAGTTAACCCATGTATGTATAACTAGAATACATCTACTATACATATAAAACATATAAACTTGTTTTGATCAACTATTCATAAAAACCAAATATCAAATCATAAAATGTGTGTGTTTTGTGCACTTGAGCATATCAACTAAACTAAGCTTTACAAATGGATCTAAAACACAAACTCTAAACTAGATACCTAAGTCTTCTTGTCGATCTTCCATCTTCAAGTAGACTCGGTCCTAAACTCCGTGATTCTCCAAGTGCAAAGGTATGATCTTTAAGCTTTGGCACCGGAATCAACATGAATAGCTTCTAAACTCCTTGTTGAAGCTAAACACCAACTAATATCCTGTTAATGATCTGAAACTTAGAAACACAAGAATATTAGTAAACATAACTACATGAGTGTTGATCATCATCAAAACTAGAGTGGAAGGCCATTGGCCAACAATCTCCCCTTTTTGATGATGACAAAACTCATGGAGTTATATATGCATGGATTAAAGATAAGCTTCAAGGAAGCTCCCCCTTAACTCATGCATCACAATAAACATAATAGATATGCAATGAAAGCACATGATACTAAACAAAATCATGCATCATATCTTATTATTTATCCTTATGCATGAACTTGGTATATGCAAAAACACAATCATGCATATATGAAAACAAAACTCAAATTCTTCTCCCCCTTTTTGTCAATCATCAACAAAGGGGTAATCAAAACCATAAATAAAACGAGGGGTAAAAATCTTTCTTCCCCTTTATGTCAAACAAAACAATAAAAGACAATGTTCTCCCCCTTTTTGTCTAAAACAAAAACAAAGTCAATAAGGGGTGACTTTAAAAACATGATATCAATTGAAAATCATCATCATGAAAACAATCGATACCAATTGAAATTAAACATAAATCTTGAATATCTAAACATGAATCTTGATACCAATTGTAGAATATATTTCATTTTGATGTTGATATCATATGTTCAAAATAACAACTTTTAATCATAAAGAGTGGGAGTACAAATACCAATTGAAGTACAAAATCAAATTTTCTCCCCCTTTATGAAAAACAAACTAAAGACATGCATAGTCTTGATAACAATTTAAAAGTAATCAATTTAAACAAAATTGAAACTCAAGCACTAGCATAAACACAAACATATATATGTATGAAAGATAGATACCAATAGAAATTGATATGCTTGGAATTTAAAGCATACATACATACAAAACATATATGAGTATACAAGAAGATCAAAATGATACCAATTGAAAGAGTTCAATGATACCAATTGACATAACAATGAGTTCAAGTGTATACATCATATTATCTACCACCCAATCATAATTCAAGTTTTAAAGATTTTCAATTTAGGGCATACATGAACATGATCTCCCATCCTACCGCCCTTGGAAGGTAGGGGTTTTCAAAGATAGATTTGAAAATGTAGTTTTGTTTGAAAATCACTACCAAAATGAAGAACACCGCAACTAGTTAAATGAAAAACTTGTTAACTAGCACGAAATCCTTCAAGCAAGGAATAAAACAAAATTGAAATTCACATGATAATCATCACTCTAACCAATAAAGCATAACTCATGAGAAACAAAACATGAGCAATAGATATGAGTGTACAAATAATATGTGAAGATCATAATCATGAAAAATATTTCATTAAGCTCAATTATTCCTTAAAAACACGAAATCATCAAAACTATCTAATCTTCACGGGATATGTATGTCTAATACAAACTAAAGTATACATACATATCCAAGATACAAACGAGTCCACAAGGATATATGCATGAAGGCACGTGGCTCAAAAAGGATACTCATGTATAGTCAATAGTTTGGATAAGATGGACATATACATGAAGTTAAATATTGACACAAAATCAAGAGAAACTAAATCTTCATCAAGACAAATTTCATTTCAAGGTATATGTATGATTTGTCAACACAAGAAGTATACATACATATCCCTTAAACACACTTTGAGTCCATAATAGATATTTGCATGAAAGGCAAATGACTCAAGGGGTATACATGTATATCTTAAAGTTTGGCAATACAAACATATACATGAAGTGAAACACACAATCATAAAACAAATCCAAAAATGAAATACAAGTTTGAAATGTATGAATCATCAAAACTGGACTATACTAGCACATCTAATGGGTTCAAATAAGCAATCAAGCCCAAACATATATAGATTTATTTGTGTCCCACTATATGTACAAGTATAATTCCTAGTCTTAATGAAAACTAACATCTAAACAAGTAATCTTAACAAGAAGCATCAAAACAAATACAAAAATCATCATGATAAACCTAAAACATGACTACTATGTAAATTCACATGTATTAGATTCATGATGTACATTATAGCTCAAACAAAAGTGAGAACACTAATTATGGATTCATATAAGCATGTGTGTCTCAAATACTATACATGTATGTCAAGGATCTAATAAACATGGAATGAACATACTAATCCAATGACAATAAAAACATGCTATAATCAAAGATGAAATATAAAGCGTGTAAACAAATAATAAGGAGTTAGGAATTGTTACCAAAACCTAGAAGGCAACCTCCTTGTCTCCAAAACTTGGTGGTCCTCTCCACCATCTCTTCCCTTGAAAGTGATGCATCCAATAGATTTCCTTTTAAGTACGGAACGCATCCACTCCAAGGTGTCATCACTCTCACGTCATGTGAGAGCCCACACCTACATCAAAAATAATAGGAGGGGTGGTCTTTGGTACCCATACTCTTTTGGGTCCATGGGGGTTAGTCCCTTCTCTAACCCAAACAAATTTCTTTGCTAAATTATCAACATGTAATCTATCATAGCAAAATTTAGCAAGGTGGCCCTTACGTCCACAATGTGTACATGTGTACACATGAGCATACATGTGATGGGTGTATCCGTGAGGAGCATGTGTATGCCGTGAAGGGTGTGCATGCATAAAGGATGGAACTTGTTTCTTTCGAACCAAGGTTTCCAACCGATTGTGGTTCAAGGCACATTGGCTCATAGTGGAGCCCAAACAATCAACCTTCTTCTTAAGCAAACAAATATCATCATTAATCTTAGAAGAAGAAGTGTGGCATGCAATAGGTGAAGTATGTGATACTACCCTAGCATGGCAAACATGAGCATCAATCTTATTTTGCAAAACAATGTTCTTCTTTAAACAAACATCTAGATCATTTGAAATAGAAATAATTTTATTTTTCAAATCAACATTCTCTTTTAAAACAAAATCAACTTTTGAAGACAAGTTCTCATTTTTCTTCAAAAGAACATGGCAATTATTTTTAGATTTTAAAAAATCATTTTCTTTAAGTGCAAGATCAAGTTGAGATTTTAATGAATCCCTCTCATTAGTAATCTCCTCTTTCTCTTGCAAAACAACATCAAGTCTAGCAATCAAATTTTTATTTTCATTATTAATGCCTAGACTCTTCTTTTTCAACAAGTTATATTTTTCTATTAGTTTTTCACAAACAATAGATAGTTCTTCATTTAAAGCATGGGGATCAACAAAATCATTTGAAGAACTAGCACAATCATTACTATCTAGTTGAGTTTCCGATTGTACCTCAAGGGAGTCATTCCCTTGGACCATGTAGCATTGTTGTGGTTCGGATTCTCCACTAGATTCCTCTTCTTGAATTTGAACTTGAAGCTTGGAGGTGGTGGTGGTTGTCAATTTGTTCCACACTGCAAAGGCGGAATCAAAGTTAGAAACACATAAGAGATAATCTTTAGGTAATGTGCTTCTAATGGCCTCTAGGGCATGTGCATTGGCCCCTATATGATTGCAATCACCAAGATAACATCTCTTGGTGGCGGCAAGGAAGACATGCAAACCTAGGGTCTTTAGGTACATGGACATCCTATACTTCCAAACATCAATGTTGGAAGGGTCAAAGCTAGGAGGGGTCATGAAGTCCATGGTAAACTATATATGAATGTGCAAACAAACAAATGCAAATGAGATTAGCAAGCAAATGGATCACTCCTAGGATGTTAAGCCTAAGTATCAGGAGCACTAGCTCTGATACCAATTGAAAAACACCTAGAGGGGGGGTGAATAGGTGTAAGTGCTAATCTAAGAAACTTAATGCAAACTAAGTGCGCTAAATGCGGAAGCTAATGCAAATTATGCACAAACTAATACAATACAACAAGTGTAGCCGAATTCCCCTTGCGAGGCTCTGGACTAACTCCCCTTGATTCCCCTTAAAATGGGTTGAGGTGCTATGTGAAGCTCTTGTTGGATGAATATAAGTTAGGCGCACACACACAAGCAATCCAAGCAATATAAAATACACACAATCAAGCCAAGCATATAAGAATGAATAGCAATATGAATAAATGCAAGGCAATATGAAATATGCACAACACAAGCAAATATGATATGATATGAATATGATGCTTTGCACAAATATAAGAGAGAGAGTTAGAGAGATAATGGATCAATACGCAAACACCAAGATATGTTTCGAGGTTCGAGCACCTTGCTCTACATCCCCGCCTACACCACCGTGTAGGATTTCCACTATCTCAACTCCCACCGAGGGAACCTCTACCGAAGAGGATTTCTTACAACCCAAGGAGTACCGAACTCCTCTCTCAATACAAACCACAACACCTCACACTAGAGGTGTCAACCAACAACCACACCTCTACCTAAGAGGCTTACAAACACAATCCCAATCACCTCACACTTGAGGGATCCAAACCAATACCACTCCGATCACCTCTACCGAAGAGGGATTCACAAATAAAAGGAGGGTTACAACACAAGAGGTTTGCAACAACAACCTCAAACTCTCTCTTTCTTTTTCTCTTTTCTTTTTCCACAAAAACAAGATCCTAATAGTTTAGGATAGTATGATAGCTCAAGTGTGGAAACTATGTGTTTTGGAAAACAAGAACTCAAAGAAAACACTTGGGAAATTTCTTGTAAAAGATAAAGAATGAAAGCCAATACAAAAATCCCAAATTCCAATTTCTTTGATTTTTCCAAAACCCAAAAACACAAAGAATAAATCTTGTTAGCACTTAAAACTCTTTTAAACACTTCAGAAAACTGGTATTTTTCTTCTTAAAAATCTTGGCCAAAATCCCCAAAGAGATGGGGTTTATATAGCCCCTATACAAAACTAGCCGTTAGGCTGATGTGGCAGTTCTGACAGCCACCGATCGACCGGCCCGGTCGACCGCCAACGGTCAAAAATGTGACCGTTGGGCACTAGCGGTCGACCAGCCCGGTCGACCGAAAAATCCCGAGAGCAGAGCTCTCACCTCGGTCTACCGACCCGGTCGACCGGTTCTGTGCTTAACAGACGTGCACATCTGTGCACATCGGTCGACCGGATCGGTCGACCGGCCCTTTGGTGCGGTCGACCGGCACGGTCGACCGACCAGCCTGTCAGCCCAAAAACCAGGTCAGAAATTTAGGGAAAACTATTTTACAAAAATCTTTTATCATTTCTGAAAATTCCATAAAACTTGTTTTATCATTTCATGTTAAAACATAAACATGTGATAAAAATTTCAAGACAATATATCAACATATCAATTCATTTTTGTGTCTTGCAAATTTTATCAAAAACAAAAACCGGTATTTTTACCAAACTTGATTTTTCCAAAACATGAATAGGGATATCAAAAATAAGTTTGTTTAGCAAGTTAACCCATGTATGTATAACTAGAATACATCTACTATACATATAAAACATGTAAACTTGTTTTGATAAACTATTCATAAAAACCAAATATCAAATCATAAAATGTGTGTGTTTTGTGCACTTGAGCATATCAACTAAACTAAGCTTTACAAATGGATCTAAAACACAAACTCTAAACTAGATACCTAAGTCTTCTTGTCGATCTTCCATCTTCAAGTAGACTCGGTCCTAAACTCCGTGATTCTCCAAGTGCAAAGGTATGATCTTTAAGCTTTGGCACCGGAATCAACATGAATAGCTTCTAAACTCCTTGTTGAAGCTAAACACCAACTAATATCCTGTTAATGATCTGAAACTTAGAAACACAAGAATATTAGTAAACATAACTACATGAGTGTTGATCATCATCAAAACTAGAGTGGAAGGCCATTGGGCCAACAAAATGGTGGAGGAAAACTCAAGAAAATCACTTTTAAAAACACTCTTGGTAAACTCCCCTTTTGATTGGAAATATTTGACTCTAAAACTTGTGGATATAACCATTGAAATGAATGGGAAAAACTAGCCCAAAACTCTTCTTGAAATCTTCGAGAAAACAGCCCCCAAATGGCTCAATTTATAGGGTTCCAAAAACTAGCCGTTATGGGCCAGACAGAGCTGACGGTCGACCGCCAACGGTCAGATTTCTGACCGTTGGGGCAGCGGTTGACCGAACCTCTGGAACAGAGAGCAGACTCTCTGCCGGTCGACCGTCCCAGTCGACCGAGGATTTCCAGAGAGCAAAGCTCTCTGGACGGTCGACCGGCCCTCCAGCCAGACTCGTGCACGTCTGTGCACGTCGCGCGGTCGACCGGCCCGGTCGACCGGCTGGAGCCAGGTCAGGGATTTTAGGAAAGAAAAACTTGGTCATTTTGGCTCAAATAAAATCCCATAAAATCATGAAAAATCTACAAAAATAATTTTACCAATATTCTTTGATAAACAAACATGCTTGCACAAAATCAAGGCATGTTACAAATAATTTTGGACTATTTTTGTAACTTGAAAATTTTGGCTTAAAACAAAACGGTATTTTCAAGAAACCAACCTTCTAAGGAAAAATACAGTTTTTGTAAAATTTGTTTTTTCGAAAACTCTTTCAAATACAAAAACAAGATATTTAAATAACTTTTAAAGCATAGAGTGTATGGAATTGATCCACTACACAAACATGGTGAAATATCTATGTTTTTGACATTAAGCTCTAAATACGGTTTTGGTTAAAACATGTAAACTAGAATACCAAAAAACCAAACCGATATTTTTCCAAAATGAAAACTCTTTTGTAAAAACACATATAAATATCAAGAGTGTGTGTGTATAGATATACTTGAACAATCCACCAACTATTCTATCCTTTACATTTTATCTAAAAACAAAATCTTATAAAAAAACCTAGACACAAGTCTTTATCTTCTTGAAGTCTTCACTTGAAGTCTTCTCATCTTCTTGACTTGGTCCAAACTCGATCCAAAGAGCTAGACTCCTCTTGAGTACTTGATGTGGTCTTGATGCACAAGCTCTTGAATCAAACCGTGCTAGCTCCAAAATTTGACTTTAAATCCTTTGTCGAAGCTACACACCTAATAAGATCTTGATCAACAAATCTGAAACTAATTAAACACAAGATCATTAGTACTATAATTACATGAGTTGATCATCATCAAAACTAGAGTGATAGGCCTTTGGGCCAACAATCTCCCCCTTTTTGATGATGACAAAACTCTTGAAGTTATATATGCATGGATTAAAGTAAAACTTCAAAGAAGCTCCCCCTTAACTCATGCATACCATATAAACAAATAAATATGCAATGAAGGCTCATAAACATGTATGCAAATACTAGGAGATAAACATGCCAATCAAGCATAAAACTCATCAAATTCCTTTTTCTCCTATTTGCAACATAAAATATATATGCATAAACATAAATACTTCTCCCCCTTTATGAATAAAGTAAGGAAAACATGCATATACACTAAATACTTCTCCCCCTTTTTGTCAATCATCAACAAAGGGGTTAAAGTAAAAACAAATTTTTCTCTCCCCTTTTGTCCAAAACATAGAATCAATAAAGGGGTAATCATAGACAAATCAATAAAAGGTTATATGCGATATACATTCATGAAGAGGAAGACGCTAAGTTAGCTTCCCTACATATATGCATTACATGAAGAAGGGATGACAAGCCCTAATTCACATAACACATAATCTGTAATGCATAAGAGGATATGTGAAGCTCCCCCTACACACGTGTACCACATAAAGAAGAGTTGTCAAGCTCCTCAATATAAGATACACTCAACATGAATCTATATATAGAAGAGATGTTAAGCTCTCCTTGCATATAGGTAATACAAATCAAAAATGTTTTGATTTTTAATTGTTCAAACAAAATTTTAAATTTTTCTCAATAAAACAAATTTTGAGATATCTTAGCAAACAAAATTTTTAAGATACCAATTGTAAAAAAAATCATGTTGATACAAATTGTAAATAAACATTACAAATTTTGAATTTTTCAAATAGGTAATACATATTGATACCAATTGTAAATTTATAACAAATTTGAAATTGAAGCATATTGATATCAATTGAAAAACAATGCATAAGCTTTTTTAAAAAAAATGTCAATTGAGATACCAATTGAAAATAAAGTTTTAACTTAAGCTTAGCATAAACTTTGTACTTTAAATATGTAAACCAATTGTAAAGCAAGCACACAAAAATCATATATATGTATGAAAAGAGAATACCAATAGCAATTGATATTATGAAAATAATGAAGCATACATATATAGAAAACAAAATATGAGTATATATAAAATTATAAATTTAGATACCAACTGAAAAGATCCAATGATACCAATTGAAAATAACAATGTAAATCAAGTATATAACTCATAACCTACCACCCTTTATATGCACAAGGTAAAGGATTTTCCAATAAAGCTTACAAGGCATACTCGCCCAGCCATCCGCCCATTGAGGTGTTGGTAGGGGTTTTCAAAATTAGAGTTTGAAAAATATTTTTAGTATTGAAAACACTACCAAATGAAGAATACTTAACTAGTTAAAAGTAATTTTAAAAAAAACTAGTTAAAGATCCTTCAAAAACATGAAATCAAAACATATGTTTTTCATGAATCATACCAAATACACAAAAGTTGACACTCAAAGTCCATGAAGCTCAAAAATAATCATGAAACAAAGTCATAAATAAACAAATAAAAGTGTGAGTGCACAGGAATCATGTAATTAGCATTTTTCATGAAAATAGTCAATAAAGCTCAAAACAAAAGTCATTTTATCAAAAAAAAATGAAAGATCATTTTAACTTCTAGGTATATGTATGAATTATCCAAAACTAACAATATACATAAATATCTCAAACATAAAAAGAGTCTATGATATAATTTGCTTAAAGGCAAGAGACTCAAAAAGGGTATACATGTATATTTATTAGATTTGAATAAAAATGCATATACATGAAGTAAAAACATGAAAATAGGCAAAACAAGTGTAAATGAGAGAATCATCAAAACTAGGCTATACATGTGCTTATAGTGAGTACAAATGAATAATGAAGTGCAAACATATATGAATCAATTTGTTGTTCACTACTTGTACAAGTATACATCCAAGTTTTGATAAAAACTACATTTAAACTAGTATTTACCACATGAAGCACATAAATAAATAAAACATGAACATGCTAAATAATCATCAAATGAAAGAAGCATGTAAACTTAACTAAGAGTTTTAGAGATAATTACCAACACATGAACTATACTCCAAAGCTCCAAAACATGGTGGTTGTCCCACCAAACCTCCTTGATAGCGGTGCATCAATTATATATTCTTCAAGTCCATGTGCATCCACCATCAAGGCACCTTCCCTCTCACGTTTTGTGAGAGCTCTCACCTACATCAAAAACACAAGGTGGAGATTTTGGTACCCATTTTTTTCTTGGGTCCTTGGGGGTTAGTCTTATAAGGAAACCAAACATTTTTATTATTAGCAAAATTTAAATGATGTATCTTATCAAAATAAAACTTTACTAAATGGCCTTTGCGGCCACAATGTGTACATTTGTACACCTTAGGATGCATATGAGCATGGGTGTGGTCATGACGTGCAATATGTGCATATGCATGATGATGTGCATGAACATGTGGAGCTTGTTTCTTTGAAAACAGAGACTCCAACCTCTTGTGATAAAATACACACGAGCTCAAGGTTGAGCTCAAACAATTTATTTTATTTTTCAAAACATTTATCTCATTTTCATTTATGGTAGCATGTAAAGTATGATGAGAATGAGAATCATTTTTCTTATTCTTTTAGAAAAATTTTCTTTTTCTTTTTCATCAATTTTTCTTTTCAAAGAAGTGTTTTCATTTAAAGCAACTTCTCTTTGTTTTTCCACCAAAACAATTTTATTTTTCAATGAAGTGTTTCCTTCACAAAGATCACTCAATTTAGACATCAAGAAAACATTCTCATTTTTCAAAATTTCATTTTCTTTTTCAATGCATGCAACCTTATTTCTAAATGAATCATTTTCTTTTAGCATGCAATCAAAATTCTTTTTCAAATTTCTATTATCTGTTCTAAGCATGTCATATCTCTCTAATAGTTATTGACAAAATGAAGCAAGTTCATCATATGACATGTCATTATCTTCTACCTCGGATTCGGTAGTTACCTCAAGGGGGTTATCCCCTTGGACCATGTAGCACACGTTGGAGGTGTCGCTTCCAACATCCGAGTCGCTCCCCGCATAATATAGATCTTTTTCGCCAAGGGAGATGAGGGTGTTCCATGCTAAAAAAGCCGAATCAATGTTAGAAACCCTAAATAAATAATCATCATTTAGGGTTAATTTTATAGCATGAGGGGCTTTTGCATTAGCCTCAAAATTTTGCCATTTAAACAATATGAATCTTTAGTAGTGGCAAAATAAACATGAATGCCTAGGGCCTTGAGGTACAAGGACATCTTCACCTTCCATATATGGATGTTAAGAATGTCAAAAGTGGGAGGTGACATGAAATCCATGGTGTGTGTACAAATATTGTGATTAGCCTAAAATGAGGATCTTTAACTCTAGGTTGTAAGACCCAAATCAAGAGCACTTGGCTCTGATACCAATTGTAAAGTCACCTAGAAGGAGGGTGAATAGGTGATGGCTAATCTTATGGTCACAAAATGCGGAATTAAAAACTTATATGACCTAAACTAAACTTCTTACACTAAACACTAAGTTTAACACAAGAGTGTTGCCGAATTCCCCGTGAAGGGCTCTGGGCAAACTCCTCAAGATTCCTCTAAATAAGAGTTGAGGTGCCGCTTTGGCTCTCTTGGTTGAAAACTAGTGTTAGCTAACAATCCTCAAGCATATATCAATAAGCACACAATATCAAGCACGTAAAGATAAACACAAAAGAAGCATGCAAGATATAAATAAGTAAGGGAGAGAGATATAGAGCAATCGCAAACACGGGAGATTTGTTTCGAGGTTTGAGTACCCTTGCTCTACATTCCCGCCTTCACACTTGAAGGATTTTCACTATAATCAATCCCACCGGATCACTCGGTGCCGCAACACCTACAAGCTCTCGGACTCCCTAGTCCGTACACACCGCAAGCTCTCTAGCTCGCCGAGGTCGCACCTCAAACACCGAGTCCACACACGAACTCGAAACACCGCGAACCCGCAAATCTGCCTCCTCAAAGTATAAAATAGAACTTTGGTGATCACAACTCTTGATCACCTAAAATCCTCTCACAACAAATCCTCCTATAGGTAGATATAGCAATGGATAGCTTAAGTGTTGTGTGAGAAAACAAGGATTGAAATGGTGGAGGAAAACTCAAGAAAATTACTTTTAAAAACACTCTTGGTAAACTCCCCTATTGATTGGAAATATTTGGCTCTACAACTTGTGGATATAACCACTGAAATGAATGGGAAAAACTAGCCCAAAACTCTTCTTGAAATCTTAGAGAAAACGGCCCCCAAATGGCCCAATTTATAGGGCTCCAAAAACTAGCCGTTATGGGCCAGACAGAGCTGACGGTCGACTGCCTGGTCGACCTCCAACGGTCAGATTTCTGACCGTTGGGGCAGCGGTCGACCGGCCTGGTCGACCGAACCTCTGGAACAGAGAGCAGACTCTCTACCGGTCGACCGTCCCGGTCGACCGAGGATTTCCAGAGAGCAAAGCTCTCTGGACGGTCGACTGTCTAGGTCGACCGGCCCTCCAGCCAGACTCGTGCACGTCTATGCACGTCGCGCGGTCGACTGGCCCGGTCGACCGGCTGAAGCCAGGTAAGGGATTTTAGGAAAAGAAAAACTTGGTCATTTTGGCTCAAATAAAATCCCATAAAATCATGAAAAATCTACAAAAATAGTTTTACCAATATTCTTTGATAAACAAACATGCTTGCACAAAATCAAGGCATGTTACAAATAATTTTGGACTATTTTTGTAACTTGAAAATTTTGGCTTAAAACAAAAACGGTATTTTCTAGAAACCAACCTTCTATGGAAAAATACAGTTTTTGTAAAATTTGTTTTTTTCAAAAACTCTTTCAAATACAAAAATAAGATATTTAAACAACTTTTAAAGCATAGAGTGTATGGAATTGATCCACTACACAAACATGGTGAAATATCTATGTTTTTGACATTAAGCTCTAAATACGGTTTTGGTTAAAACATGTAAACTAGAATACCAAAAACCAAACCGGTATTTTTCCAAAATGAAAACTCTTTTGTAAAAACACATATAAATATCAATAGTGTGTGTGTATAGATATACTTGAGCAATCCACCAACTATTCTATCCTTTACATTTTATCTAAAAATAAAATCTTGTAAAAACAAACCAGACACAAGTCTTCATCTTCTTGAAGTCTTCTCATCTTCTTGACTTGGTCCAAACTCAATCCAAAGAGCTAGACTCCTCTTGAGTACTTGATGTGGTCTTGATGCACAAGCTCTTGAATCAAATCGTGCTAGCTCCAAAATTTGACTTTAAATCCTTTGTTGAAGCTACACACCTACTAAGATCTTGATTAACAAATCTGAAACTAATTAAACACAAGATCATTAGTACTATAACTACATGAGTTGATCATCATCAAAACTAGAGTGATAGGCCTTTGGGCTAATTTTTGACATTAGTTATTTCCTTTTGTCATGAGATCAGTTATATATCGTTCATATCTTTGTTCTTAATATTGATTATTCTGTTATCCTTCATTTCAGTTATCATGTTTTCATTGTTTATGTTGTCATTATACACGAGCACCTTTCTCTTTACACACACACTCATTAGGTCTCTTCTGACAACCCTGGATTCGTACGTCCTGGGTATTGGTCATCTTCTTATATTGTTCAGATGTTCGTGTGATCGTATGCTTTACGAGAAGCTGGATTCTCTCTCTTTTTGTCCTAGTATTCTTATCTCCCTTGTCTCTTCATGTATTTCCTGATTTTCTATACATATCAGATTCAATCTTTATTTCAGTTCTTGTTCATATGATATCATGTGTGGATACTTATATGTAATATTACAGTGATCGTTGATTCGTCATAGTGTAAATTATAGCTTGTTCAGGTTAATTTAGGCTTAGCGTGTATACATGGGGTATTTTTCTCGCGTATATGCGTCGCTGACTCTCATCGTGCCTCCACTTCAATGTATTTGGGAAGCAGGGCGTGACAGTTCACATTTTCCACCACGGCGAAATCGAATTTCTTCAAAATAAAATAGACAAGACTGACTCATTGGCTATTATCTAAGGGTTTCAAGATTTCAGCATGAACAGCCTCTTATAATATAGGGTTTAACCTACGCTGCGGGTCTCTCTTGGGTGTTGCTTCTTCATTAAGATGAATATGATATTGAACTAAGGCTGAACTCAATCCCTTTATGTTGGTCATAATCCAACCAATGGATTCCTGTCTCCTAAGAATTATTTTAATATTCTCTTCTTCCCCGTCAGTCAGATTGGATGCATTTATGATGGGAAAGGTCTCTTATTTTCCTAGATAGACGTACTTGAGATACGTAGGTAAAGCTTTCAACTCTAAGAAGGGGAAGGCTCAATGAAAGGAGGAGTCAAGTTTATGAGCTTCACATTTGATGAAATAGGGTTTGAGGCCCAATTCACAGCAGACTCGACAATCTGATCAAGGTTAAAGCCTTCTAACTCTAACTCGAAGTCACAATCATGTTCTCAAGTTCTCAATGAGGCTGACTTCAAATGTTTGATCCTCAACATCACGGGGTTGCTTTCCTAGGTTGAAGACATTGACTTCTCTAGTCATGTCTTCAAAGATTAACCTCATGGAACCATTCCTACCGTTGATAATAGCATTGCAGTAGTAAGGAATGGGGCCCTAGGATAACGGGAGTTTAAGCTTTAGGATTGGACACAGGTTGTGTCTTAAGAACTATGAAATCAACGGGGTAGATAAATTCCCTGACCCGAATACGGACATCATTAATTTTCTTCTTGGAAACTTTAACTAACTGGTCAGCCAGTTGGATGGTGACTCGAGCTGGACTAAGATTGCCCAACCATGATTGTTGATAAACTGAGAAAGGAAGAAAGTTGATTCTTGCTCCTAAGTCAAGAAGTGCACGACTAATCTCGGCTTGCCCTGTAGTGCAGACAATGGTGGGACAACCCGGATCCTTTTACTTGACAGGGATCGGACCGGACAGTAGCTCACTAATATTAGTGGCTAAGAAGACTTTCTTGAGCACATTAGTTTTTCTCTTCTTGGTGCACATGTCCTTAAAGAAAATTCATATGATGAGATTGTCGGATGGCATCAAGAAGTGGCACATTTATCTTCACTTAATTGAAGATCTCAATTATCTTATCCATATGTGGATTCTTCTTGTTGTTCTTCAGCCTATTAGAAAATGGTACTATAGGCTTGTACACCTGACTGGCTGACTTGATTTTTTCTGACTCATTAGATTGGGATGGATTGAAACTAGATGAAGTGGATGCTTGTGTGTTGTTGTGCTGAATGGGATTGGGAGGCATAGACACATAATTATCAACTTTCTTTCCTGACCTCAATATATGAACAATATTACATTGATTCATGGGATCCTCTTCAGCCATATGAGCTTGACTAGACTTCCTAGAGTTAGCAACCAGTTAACTAGGCAAAGTTCCTTTGGGCCTTTCATTTATCGAACTGGCTAACTGACTTATTTGACCCTCTAACCTAGATATGGCTTGTCTCGTATTCTGCATAAAAGAGCTAAAATCTTCTCTAATTTGGTTGATTTCTGTCAGCAAGGGGACATTGGAAGAAAGGTTGTGGAGCTTGGGTGAAAAAGTTGTTTTGATAATTATAAAAGTTAGAGTGATTGAAAGAATTGTGTTGGTAATTTGAAAAGTTAGACTGATGATTATAAGAATTGTGATTATGATTGGGATGTTGAAAGTGGTTTGACCTTGAGTGGTCATTATTGTTTTCGCTCCATGAGAAATTCGGATGATTTCTCCAGCCAGGATTATACGTTTGAGCATAAGATTGTTATGGGCCCTTGACAAGGCCACATTTATGGGCTTAGGATACATTTGTTGAGCATTGAAAATAGGGCACTCCTCAAACACATAGTTCATGGCTTGACAGTAAATACTGTACGGATTTGAAAATTAGTTTGGGCCAAGTTAGTTGACTGAAACTGGCGCCTTAGTTTTTAGAGCTTTCAGTCTTCTTATTATGCTTGAAATTTTAGCCTCGAAAGTTATGGATGATTCTATTGAATGGAGACATCCTTTTGAAGAGATAAGATTTGTATTTCTAGATTTTTCAGGAGTAGGTTCCCATTGGATGATTTTTTCAGCTAGGTTCTCAAAAAAATCCCACCTTTGATTTTCATTCTTTTGCAAGAATCCCCCTTGGCGCATGGTTTCTAAGAGGGTTTTGTTCTTATAGTCTAAATTATCATAGAGAATTTGATATTGTCGCCACTTCTCTATGCCATGATGAGGACACTAGATAAGGAGGTCTTTGAAGTTTCAAAGCAACTCCAAAATAGTTCACTAGGTTGTTACTTGAACTGCATGATGTTCTTCTTAATAAGACAGATCTTGTAAATTGGATAGAATTTCTTTAAGAAGAGCTTGATAAATCTATCCCATGATGTAATGGAACCAGCCGCTAAGCTGTATAGCCATTTCTTGGCTAAGTCCTTAGAGAAAATGGGACGAGTCTAAACCTAATAACATAATGTGAGGGATTTTCATCATTAAGCATACTTGCTCAAATTCTCTTATAAAGAAATACGCATCTTTAGACTTTAAGCCATGAAACTTAGGGAGTGGGTTAATGAACTAAGACTTAAGCTCAAAATTGTTGTCACCAATCAATGAAAGTTTGATTCAAGATGGAAGCGAGGTTCTTATGGTGTAGAACCTATCCTGCAAAGGTGTTGGTTGAGCCATAATCAGATATGATTTTGGTTCTGGTTTTGATGGTAAAGTGATTCTAGTCAACCTAGATGAATTTGTGCCTCTCGACCGCACTTTCATACATAAATATTACCACAAACAAGCTCACCAATCAGTCAAAAAGAAAAAAGAAAAATTTAACCATGCCTATTCTAAAGGAGACTTGGACCTATCTCATGCATTGTCCTCAATATATGAATGAATGCATATATGCATGAAAAACAAGGGAAGAAAAAAAATGTTACCTTAAGGTGGTGGTTCTAGTAGTGTTCTGTTTAAGCCAAACATTGCTATTCAATCTAAATATTGTGGATTATCAAGGAACTCACCTTTGGTGATCTCTTTCTTATTTACAGTGTCACAACCCTCAAGTAAATAGGATCATGCAAAACCTAACATTAAAATCATCTCGATTATATGATCAATCTTGGAATATCATCTCAGAGTCATAATGGTCATTACCTAAGTCCAACAATAGAATGTGATTTGGTAGAATGGTTGATTTAGGCTCCAGGATGATAGGACCGAGAACCAATGCTGACTCGGAAAAATCAAGTTTAGATTTGAGAGTCTGTTTTGGTTCAATAGTTGAGTCCAAATTAAAAAATTTAATTTCACATTCTTTTCTCATCAATGGAATGTGACTACCAACAATTGGTGATTCAATTTCTTGATCTGTGGGTACAAGAATAAATGTTGGTTCAAAAAATTGGTCCAAATTTGGTAAAGATACCGGAGTCAACATAAATTTAAAAATGGAAACTGAATCACAAGGTTGGGGATCGAGGTCACATTCACATTCAAGTTCAATCTCATTGAATGAAAAACTTGCCAATTTGTTCAAGATTTAGAATTGGTCAAGTTGAAATTTGTGTGATGAAATTGAGTCTTGATTAAAGTCTCCAAGACACCAAGATTATTCATTCCTATGAATATGGCTAGGGCAATCGGGAATGGTCGAACATGTGTTAGGTAGAGTTTTATCATTCCTATCTTTCACTATGTTGATCAAACAACTCATTTGTGCTTCTAGCTTATTGAATGATTGGAAAAAATAATTTTCAGACTGAATCAGGTTTTCCATACTCCTCTTCAAGTCCCTAGGTTCTTCTTCTTGTGGTGGGACATGAAAAATTGGGTAAGGATCTTGAATTTGAAAATCTTGATGGACTTTTGAGTTCTTAAGCTGCATGGACTCAAAGACGGCTTCATAACTCTTTTCTAAATCTGATTTTTCTTTTACTGGTTGATTTTGAAAAGGATTATATGAAGGTGGTTGTTGGTAAGGTTTTTGACCATATGACTCAGGGGAGTTGTATCCCCACTGACTCTGTGAAGAGTGATGATGATTGTTCCTGTCTTATTCATAATATTGAGACTGGGAAATATATTGATTCAAATAAGAGCAATCTGGCATATTTGATTAGTTAAAGTTATGATATGTCGTGTTGGTAATAACCGAGTCAAAAGAGGTCGGTGTGAAGTATAGATCATTATATGTATTGAAATAATTATAATTGTAATCCATATCACAAAGATATCAAAACAAAAACAAAAAACAAGCAATCAAACAAACAAACAAAAAGAGAAAAAAAACTAGCCTATGTTAGGGTAGACCTTAGATCTAGACGACTCCTAACCAATTGACTGTCCATGAGGGGTATGTTACAGAATCTGACTACAAGTTAATCGACCAGGTAGGAGAACGATTAGTGGAAGGTATCCGCGCTTAAAAGCAACGGGCCTAATTAAGCCAAACTACCAGCCTTCGAGGTTTCGCCTCTTAATCCCTAACCTTTGACATCGATTTGGCAAGAGTCAAATTCTAATCAACTTTTCCCTTAGGTCAGCCTCCTATTGAGTCCGAGATGTCCGTAGGGCCAACTTTTACTCAATTTTAGTTAGGCTTGGGTTAGTGGGTGAGGAGATTGTTTGTGGGCTAAGAGAGGGTAATGACTTCGTCACCTTATCTTATTTAGGACAAGCCCTTAAATCAATTTAGTGCAACATGTACATGTATATGAAAAGCAACACTTGAAAAGCAACACTTAAGTAATGTAAACAATTCAAAAGTGTTCTTACACTACATGCTATGCACATGTACCTTTGCTCCAGCACTATTCAACAGTAATTTAAAAGATAAACGAATTAGACACGTGCATAAATGCAAGACTAAATCATTTTTAACATTTACAAAAAACCACTTTATTGTTGAATTAACTATAGTGTGCAAAATAAATTAATAAGGAAATTTAATACATGCAGAAGATATATTTTGCAGTGTGAAAGCACCTACAAAAAGATCAATTAGTAGTCCACCATAAATGCCATGGAAACACAACTTTTACCGCGTTTGTGCGGCACAATTGTGGGCTCTGATGCTCTGCCTTCCTGGGCAGAGGCACAGACTAGCAATATGTCAACTGCAGCTCTTAGATTCCTGAAATCAGCCTCTGCACATAAAAACAAAGAAGAAAAGATTAAACTGTTTAAAGTAAATCAAAACAAAAATAAAAACTTACTGTCCCTCCTTAGCAACGACGCCAAAATTTGATTGAGCTTAAATCTGTACAAGAAAAGTGATAAACTAAATTTTAAGAATTGAATATGTAAGTTCTCAATACTACCACTGTAGAGAGTGGTTATACAGGTCATAATCTACAAGGAGGGACTAGCGATGGAAGCTTTTAAATAAGTTTTTTTTCCTTTTGAGTTTACAAAAACATGTTAGAAATTTCTTCTCAGTTTTAGAAAAGGAAAAGAAAATAACAATGAAAAGGTTAAGTTAGAAGATGGAAGATGAATATGGTGGTGTTGTTTTAAGAACTAATTTAAAAGAAAAGAATTAAAGTGATAAAAGAAGAGTGGTTTTGGAGTGGAATTCTAAACTAACAATTAAAAGAAAAAATAAAAAATCTTACTAACCTCTTGCGTTGATTACCGCACCCTTGATTGTTGGCAAAAGCTTACCTTACTTCGGAGGCGATCAATGCATAACCCATAAAATCAAACTTAGTCCTCGTCCATATTACATCATTAAAAGGAACAAGAATGAAAAGATGCAGACTCTGGAGGAGGAGATCATCATCATGAAATATTAGTGGCACTCACACAAGCACGGCTATACCGATGCTACTAGATTCACTTGGATACTTAATCATACACAAAAAGAGATCGAAAGAAAACAATAATAGAGAATAAAATTCAACCTTGATTTAATTGAATAATAATAAAAGAAAAGAAGAATACTTACATTGTTGTTACTCTTAGCACAAGCATCTCCCTTATTATCCCATGAAGCTCTTCTTCGATCTTAGTTACATAAAAAAAATGAAAAATTATATCAACAAGAAAAAGAAAATGTTCGCGGTTCGAAGTTTATGAAGAAATCCATCATTGTTAAACGCGTACAAGTTATAAAAACCTAAACTTATTAGAATCTTTTTAATAAAATTGTGTAGTGACAAGTTAAGGGTTGAATCCATAGAGAATTGTTAAATCCTAGTTATTAAAAATCTAATTTTATGTTAATCTAGTTGAAAAATCCTTTAAGGAAAATATGAAGAAAACAAAAATATGAATAAAATAAAAATAAAAAGATTACTAATCTTGTGCGAAAACTAATTAATTAAAGTGATGAAGATTGAACCTAAGAATTGATATGATGGGAAGAGGAAGATGAAACTCAGCAACTTTGTTTCTTGTCGTCACTTTAATGCCTCCCTCGTCCGATCTATATTGAAGACAAAAAACTAACAAAATAAAAGAAGAGTAAACATGCATGAGATTGTTGATGAGTTCATAAAATAAAACATGCAATGAGAAGAAGAAAATCGCATCACAAAAATAAAAGAAAGAAGTAGAGAAAACTTATACTGAAACACTGCAAGATCTCTAATGAAGAAGACTGATTTTTATTGAAGAATCGTTATTACAATCTCTTGATCCCAAACTCACATTACAATTTATAACTTTTCTCTCAATTGCTTTTCAGCCTCACGGTGTACCTATCTCTCACTGAATACATGTATTTATAGGAAAACAAAGAAAAGGAATAGCGTAGAGAGATAGGGGGAGCAAACGCTCCCCTAAATTCAAAAATATACCGCGAATGTGGCCAAATCCTGGCCGTGGGGCCAGGATCTAGGGCTTTTGTCCGTCGTTTCTTCCTTTATCCTTCTATCCTTCTGGATTTTGAATCTCTGTTCCATATTTGATGATATCTTCTTTTGTCCTTAGCAAAATTGATAGCGACTTCTTCTAATCCATTTTTTCTTTGAATTATGATGATATTATCTCATATGATATACCTGGTCCTCAGAGAAGATTACTTCTAGAACCTCTGAATATGAATCAATCCTCTTTGATTTGAACTTATGGATTTATTTGGATAGGATTCATGTTTATCTTTTGTCTATCATACCCTGTATGAATTAGGACATTAAGACAAGTGAATTGTAGGAATTATTACAAAATGAACATAGGAATGCAATAACAATTATGCAATATATGTGTCAAAAAGCACCCCCACACTTATCTTTTGCTCATTCTCGAGCAAAACAAAACTAAACCTAAGATTTTATTGGACCACTTTCACAGGTCATGCGATTGCACTGAGCATGTGCCACGAGCCATTAAATCTCTAAGTTACCCCTAGGGAGGAGTTGTAGTCTCCAGAGGATTTTTAGCGGATTACACCCACAAAATCCATAAAGAAAACAAATAAATTATTAGTATTTTTGAAAATACATGTTAAAAAGAAGAGAAAATATTTGAAGTATTTTTACAAGAATTAAGCAATTTACAATTTATAGGAGCACCAAACTATTCATCCCTAGACTTAGTCTTTATTCAAAGATTTATTATCAATCAGAGTTAGGAGTAAAATTATATTCTCATCTAGTCTATCATTTTACCCTAAGTCATATGCATCTTATGACCATGAATATTTTGACTAAGGGTTCTTCAACCCGAACTCTTATGCCTTATTTATGTATATATTGGTGGTAATATTCCTTAGCTTTCTTAAGCTTTCTAATTTGCCCATGTAATGAACCTTGATTGGTGACTCCCAAACCGGATGGTTTTATAGCACCGGGTGAGAAGACACCTCACGGACTTAGAACTCGAGTAAACAAGGCCACAAAATTAAAGATTTTATTTTATGATATGAACCACTTTTAGGCGTGAATAATTATGCTTTATGACACAAAAATCCAGCTTAATCAAAGGATTCTTATTGTATATATAACTTTCTTCTTCTTCTTTTTATAAGGCATAAGAATTTTTATTTTTGAACCCTAAGTGTGTATGTGTATATGCATATTTTATCAAGGTAAAAATCAAGATTAGATTATTTTTTCAATTTCTTTTCCTAATCCTAGAAATCAAACAAATATTCTTTTCAACCAAGTATAAGAAATCCTAATTATGATTCTTCTATTCCTTAAAATTAACTTGATTTCTTGAAAAAATACGTTAAAGTATTATTTTTTCCTTTTCAAAAAGTTTTATTTTATTTTTTTATTTTATTTTTATAGACCTAAAAGAAAACCTATGTTGGAACCCTCCCCCACACTTATCTCATGCATTGTCCTCAATGTATGAGTGAATGCATAGCATGCTACAAATGTAAGAATGTGAAGGGTAGATAGTACCTGATGAAGAAGAGTGAATGTCATCCATCATTGCCTAGTTAAGAGAAAAAACACAAAAACTATAATACAGAAATAGACTCCTAGCATGTATAGAGATTAATCCTATAACAGGATCCCCCAGAAGGATTTTCTTCACTTGTGGGCTTAGATACACAGGATATGGTTTTAAATGATGGCCATTTACTTGAAAAGTGGTACCATCCGAGACATTGCAGACCTCAATTGCACCATATGGGTGCACCTTATGAACAATTTAGAGACCAATCCAACGGAATTTTAGTTTTCGATAAAGGAGATGTAAACGTGAATTGTAAAGCAAGACTTTCTATTCTGGCTGGAATTTTATAAAATTATGACTCGATCATGTATCATTTTCATACGGTCCTCGTGCCATTTTGCACAGTCATATGCATCGTTTCTTATCTCTTCAAGCTCATCAAGTTGATACTTTCTAGACTCTCCTGCCTTGTCTAGATCAAATTTAGATGTTTGATCACCCAGTATGCCTTTGTTCTAGCTCTAGCTCGACAGGAAGATGGCAAAATTTGCCATAGACTAACCTATATGGAGAGATTCCAATAGGAGTCTTGAATACAGTTCTGTGTGCCTATAAGGCATCAGTCAATCGAATAGACCAATCTTTTCTAGTGATATTTATAGTTTTCTCTAAAATGGTCTTAATAGCTTTGTTGGAAATTTCTACTTGGCTACTAGTCTGTGGGTGATAATGGGTGGCTACCCTAGCAATATTTTTTCATTAAGGCTTCAAATGTACGATCGCATAAATGTTTTCCACCACCACTAATGATTGCATGAGGAAAGCCAAAATGAGAGAATATATTCTCTTTTAAGAAATTTACCACAACTTTATTGTCATTGGATCTACATGAGCCTCTATCCATTTAGATACGCAGTCAACTGTCATAAGGATATATTGGTATCCATGAGACATAGGGAAGGGGCCCATTAAGTCAATGCCCAACATCAAACATTTTGACAACTAGGATCGAGTTTAATGGCATTCCGTTTCGTCATGCAATATTCCCTAATCGTTGACAACATTACTAACATAGAATTTTTTGGATTTTCTTTCTTTTTCACTTCTTTTAGGATACTTTTAGGGATCGTTCCTTTTGTACAGGATTTTCCTTTCCTTAAAAACTTTTTGAAATAAGAGACGAAGTTTTGATCTATTTTTAAGAAAATTAAGATGATCTTAGAAATTAAGGAAGCCTACATTATGACATCTTAAACCTAGTTGAAATAATAGATCTTGTTTAAAATTATAGGTTAAGTATAAAAGATTGGAGAGATAATTTATCTCAAATTTTTTGCCTTAGATAGTATGCACTTTACACTTACACATTTTTTGGGATGGAAATAAAGACCTAAAATGCCTTAAAGTAAAAAAATTAAAAGAAAAAAATAAAAATGGCATAAATGAATAAAATACCACTTTTTAAGCTAGATAATTATGCCTCAAGAAGTATGATTATTCACGCCTAATGGTGGTCAAAAGAAATAAATAATCCCCCTTAGTTTTGTGGCCTTGTTTACTCGAGTCCTTAAACCCGATGGATGTTTTCTCATCTGATGCCCTAAAACCGTCTAGTCTTGAAGTCATCAGTTAAAAGCTCACTACCCAGGTAAACTAGAAAGCCTAAAAAAAACTAAGGGAAGAAAAAAAAGGAAAAAGAAAAAATATATATAAATAAATGGCTTGATGGTTAGAGTTAAAATCCTAGAAATTTTCACTATCATAAAGTGCATATTATCTAGGTTTTATAAAGGATAAAATATTCAATCCAATTTTGAATTCTTACCTTAATTGAAGATAAGATCTTGCATATAGACTAAGTTTAAGGAAGAATAATTTTTAGTGGACTTATGATCTTAGATCGCTTCTATTTTTGCAAAAATATTTCGAAAACTTGTCTCTCTTTCAAAATATATTTTCAAAATACTAACATTTGTCTTCTTTCTTTATGGATTTTGTGGGTACAATCTACTAAAAACTCTCTGGAGACAAAACTCTCCCTCTAGGGGAAACCTAGAGGTTTAATGGCTTGTGGCACACGCTCAGTGCAATCGCGTCACCTGCGAAAGTGGTGTAATAACATTTATAGTATCTTTTCTTGTTTTGCTCGAGACGAGCAAAAAGATAAGTGTGGGGGTGTGATTAGTCTACAGTTCTGCATTACTATATTGTATTTTTCTACTGATTTATGAATAAAATTACAGTCTAAACCGTATTTTGGTCTCTCTTGCAAATAATCAAGACAAGGAGGGCAAAAGGGTAATAAGAGCTTAATTAAACCCATTTTTGGGTAATTAAATCTTCATTTCTTGGAGTCCAAGTAAGGGATCTTCTAGAAGATATATTAAACCTAGACCCTTGCGCACGTCAGACGAATATCCGGACGAAAATACCCGAATTTGAGAATATCTAGAAAGTCCCCGAAGCGCCACGAACCCACGTACCAAAACCAGCGACCTAGGTCCCTGGTATTACCACGAAAACATGGCTATGGCCGCGATTTTGTGGCAATGTGGTGGGTCCACGCGTCGATCTTCGACACGTGGCCTCGTCTCTTCTTCTGGAACCTCCGTTTGCCTATAAATAGCCTTGCCGAGTCTCGAAACGCAAGCAGATTGAAAATAGGCTAGGTTTCTCTCTTCTAGTTGTAGATTAGGATTTTCTTTCTCTTTTATTTTGTATTTTATTTTCATTTATAGATCATGTATTAGGGCTGAGTTGATTTAGAGAGAGATATAGAGATATTGATGTAATGATGGTGACAATCTATGTAAACGTGTCTCCTTTCTCCTCCATTGTAATCTTCTCCATCTTCTACATGATGCTTAGTTAGATTTTCTCTCATGGTGACTAACTACTAACTAGCAAACCACTTACTTGATAATTCACATGAATCTAATAGCCTCTACAAGGCCTTGCTCTTGCAAGAGCCATTGATGGCTCATGATGATGGGTTCTAACATCTAACTTGCTAACTAGCTAACTAAGCTAATTTTCTCTTATTTCATGCTTGCTCTTAATAGTTTTGATGATCTAATATTTGTATTAGCTTGCTCTTGATGCAATTTGAATGTAGAAGAACTATCTTATGAGCCATGCTTTGCTTCGTCTCTTGAAGCCAAGGACAAGCTAAGGACTAGTGATGGCCAAGGATCCATGTGAGGCAACTATCATGAAGAGGCTAGCATGTTAGTGGAGTAATTAGTAGTTAGAAATTATGAGATTCTTTCATAGTATTCTCCTTTCTTTTTTACTTTGTTTTAAAAGTCGATTTAAAAACAGTTCTTTATCTTTTCATCGTTGTTTGCACCATCTTCTTTGTTCACCTTTGTTTACATTTTCTTTACCACAAACTTCATCTTCTTTTCTATTTTATTTTTCAAATCACTTCTCTTTTATTTTCTCATCTCTTTCATCGCCTTTTTCACCTATCACTTTCATATTTCTTTTCTTTTCTTTTTCTTTTTCTCATTCTTTAACAAAGAAGGAATTGTTAACAACCGACGTGAATAAAAACTGTTAATTCTTCTATTGCCTCCCGTCCCTGTAGATTTGACCCGTTGAGCCAATGCTATAATGAAAGTATCTAGGGAACATTAGTGCACACAAGCTTTTACATTAATTTCATAAATATGCATTTTCTTGATTTCATAAATAGACATTTCAAGTGCTTGTTTCGCCCCGATCAAATTTTTGGCAAAAATTTGAACGGGGTGGAACTATCACTCGAAAATGTGTGTTTTATGAACTCAATGAAAAGCTTGTGTGTGCTAATGTTCCCTCGATACTTCCGTTATAGCATTGGCTCAACGGGTGGAATCAACAGGGACGAGAGGCGATAGAAGCATTAACAGTTTATGTTCACGTTGGTTGTTAACAAGTCTTCTTTGTTAAAAGAATGAGAAAAAGAAAAAGAAAAGAAATATTGAGGTGAAGAAGGTAATGAAAACGGCGATGTGAAAGCAAAAGAGAAGTAATTTGGAAAACAAAATAGAAAAGAAGATGAAACAAAGGTGAACTAAGAAGTTGGTAAAGACATCGATAAGAAAATGATAAAAAGGTTTTGAAAATGATTCTTAAAACAAAGTAAAAAGAATGAGGAATATTATGAAAGAAATCTCATAATTTCTAACTACTAATTACTCCACTAACATGCTAACCTCTTAGTGATAGTTGCCTCACATGGATCCTTGGTCATCACTAGTCCTTGGCTTCAAGAGACGATACAAAGCATGGCTCATGAGATAGTTCTTCTACATTCAAACTTGCATCAAGAGCAAGCTAATACAAACATTAGATCATCAAAACTATTAGGAGCAAGCATGAAATAAGAGAGAGTTAGCTTGGTTAGCAAGTTAGATGTTAGAACCCATCATCATGAGCCATCAATGGCTCTTGCAAGAGCAAGGCTTTGTAGAGGCTATTGTTGGCCCGATGGCCCATCGCTCTAGTTTTGATGATGATTAATAATTAGTCTCAGATATTTGATCGAGATCTTAGTTGGTGTTTAGCTTTAACAAAGGATTTAAAGTCAAGTTTTGGAGTTAGCACGTGTTCATTCAAGAGCTTGTGCATCAAGATCGCATCAAGTACTCAAGAGGAGTCTAGTTCATTGGATCAAGGTTTGGACCAAGTCAAGAAGGAGAAGAAGATTTTCAAGAGAACATTTTCAAGAAAACTTGTGTCGGGTTTGTAAGTGTCAAGATTTTACTTTTAGATAAAATATAAAGGATAGATTAGTTGGTGGATTGCTCAAGTTCATATACACTCACACACAAGATTTATATGTGTTTTCATAAAAGAGTTTTTATTTAGAAAATACCGGTTTGGTTTTTAAGCTTCAAAATATACATGTGTTTAATCAAAACTTATTTTAGAGCTTATTTTCAAAAACATAGATATTTCATTATATATGTGTAGTGGATCATATCCATATATACTAAGCTTCAAAAGGGTTTAAAATATCTTGTTTTTGTATTTGGAGAAGTTTTGAAAAAATCAATTTTGAAAAATACAGATTTTTGTTTAAGCCAAAATTTCTATATTACAAAAATAGCTCAAATTGTTTGTAATGTGTTTTGATTTTTAATCAAACATGTTTTTATATCAAGTATATTAATGAACTTATTTTTGTAGAATTTATGAGAATTTATGAAATTTTATTGAAGGTAAAAAGACCAAGTTTTAATTCCTGAAAATGTTGGACCAGGTCTTCTGCCGGTCGACCAGACAGTTGACCGCGATAGAAGTCGGTCAACCGATTTGTACAGACGTGTATGGCCTGTTTGGCTGGTGGGCCGGTCGACCGGCAGGGACCTTCTGCTTTCTGTATCCAGGCCTCGGTCGACCGGCCGGTCGATCGTTGACACAACGGTGAGAAATCTGACCATTGGCCGGTCGACCGGGCGGTCGACCGACAGCAGAAAAATCTGTTGAGTTGTCCCCAACGGCTAGTTTTGGAGCCTATTTATATGGGGTTGTTTTGGGCTATTTTCAATAAGATTTTAAGAGAGTTTTAGGGCTAGTTTTTCCTACCTCTCTAAGTATTTATCTCCACTTGTTTTAGAGCCAATATTTCCATATCAAAAGGAGAGTTTTTCAAGAGTGTTTTATAAAAAGTTTTTCTTGAGTTTTTCACCACAAATCTATCTAAGTTTTTCTTACACATACTTGAGCTATCCATTGCTACATCAATCCTATTGGGATCTTTATTGTGAGAGTGTTTGAGGTGATCAAAGTGTTTAGATCACCAAGTGTTTCATGTTTGTATTTGAGGAAGCGAACTTGCTGGTTCTTGTGGGAGCTCGGTGTAGAGGTGCGGCATCGGCAAGCTAGTGTGCTTGTGTGTATAGTTCTTGCGGGAACAAGAGAGGGACTGGTGAGTCCAAGGAGTTCTAGTGTGAACTCGTTGTAGGTGTTGCGGCACCGAGTGATCCGGTGGGATTGATTTTAGTGGAAATCCTTCATAGTGTTGAAAGCTAGGACGTAGAGCAAGGGTGCTCGAGCCTCGAAACAAATCTCTCGTGCTTGTGATTGCTCTCTCTCTATCTCTCACTTGTGTTTATATCTTGCATGCTTACATTGCCTTTATCTTTATATGTTTGATATATCTTGTGCTTAAATTGATATATGCTTGGGGATTATTTGCTCACACTTGTATTCAACCAAGAGAGCCATAGCGGCACCTCAACTCATATCTAGAGGAATCTTGAGGAGATAGTTCAGAGCCCTTCACTGGGAATTCGGCTACACTCTTGTGTTATACTAGGTGTATTTAGCATAATAGTTTTTAGTTTAAATAAATTATTTTTATTCTGCATTAATTCATCATTAGATTATCTAGTCACCTATTCACCCCCCTCTAGGTGATTTCAATTGGTATCAGAGCTTGGTACTCTTGATTTGGGTCTAGCAATCTAGAGTTAATGATCCTCATTTTTAGGTAATCACAATATTTGTACACACACATGGATTTTATGGCACCTCCCATGTTTGATATTCTTAACATCCAAACTTGGAAGGTTAAGATGTCAATGTACCTCAAAGCCTTAGGTATTCATGTATATTTTGTCACTATTAAAGACTCTTATTGTTTAAATAGCAAATATCTTGAGGCTGATGCAAAAGCTATCCATGCTCTTAAGTCAATCCTAAATGATTAATATTTATCTAGGCTTTCTAACTTTGATTCGGCTTTTGTAGTATGAATCACTATAGTCTCCCTTGGCAAACAAAAGTAACATTATACGGGGAGTGACTCGGATGATGGAAGTGAGGCTTCCAACTTGTGCTACATGGCCAAGGGGATAACTCCCTTGAGGTAAATTCTGAATCCGAGCTTGATGAGGATGTTGACTTGTCATATGACGAACTTGCTTTATTTTGTCAACAACTCCTTGAAAAATATGATTTGCTTAAAAAGGACCATAAAAGATTGAAAAATATGTATGAGTCCATTTCAAAAGAAAAAGACTCTTTTAAAAATAAATTGAAAAACATTTCTAAAGAAAATGAATCTTTGAAAAAGGAGAATATTTCCTTATTTTCTAAATTAAATGATTTTTGTGAAGGAAATAATTCTCTGAAAAATAAAATCAACTTGGTGGAAAAAGAAAAAGAAATTGTTTTGGAAGAAAATAACTCTTTAAAAGGAAAAATTATTTTAAAAGAAAAAGAAAATAGTTCTAAAAAGAAAAGGGTTGTTGATTCTCATACTTGCCATGCTCTTCATGCTACCATTGATAAAAATGAGATTCTTTTTTTAAAAAATAGAATAAATTGTTTGAGCTCAACTTTGAGCAATTGTACATTTAATCATAATAGATTGGAAACCTTGTTTCAAAAGAAACAAGCTCCACATGCTTATGCACATCACCCACGGTATACATATGAACACTTTGCACATCATGATCACACTCATTCTCATGTGCATACTAGAGTGTGCAAATATACACATTGCGACCGCAAAGGCCATTTAGCAGCGTTTTGTTTTAATAAGATAAATCATATTAAGTTTGCTAATAAAAATATTTGGGTGTTCCGAATAATGCTAACCCCCATGGACCCAAAAGAAAATGGGTACCAAAATCTTCACAACTTGTGTTTGATGTAGGTGTGGGCTCTCACTTGACGTGAGAGGTTTGGTGCCTTGGTGGTGGATGCATGGGTTAAATGGACATACAAAATTGATGCACCGCTACTAAGAAAAATTTGGTGGGAGGACCACCTTATTTTGGAGACTTAGAGATTAGTGCATATGGCTTGGTAGCTATCTCTAAACTCCTATTTTATTTACATGCTTTTGTTTAAATATTTTTAGCATGTTTTTGTTTTGTGCTTTATGTGATGAATACTTGTTTAGATGTAGTTTTTACTGGAACTTGTGTCTATACTTGTACAAGTAGTGAGCAATATTTGATTCTTATATGTTTGACCTTTTGTTCATTTGTACTTATTACATGTACATGCATAACCTAGTTTTGATGATTCCCTCATTTACACTTGTTTTGCCTATTTTTATATATGTTTTGCTTCATATATATGTAATTTTCTGTTCAAAACTAATAAATATACATGTATACCCTTGAGTCACTTGCCTTCGTACAAATACTATTATGGACCCGTTTGTGTTTGGGATATGTATGTATATTGTTAGTTTTGATAGAATATACATATACCTTGAAATTTAATGAAAAATAAATTTTTATGATTTTCACATGTTTGATGTTTTATTGATTATCTTAATGAACATGCTAATCACATGACTCTTGTGCACTCACATTATTTCTTTATTTACTCATGACTTTGCTTCATGAGCACATTTTTGAGCTTTATAGATTTTGAATGTCAATTTTTGTGTACTTAACAATGCTTCATGAGATATATATGATTTATTTTCTTGTTTGAAGGATCTTTAACTAGTTTTTCAAAAAAAAAAATTTTAACTAGTTATTTATTCTTCATTTGGTAGTGTTTTTAAAATACAACTATTTTCAAATCTTATTTTTGAAAACTTCTACCCTTAAGAGCGGATGGATGGGCGACAATGCCTTGTGAGCCTTATTGAAAATCTTTTAACTTGTGCATGAATAGGGTGGATTGGTATGAGTTATACACATGTTCTTCATGAAATTCTATTTTTGTATACTAATATTGGTTTTCTATTTATGTATGTTTGAAAATCTCAAATAATATCAATTTCAATTGGTATTTTCTTTTTCATACATACATATATATATATATATATATATATATATATATATATATATATATATATATATATATATATATATATATATATATATTTTGATTGTGCTTGATTTACATATCCATTACATGTTTAAAGTACAAATTATGTTTATGCTAAGCTTGACTTAAAACTAAAAATAAATTGGTATTTTATAAGCTTATGCATTGTTTTTAATTGGTATTTCAATTGACATTTTATTTGGTATCAAAATTTACAATATATTTCAATTGGTATCAAAAATACAAAATGTTTTACTTTCATTGGTATCTTAAAATTTTATTTGTTTTAAAGTAATTTCAAAACTTGTTTTGATATGTATTGCCTATATGCAAGGGGAGCTTAACATCTCTTCTATATATAGATTTATATTGAGTGTATCTTATATTGAGGAGTTTGACATCTCTTCCTTATGTGATACACGTGGGTAGGGGAAGCTTAACATCTCCGTTTATACATTGTATATTATGTTTTATGTGAGTTAGAGTTTTGTCATCCCTTCTTCATGTAATGCATGTATGCAGGATGAGCTAACTTTACGTCTCACTTCTTCATTAATGTATATCGCATATATATATCCTTACTATTTGATTTGTTTTTGCCCCTTTGTTGATGATTTGACAAAAAAGGGAGTATTTGATTTATATATGCATGTTTATTGACAAAAAAGGGGAGAAATATTTGATGATTTATATATTATTTCATTTTCTTATTTTATAACAAAAAAGGGGGAGAAGGATTTTCTATGTTTTATACAAAAAGGTGGAGAAGATTTTTGGGGAGAAGGATTTTTAATTTATGCATGTTTATCTCCTTGTTTATGCATATATATTTGTTTAGTTTTATGCACTTTATTAAATATATTATTATTTATTGGTATGCATGAGTTAAGGAGGAGCTTGAATGAAGCTTATCTTTAATCCATGCATATACAACTCCATGAGTTTTGTCATCATCAAAAAGGGAGAGATTATTGGCCCGAAGGCCAATCGCTCTAGTTTTGATGATGATTAACTCATGTAGTTATAGTACTAATGATCTTGTGTTTAATTAGTCTTAGATATTTGATCAAGATCTTTGTTGGTGTTTAGCTTCAACAAAAGATTTAAAGTCATGTTTTGGAGCTAGCACGTGTTAATTCAAGAGTTTGCGCATCAAGATTGCATCAAGTACTCAAGAGGAGTCTAGCTCATTGGATCAAGGTTTGGACCAAGTCAAGAAGAAGAAGAAGATTTTCAAGAGAAGATTTTCAAGAAGACTTGTGTCGGGTTTTGTAAGTATCAAGATTTTATTTTTAGATAAAATATAAAGGATAGATTAGTTGGTGGATTGCTCAAGTTTATATACACTCACATACAAGATTTATATGTGTTTTCATAAAAGAGTTTTTGTTTTAGAAAATACCGATTTGGTTTTTAAGCTTCAAAATATACATGCGTTTTATCAAAACTTATTTTAGATCCTATTATCAAAGATATAGATATTTCATCATATATGTGTAGTGGATCATATTCATACACACTATGTTTCAAAAAGATTTAAAATATCTAGTTTTTGTATTTGGAGAAGTTTTGAAAAAATTGATTTTGAAAATACAGATTTTTGTTAAGCCAAAATTTCTATATTACAAAAATAGTTCAAATTGTTTGTAATGTGTTTTGATTTTTAATCAAACATGTTTGTATATCAAAGTATATTAATGAACTTATTTTTTTAAAATTTATGAGAATTTATGTGATTTTATTGAAGGTAAAAAGACCAAGTTTTAACTCCTGAAAATGTTGGACCAGGTCTTCTACCGGTCGACCGGATGGTTGACCGCGACAAAAGTCGATCGACTGGTCAGTCGACCGATGTGCACAGACGTGCACGGCCTGTTTGGCTGGTGGGCCAGTCGACCGACCCGGTCGACCGCCAGAGAGCTCTACTCTCTGGATCTGGCCCCGGTCGACCGGCAGAGTGCTTCTACTCTCTGTATCCAGGCCTCGGTCGACCGGCCGGTCGACTGATGGCACAACGGTTAGAAATCTGACCGTTGGTCAGTCGACCGGGCGGTCGACCGACAGCAGAAAAATCTGCTGAGTTGTCCCCAATGGCTAGTTTTGGAGCCTATTTATATGGGGCTGTTTTGGGCTGTTTTCAATAAGATTTTAAGAGAGTTTTTGGGCTAGTTTTTCCTTCCTCTCTAAGTGTTTATCTCCACTTATTTTTGAGCCAATATTTCCATATCAAAAGGAGAGTTTTTCAAGAGTGTTTTGTAAAAGAGTTTTCTTGAGTTTTTCACCACAAATCTATTCAAGTTTTTCTCATACATACTTGAGTTATGCATTGCTACATTAATCCTATTGGGATCTTTGTTGTGAGAGTGTTTGAGGTGATCAAAGTGTTTAAATCACCAAGTGTTTCATCTCTATATTTGAGTAGGAGAACTTGCGGGTTCGTGTTGTTTCGAGTTCTTATGGGAGCTCAGTATAGAGGTGCGGCCTCGACAAGCTAGTGTGCTTGCGTGTGTAGTTCTTGCGGGAACAAGAGAGGGACTAGTGAGTCCAAAGAGTTCTAGTGGGAACTCGTTGTAGGTGTCCCGGCACCGAATGATCCGGTGGGATCGATTTTAGTGGAAATCCTTGATAGTGTTGATGACGGGGACGTAGAGCAAGGGTGCTTGAACCTCAAAACAAATCTCCCATATTAGCGATTGCTCTCTCTATCTCTCACTTGTGTTTATATCTTGCATGCTTACATTGCCTTTATCTTTATATGCTTAATATATCTTGTGCTTAAATTGATATATGCTTTGATTGTTTACTCACACCTGTATTCAACCAAGAGAGCCATAGCGGCACCTCAACTCTTATCTAGAGAAATCTTGAGAAGATAGTTTAGACCCTTCACCGAAAATTCTGCTACACTCTTGTGTTATACTTGGTGTGTTTAGCATAATAGTTTTTAGTTTAAATAAATTGTTTTAATTCCGCATTAATTCATCATTAGATTAGCTAGTCACCTATTCACCCCTCCTCTAGGTGATTTCAGCTACTAGATTTATGTGGATTATCAAGTAAGTGGTTAGATGCTTAGTGGTTAGTAGTTAGTCACCACGAGAAGAAAATCTAGCTAAGCATCATGTAGAAGATGGAGAAAATTACAATGGAGAAGAAAGGAGACATCTTTACATAGATTGTCACCATTTATTACATTAATATCTCTCTATCTCTCTCTGAATCTCTCAGCCCTATTACAAGATCTAAAATAAAATAAAATATATAAAAGAAAGAAGAAGAACACCTACACTTCAATACACTAAAAGATAGAAAACCTAGCCTAATTTCAAAATCTGCTCGCGTTTTGGGCCTCTGCAGGGGTATATATAGGCGAAAGAAGACTCTGGAAGGCGAGACGAGGCCACGCCTCGAAGAACGACGCGTGGACCAACCACATTACTGCGGAACTATGGCCATAGCCACATTTTCATGACAATACCAGGGACCTAGGTCCCTGGTTTTGGTACATGGGTTCGTGGTGCTTCGAGGACCTTCCAGATATTCTCAGATTCGGGTATTTTCGTCTGGATATTCGTCTGATGTGCGCAAGGGTCTAGATTCAATGTATCTTCTAGAAGATCCCTTACTTGGCCTCCAAGAAATACAGATTTAATTACCCGAAAATTGGTTTAATTAAGCTCTTATTACCCTTTTGCCCTACTTGTCTTGATTATCTGCAAGAGAGACCAAAACATGATTTAGACCGACATTTTATTCATAAATTAATAGAAAAATGCGATATAATAATGCAGAACTGTAGACAAATCACACCCCCACACTCATCTTTTTGCTTGTCCCGAGTAAAACAAGAAAAGAAAAACTATACTACAAATGTTATTACACCACCTTCGCAGGTGACGCGATTGCACTGAGCGTGTGCAATAAGCCGTTAAACCTCTAGGTTTCCCTTAGAGGAGGAGTTTTGTCTCTTAAGGGTTTTCAGCGTATTACAACCACAAAATCCATAAAGAAAGAAGACAAATGTTAGTATTTTGAAAACACATTTTGAAAGAGAGACAAGTTTTTGAAATATTTTTGCAAAAATATAAGCGATCTAAGATCATAAGTCCACCAAAAATTATTCTTCCTTAAACTTTAGTCTATATGCAAGATCTTGTCTTCAATTAAGTTAAGAATTCAAAATTAGATTGAATATTTTATCCTTCATAAAACCTAGATAATATGCACTTTGTGATAGTGAAAATTTCTGGGATTTCAACTCTAACCATCAAGCCATTTATTATATATATTTTTTCTTTTCCTTTTTTTTTCTTCCCTTAGTTTTCTTAGGTTTTCTAGTTTACCCAGGTAGTGAGCCTTTAACCGATGACTCCCAGACCAGACGGTTTTAAGGCACCAGATGAGAAAACATCCCTCAGATTTAAGGACTCGAGTAAACAAGGCCACAAAACTAAGGGGGATTATTTGTTTCTTTTGACCACCATTAGGCGTGAATAATCATGCTTCTTGAGCCATAATTATCCAGCTTAATAAGTGGTTTTTTATTCATTTATACCATATTTATTTTTTTCTTTTAATTTTTTTACTTTAAGGTATTTTAGATCATTGTTTTCATCCTAAAAATTGTTTAAGTGTGAAGTGCATACTGTCTAAGAAAAAAAATTCAAGATAAAATTATCTCTCTAATCTTTTATACTTAACTTATAATTTTAAACAATATCTATTATTTCCACTAGGTTTAAGATGTCGTAATGTAAGGCTTTCTTAATTTCTAATATCATCTTAATTTTCTTAAAAATAGGTCAAAACTTTGTCTCTTATTTCAAAAAGTTTTTAAAGAAAGAAAAATCCTATACAAAAGGGAAGATTTCGAAAAGTATCCTAAAAAAAGTGAAAAAGAAAGAAAATCTAAAAAGTTCTATGTTAGTAAACCGTCCCTCCCACTTATCTCATACATTGTCCTCAATGTATCGTGAATATATGTATGCATGAAACAAATAGAAAGGGAAGGGAACAATCACCTCAAGGTGGTGGTTCCGGTGGTGGTCTGATTGGTCTACGAAATGCGGCCCAATTTAAAGAATGTGGTATCTGGAGGAACCCACCAGAAATCTCTATAATACAACCCACTATACTGATGTATGCATTTATGATTTTTATTAAGAATTTTACCCCGTCTAATTTTCAAATTTTAAAAATAATTTCGGAGTCATTATTATTAACACTCTTGTCCCAAAATGGAGTGTGAAAAGATGAAATGATTGATTTGGACTCAAGAAGCACAGGAACGACTACTAACTCAGGAATTTGACTTAAGTCAAGTGAAGGTTCTGGACTCGAGATTGGTTTAGGAAGTGGGTCTAAATCAAGAAGTTGAAATTCTAATCCACAATCATTTCCTCACAATGGAATGTGACTTTCTAAGACAGGTGATTCAAGTTCAAGAATAACAGTATGGGAACAAAAACTGACTATGTTGCTCAAGTTGAGTAACAAAATAGGAGTCAATATTGATTCAAGAATTTGAACTGGATCACAAATTTGAGAATCTAGGTCACATTCCTCATTAAATTCAATTTCATAAAAATGAGAACTTACCAATTTATCAGTGGGACTTTCATAAGAATGAAATTGGTCAAGTTCAATTTGTTGATCATAAAAGATTGGTGATTCAATTTCACGATGGATTGGCACAAGATCTAATACTGACTCGGGAAAACGCCTGAAATCAGGTAAAAATACCTCAGTCATTTTTGAATCAGGAAGTGAAATTGAATTACCAAGTTGAGGTTCAGGATCATATTCATACTCAAGTTCAATTTCAGAAAAAGGATAACTTGCCAACATGTCAATGGGATTTTCAGAGTTTGGTCAAGTTCAAATGGGTGTGCTGAAATTAAATCTTGATTTCTAGAATAACAAGTGTCCTGGGTCAGATCAATAGAGTTAGAGATATCTAGATTGGTCAAAGGTTGATAAGAGAGAGTTTCCTCATTCCTATAAATGTTGACCAAATTGACTCAATTGTGTTTCCAACCTATTGATAGACTGAGCAGAAGATTTTTGAAATTGTAGCATGGACTCCAACAAGATTTCTATACTTTTTTTCTAGATGTGATGTTTCTTCAAGTGGATGCTCTAGAAAGGTAGTATAGGAATCTTGGTTTTCAAAACAACAAGAGCCATGGGTCAAATTGATAGAAGTAGAGATATCTGGATTGGTCAAAGATTGATAAAAGAGAGTTTTCTCATTCTTATAAATGTTGACCAATTGACTCAGTTGTGTTTCCAACCTATCAATAGACTGCGAAGAAGATTTTTGAAATTGTAACGCGGACTCCTGCAATATTTTTATACTCTTTTCTAGATGTGATTTTTCTTCAAGTGAATGGTCCAAAAAGGGAGTATAAGAATCTTAGTTTTGGAAAGATAGTGAAGATTGTGAGTCCAACATGTTTTGAGATTGAAGCTCAGACTCAGGAAAGCACTCCATACTTGTTTTTAGGGTAGACGGTTAGTTATTCTGAATAGGTGAAACTGAGTATGAATCATGATGGAATTGGTGAATTGAGCTTTATTTGTTGGGACTCAAGCATGGCTTGTACGGCTTCGATACTTTTTCTAACTCAGATTTTTTCTTCAATTGGTGGTTCTAGAAAAGGAGTATAAGAAGCAAATTAGGGAATGGATATTGTGAAATTTGTGAAAATTGTGGACAAGGTGGTAGAAAATTTGACTCGGGGGAGTTGAATCCCCATTGACTCAGTGAAGAGTTAAAATTATTTTCAAAATTATGGTTATAAGATTAAGGGTATGGGTTATATTGATTCAGATAAGCCCAACCTAGTGTATTTGGATGGTTCATATTATAAAAAGCTGGGTTGGAATTATCCGAATCAAATGGGGCCGGTGTGAAATATGGATTCATATTAGGATTGAAAGAATTGTTATTGTTAAATTCCATTTCACAAACAATCACAAATAAAAAAGAAAAAGCAAACAACAAACAAAAAAGAAAATAAAAACCAAACCTATACTAAGGTTGACCTAGACCTAGACGACTCCTAACTGGTCGAGTACCCGGGGAGGTTGTTGCTTGAATCCGACCACAAGCTAATCGGCCAGGTAGGGGCAAAATATGGTGGGAGGTATCCGTACGTAAGCAACGGGCCTTAATTACACCAAACCACGGTATCTTTACCTTAATGAAATATGCATACTTCATACACTTACACACTTAGGGTTCAAAAATAAAGATTCTTATGCCTTATAAAAAAATATTATTAAAAAGAAAAAATATATAAACAAATCTAATTATTGATTAGCTAGGTGTTGTGGCCTAAGCAAGCCTTAGTATTTATGCAAAAGATAATTAGATAAGTTTGAGAAAAAAAGTATATATATAAATCCACTGATTAAGCTGGGTATTTGTGCCTAATAAAGCATAAGCATTCACGCCTAAAAGGGGTTCATATAATAAAATCCTTAGTTTTGTGGCCTTGTTTGCTCGAGTTCTTAAGTCCTGGGGTGTTTTCTCACGCGGTGCCCTAATATCGTTTGGTTTGGGAGTCATCGATTAAAGGCTTGTTACATGGGCAGATTAGAAAGCCTAATAGAACTAAGGAATAATACCACAAAAAATATATATAAATAAATAAGGCATAAGAGTTAGAGTTAATAAACACTTAGTCAAAATTTTCACGATCACAAGGTGCATATGACTTAGGGTAAAGTAATAGACTAAATGAGAAGTACAATTTGACTCCTTACTTTGATTGATAACAAATTTTTGAATAGAGACTAAGTTTTGGAATGAAAAATTCAGTTTTCCTATAACTTATAGATTACTTAAGTCTTACAATTATATTTCAAATATTTTTTCTCTTTCAAAATGCTTTTCGAAAATACTAACTCTTTTATTTCTTTTTCTTTATGGATTTTGTGGGTGTAATCCACTAAAAACCCTCACGAGACAAAACTCGTCCTCTAGGGGAAACCTAGAGGTTTAACGGCTTATTGTACATGCTCAGTACAATCGCGTGACCTGCGAAAGTGGTCTAATAATCCTTAGTATAGTTTAGTTGTTTTACTCGAGGACGAGCAAAAGATAGGTATGGGGGTGTGATTGGTCACTAATATTGCACATTTAATATCATATTCTCCCACTTATTATAGAATAAACTCTGCATTTTCCTAATTAAATGTTTAATTTATTTGCAGGCCCATTCCTAAAGGAGAGTGAAGAGAAATGAGCCCAAAAGCCCACCAAATTCTGAATTAATTCAGAATAAATTCGAAATGAAGAAATCAGGGCTAAATCTTGGCATATCAGGAGGTTGAGAAGAATCCTCCCTTAATTGATCGGTTAAAGCCAAGAATCAAAGACCATTTCGTCAAAATCCCGGACTTAAATGAGAAATCCAACTAAAGATAAAGCCAGAACGCGGAACCGGGGAGTGGCCGCGGAAACGCGGCCAATGCCATGTTTTCGCGGCTCTGTTGGAGAGTTAGGGGAGCGTTTGCTCCCCCTATCTTCATAGGATCCTATAGGTGGGGTTTTGCCTATAAATACTGGGATTTTCAGAGCCTCCAGGGGACGACCATCCAGAGATAGGATTTAATCTAGTTTTTCATTTTTTAGTATAGGTTTTTGTTTTTCTTTCATTTAATTTTTAGTTTTAATTTATGTAATTCAGAGGAGATCAGACTTTCATAGAAGAACGAGAACGAAGCTTGTGCTGAGAGTGACACCGGTGTAAGGTTTCTTTCTTTTCTTTTATTGTTATGAAGTCGAATCTGTATTTTCTTTTTGTATGTACTTCGTTTTAGTGTTCTTCTTCTTCTTCTTTTCTACTTCACTCTTCTTTTGGTACAACTGTCTTCTAAGTGAGTCTACAAGCATCGAAAGAGCCTTGCCTTTGCGAGTGCCACCGATAGCTCATGACGATGGATTTGAGTCTCTCTGTATCATTTCATGCTTGTTTTATCTTGATGATGTAATGTGAAAGAGACAATAATCAACTCTTATGGGTTATGCGCTGATTGCCTCCACTTCAAGGTAACATCGTCGACAAAGATTCAAGGTAAGCTTTTGGTCAAAAGAAAGTAAGTAATTATTTTTAGTTCTTCTTTCTTTTCTTCTAACTTTTAGTTTAGATCATCAACACGGCATCTTCCAAATCTCTTTCACTCTTTCATTTTCTTTGTACATAGTCATTTTCTGATTTTCTCCACCTTCTCATCTATCACTTTCTTTTTAACTTTAACCTAACTCTTTTTCATTTTCATTTCTTAAAACAAAGAAGAACCTTCATTTTTCTTCACAAAGATTTCAATACAAACCTTGAACGCTTCTATCGCTAACCCTCCTTGTGGATCACGACCCGCATAGCCACTTGCTATTGCGGTAGAATTGAGCACTTGCACATCTCTATTTTGAAGTTCTAAAATTTTGTATTTTGTGTGCAGGTTCAAGCTCAATCAATTTTTGGCGCCGTTGCCAGGGAGGGTAAAGGTTTTTATTGAATTTTTGAAGTAAAACGAATTTTTCTTCTCTATTGCAGGTTATAGGGCAGGAAAAGCAGGAAAAAAAGATTGCAGTAACATATAAGTGGTCTTGGGCCTCTGTTCCAGAAAACAGAGACCAAGTACCCTCTGAATTGTCGTGTTTGCTCGGCTCTAGCCGCGTTCCGCGGTAAGGAAGAGTTCACTACTGACTGGCTTTTTGGAGGGCTGCTTGCTTTGCAAAAATTAGAGTTTATGCAAACTTTATTTCTTGTATGACATCACCATGAGCCTGCTAATAAACCAACAGTAAAATAATTGTTGAAAAGTTTGAAAAATTGATTAGACGTTTGCATTTTAGGCACGTGTCTTTTCAATTCATTTACTTTACTGTTGAAGAGTGCTGGAGCAAAGTACGTTCGCATTGCATTTAGAATAGGACTCATCTCTTGGTTGACTTACATCGCTTTGAGTAAATCTTGTTTGCATATCTTGTACACTTGCACAAACTGATTTTAAGGGCACCACTCCATAACAAGATAAGGTGGGGATTTAATCACCCTTCCTTGGCCCAAAAATCAGATTCCAAGCACTCACTAGCCAGAGCCTAACTAAAAATTAGTAGACGTTGGCCCAAGGGACATCTCGGACTCAATTAGGAGATTATCCTAAGGGGGAAAGGTGTTGGAATTTGACTCCTGCCAAATCATTGTTTAGGAAAGGGATTAAGGGCCAAAAGCCCGAAGGTTGGTGGTTATTTAATTAAGGAACGTTTTTGACGGAAAACCTCCCACCAATCTTGCCCTGACCTGGCTGATTAGCTTGTGGTCAAAGTCTGAATTATACCACCCACGGACAGTCTAACCAGTTAGGAGTCGTCTAGGTCATAGGTCTACCCTAACTTAGTTTAGAATTTTTTCTTTTTTGTTTGCTTATTTGTTTGTTTTTTGTTTGTGTTTTATTGTGTGATATGGCTTATAACAACAATTTTTCAAATTTTAATGGTAATCCATATTACACACAAACTTCTTTTTCGGATATTACCAACCCGACATATCATAACTTTGACCAACATAGTGTGCCGGATTGGTCTTATCCGAATCAATATAGCCCATGCCCCCAATCTTATAACCATAATTTCCATAATAATTTCAATTCTTCACAGAGTCAGTGGGGATTTACCTCCCCCGAGTCCAATTTTCAACCAACTTGTCCTCCTTATCCACCTTGTCCACAATATTTCCAAGATTCATACTCAGTTCCACCAGTCCAAAATAGAAAACTATCAATTTTATGCGTGAGTCCAAACCATAATCACAAAATCTGATGGACTCACAATTTTACCACCAATTCTAAAACAACACTTCATCTTTTCAAGACCAATCGCAACAAAGCGATGAACCTATCAACTATGAAAAGATGCTTGAAGCTATTACTCAGGCTCAAAACGCTCGTAATCACGACGTAGATATGATGGTCCAATCTCTACGTTCTCACCGTTTGATCAGTTCTAATGTCGGTAACCATTCGGTTAGAGCCAAAGAGTCATGTTGCTTTGGAACATAAGGTTCTATTTCAGCAAAATCATTTGAACTTGCCCAAACTACAAATTTTGAAAGTGACATTGACAGTTTGGCAAGTTATCCCTTTCCTGAAATTGAACTTGAGAATGAATATGATCCTGAACCTCAACTTAGTGATTTAATTCTACTTCCTGATTCAATAATGACTCCGGTGTCTTCACCTGATTTCAATCTTTTTCCCGAGTCAACATTGGATCCTGTGCCAATTTATCATGAAATTGAATCACCCATCTTTGATGATCATATTGAACTTGACCAATTTTATACTTTTGAAAGTCCTATTGACAAATTGGTAAGTTATCATTTTTATGACATTGAACTCAATGAGAAATGTGACCTAGATTCTCAAATCTGTGATACAGTTCAAATTTTCGAATCAATATTGACTCCTGTTTTGTTACCCGACTTGAGTAATATTTTAGAGTCAGTTTTGATTCCCACACCTATCATTCTTGAACTTGAATTACCAATATTAAGTCACATTCCATTGTTGGAAAATAACTGTGGACTTGAGTTTCAACTTCTTGACTTGGATCCAATTCCCGAACCAATCTCGACTCCTGAACCTTTACTTGACTTAAGTCACCTTCCTGAGTCGGTATTAGTTCTTGTACTTCCTGAGTACAAATCAATCATTCTATCTTTTCACACTCCATTTTGGGACAAGGCGGTTGACAAATTTGACTCCGAAATTAATTATGGAATTTGAAAATTAGATGGGGTTAAATTTTTAATAAAAATCCTTTATGGATACATCATTTTAATGGGTTATATTAGAGAGATTTCTGGTGGGTTCTTCCGAACTCCACGAAAAGTCGATTGGGCCGCATTTTGTCGACCAATTAGACCACCACCGGAACCACCACCTTAAGGTAACACTTTTCTTCCCTTTCTTCTTTTTCATGCATCTATGCATTAATTCATACATTGAGGACAATGCATGAGATAGGTGTGGGGGAGGGTCTAACATAACTTAGGTTTTTTTCTTTTTATTAAAAAAAATTTTGTTTACATTTAAAAACTTTTTGAAAATAGAAACAATATTTTGACATATTTTTTGTAAGAAATTAAGTCAATTTTATGGAATAGGAAAATCAAAATTAGGATTTCTTAAACTTGGTCAAAATAAGATTATTTGTTTGATTTTTAAGGTTAGGAAGATAATTTGTCAAAGTAATTTAGTCTTAATCTTTACCTTAATGAAATATGCATACTTCATACACTTACATACTTAGGGTTCAAAAATAAAGATTCTTATGCCTTATAAAAAATATTATTAAAAAAAAAATATATAAACAAATCTAATTATTGATTAGCTAGGTGCTGTGGCCTAAGCAAGCCTTAGTATTTATGTAAAAGATAATTAGATAAGTTTGAGAAAAAAAGTATATATATAAATCCTCTGATTAAGCTGGGTATTTGTGCCTAATAAAGCATAAGTATTCACGCCTAAAAGGGGTTCATATAATAAAATCCTTAGTTTTGTGGCCTTGTTTGCTCGAGTTCTTAAGTCCTTGGGGTGTTTTCTCACGCGGTGCCCTAATATCGTTTGGTTTGGGAGTCATCGATTAAATGCTTGTTACATGGGCAGATTAGAAAGCCTAATAGAACTAAGGAATAATACCACAAAAAATATATATAAATAAATAAGGCATAAGAGTTAGAGTTAATGAACACTTAGTCAAAATTTTCACGATCACAAGGTGCATATGACTTAGGGTAAAGTAATAGACTAAATGAGAAGTACAATTTGACTCCTTACTTTGATTGATAACAAATTTTTGAATAGAGACTAAGTTTTGGAATGAAAAATTCAGTTTTCCTATAACTTATAGATTACTTAAGTCTTACAATTATATTTCAAATAATTTTTCTCTTTCAAAATGCTTTTCGAAAATACTAACTCTTTTATTTCTTTTTCTTTATGGATTTTGTGGGTGTAATCCACTAAAAACCCTCACGAGACAAAACTCGTCCTCTAGGGGAAACCTAGAGGTTTAACGGCTTATTGTACATGCTCAGTACAATCGCGTGACCTGCGAAAGTGGTCTAATAATCCTTAGTATAGTTTAGTTGTTTTACTCGAGGACGAGCAAAAGATAGGTATGGGGGTGTGATTGGTCACTAATATTACACATTTAATATCATATTCTCCCACTTATTATAGAATAAACTCTGCATTTTCCTAATTAAATGTTTAATTTATTTGCAGGCCCATTCCTAAAGGAGAGTGAAGAGAAATGAGCCCAAAGCCCACAAAATTCTGAATTAATTCAGAATAAATTCGAAATGAAGAAATCAGGGCTAAATCTTGGCATATCAGGAGGTTGAGAAGAATCCTCCCTGAATTGATCGGTTAAAGCCAAGAATCAAAGACCATTTCGTCAAAATCCCGGACTTAAACGAGAAATCCAACTAAAGATAAAGCCAGAACGCGGAACCGGGGAGTGGCCGCGGAAACGCGGCCAAAGCCGTGTTTTCGCGGCTCTGTTTGAGAGTTAGGGGGAGCGTTTGCTCCCCCTATCTTCATAGGATCCTATAGGTGGGGTTTTGCCTATAAATACTGGGATTTTCAGAGCCTCCAGGGGACGACCATGCAGAGATAGGATTTAATCTAGTTTTTCATTTTTAGTATAGGTTTTTGTTTTTCTTTTCATTTAATTTTAGTTTTAATTTATGTAATTCAGAGGAGATCAGACTTTCATAGAAGAACGAGAACGAAGCTTGTGCTGAGAGTGACACCGGTGTAAGGTTTCTTTCTTTTTTTATTGTTATGAAGTCGAATCTGTATTTTCTTTTTGTATGTACTTCGTTTTAGTGTTCTTCTTCTTCTTCTTTTCTACTTCACTCTTCTTTTGGTACAACTGTCTTCTAAGTGAGTCTACAAGCATCGAAAGAGCCTTGCCTTTGCGAGTGCCACCGATAGCTCATGACGATGGATTTGAGTCTCTCTGTATCATTTCATGCTTGTTTTATCTTGATGATGTAATGTGAAAGAGACAATAATCAACTCTTATGGGTTATGCGCTGATTGCCTCCACTTCAAGGTAACATCATCGACAAAGATTCAAGGTAAGCTTTTGGTCAAAAGAAAGTAAGTAATTATTTTTAGTTCTTCTTTCTTTTCTTCTAACTTTTAGTTTAGATCATCAACACGGCATCTTCCAAATCTCTTTCACTGTTTCATTTTCTTTGTACATAGTCATTTTCTGATTTTCTCCACCTTCTCATCTATCACTTTCTTTTTAACTTTAACCTAACTCTTTTTCATTTTCATTTCTTAAAACAAAGAAGAACCTTCATTTTTCTTCACAAAGATTTCAATACAAACCTTGAACGCTTCTATCGCTAACCCTCCTTGTGGATCACGACCCGCATAGCCACTTGCTATTGCGGTAGAATTGAGCACTTGCACATCTCTATTTTGAAGTTCTAAAATTTTGTATTTTGTGTGCAGGTTCAAGCTCAATCAATTTTTGGCGCCGTTGCCGGGGAGGGTAACGGTTTTTATTGAATTTTTGAACTAAAACAAAATTTTCTTCTCTGTTGCAGGTTATTGGGCAGGAAAAGCAGGAAAAAAAGATTGCAGTAACATATAAGGGTCTTGGGCCTCTGTTCCAGAAAACAGAGACCAAGTACCCTCTGAATTGCCGCGTTTGCTCGGCTCTAGCCGCATTTCCGCGGTAAGGAAGAGTTCACTACTGACTGGCTTTTTGGAGGGCTGCTTGCTTTGCAAAAATTAGAGTTTATGTAAACTTTATTTCTTGTATGACATCACCATGAGCCTGCTAATAAACCAACAGTAAAATAATTGTTGAAAAGTTTGAAAAATTGATTAGACGTTTGCATTTTAGGCACGTGTCTTTTCAATTCATTTACTTTACTGTTGAAGAGTGCTGGAGCAAAGTACGTTCGCATTGCATTTAGAATAGGACTCATCTCTTGGTTGACTTACATCGCTTTGAGTAAATCTTGTTTGCATATCTTGTACACTTGCACAAACTGATTTTAAGGGCACCACTCCATAACAAGATAAGGTGGGGATTTAATCACCCTTCATTGGCCCAAAAATCAGATTCCAAGCACTCACTAACCAGAGCCTAACTAAAAATGAGTAGACGCTGGCCCTAGGGATATCTCGGACTCAATTAGGAGATTATCCTAAGGGGGAAAGGCGTTGGAATTTGACTCCTACCAAATCATTGTTTAGGAAAGGGATTAAGGTCCGAAAGCCCAAAGATTGGTGGTTATTTAATTAAGGAACGTCTTTGACAGAAAACCTCCCACCAATCTTGCCCTGACCTGGCTGATTAGCTTGTGGTCAAAGTCTACATTATACCTCCCACGGACAGTCTAACCAGTTAGGAGTCATCTAGGTCATAGGTCAACCCTAACTTAGTTTAGAATTTTTTCTTTTTTTGTTTGCTTATTTGTTTGTTTTTTGTTTGTGTTTTATTGTGTGATATGGCTTATAACAACAATTTTTCAAATTTTAATGGTAATCCATATTACACACAAACTTCTTTTTGGATATTACCAACCCGGCATATCATAACTTTGACCAACATAGTGTGCCGGATTGGTCTTATCCGAATCAATATAGTCCATGCCCCAATCTTATAACCATAATTTCCATAATAATTTCAACTCTTCACATAGTCAGTGGGGATTCACCTCCCCGAGTCCAATTTTCAACCAACTTGTCCTCCTTATCCACCTTGTCCATAATATTTTCAAGATTCATACTCAGTTCTACCAGTCCAAAATAGAAAACCATCAATTTTAGAAATGAGTATGCGTGAGTCCAAACCACAATCACAAAATCTGATAGACTCACAATTTTACCACCAATTCCAAAACAACACTTCATCTTTTCAAAACAATCGCAACAAAGCGATGAACCTATCAACTATGAAAAGATGCTTAAAGCTATGACTCAGGCTCAAAACGCTCGTAATCACGACGTAGATATGATGGTCCAATCTCTACGTTCTCACCGTTTGATCAGTTCTGATGTCGGTAACCATTCGGTTAGAGCCAAAGAGTCATGTTGTTTTGGAACATAAGGTTCTATTTCAGCAAAATCATTTGAAATTGCCCAAACTACAAATTTTGAAAGTGACATTGATAGTTTGGCAAGTTATCCCTTTCCTGAAATTGAACTTGAGAATGAATATGATCCTGAACCTCAACTTAGTGATTCAATTCTACTTCCTGATTCAATAATGACTCCGGTGTCTTCACTTGATTTCAATCTTTTTCCCGAGTCAACATTGGATCCTGTGCCAATTTATCATGAAATTGAATCACCATCTTTGATGATCATATTGAACTTGACCAATTTTACACTTTTGAAAGTCCTATTGACAAATTGGTAAGTTATCATTTTTATGACATTGAACTCAATGAGAAATGTGACCTAGATTCTCAAATCTGTGATCCAGTTCAAATTTTCGAATCAATATTGACTCCTGTTTTGTTACCCGACTTGAGTAATATTTTAGAGTCAGTTTTGATTCACACACCTATCATTCTTGAACTTGAATTACCAATATTAAGTCACATTCCATTATTGGAAAATAACTGTGGACTTGAGTTTCAACTTCTTGACTTGGACCCAATTCCCGAACCAATCTCGACTCCTGAACCTTTACTTGACTTAAGTCACCTTCCTGAGTCGGTATTAGTTCTTGTACTTCCTGAGTCCAAATCAATCATTCTATCTTTTCACACTCTATTTTGGGACAAGGCGGTTGACAAATTTGACTCCGAAATTAATTATGGAATTTAAAAATTAGATGGGGTTAAATTTTTAATAAAAATCATTTATGGATACATCATTTTAATGGGTTATATTAGAGAGATTTCTGGTGGGTTCCTCCGAACTCCACGAAAAGTCGATTGGGCCGCATTTTGTGGACCAATTAGACCACCACCGGAACCACCACCTTAAGGTAACACTTTCCTTCCCTTTCTTCTTTTTCATGCATCTATGCATTAATTCATACATTGAGGACAATGCATGAGATAGGTGTGGGGGAGGGTCTAACATAACTTAGGTTTTTTTCTTTTTATTAAAAAAAATTTGTTTACTTTTAAAAACTTTTTGAAAATAGAAACAATATTTTGACATATTTTTTGTAAGAAATTAAGCCAATTTTAAGGAATAGGAAAATCAAAATTAGGATTTCTTAACTTGGTCAAAATAAGATTATTTGTTTGATTTTTAAGGTTAGGAAGATAATTTGTCAAAGTAATTTAGTCTTGATCTTTACCTTAATGAAATATGCATACTTCATACACTTACACACTTAGGGTTCAAAAATAAAGATTCTTATGCCTTATAAAAAAAATTATTAAAAAGAAAAAATATATAAACAAATCTAATTATTTATTAGCTAGGTGTTGTGGCCTAAGCAAGCCTTAGTATTTATGCAAAATATAATTAGATAAGTTTGAGAAAAAAAAAGTATATATATAAATCTTCTGATTAAGCTGGGTATTTGTGCCTAATAAAGCATAAGTATTCACGCCTAAAAGGGGTTCATATAATAAAATCCTTAGTTTTGTGGCCTTGTTTGCTCGAGTTCTTAAGTCCTTGGGGTGTTTTCTCACGCGGTGCCCTAATATCGTTTGGTTTGGGAGTCATCGATTAAATGCTTGTTACATGGGCAGATTAGAAAGCCTAATAGAACTAAGGAATAATACCACAAAAATATATATATAAATAAATAAGGCATAAGAGTTAGAGTTAATGAACACTTAGTCAAAATTTTCACGATCACAAGGTGCATATGACTTAGGGTAAAGTAATAGACTAAATGAGAAGTACAATTTGACTCCTTACTTTGATTGATAACAAATTTTGAATAGAGACTAAGTTTTGGAATGAAAAATTCAGTTTTCCTATAACTTATTGTAATACCCCGTTCCCAGAATACGTACTTAGTTGCGTATTCAGATTTTCCGATCGTATTTTTTCGATTTGTTTCCTGTATTTGTTTTGCTTTATGAATTCCTTATATGATTGTTTTGTCTTGGATTTGGATTCGTGGACTCGGAGTCAGTCCCAGTCCGAACCAGGAACTCGATTATAGTATATTATTCGATTTGGTCTTTCCGGTGATTAGATTTGACCGATTTTAGTTTTAAATATTATTTTCCATTATTATATATTTTCTATGATTTTCTAGATTTTTCCTGAATTAAAATGAATTTCTTCAAAACCGGTGTCGGCCAGTGTCGCTGACCGCTTCCCGGATTTTTAATTCACAAACCACTTGGAATTTCTCGAAGAGTCTTTAGACGATTCTTCTTAGAGTAATATTTCCTACCTAAATCCTTTTCTAAAGATTTTACGAATTTATGGATATTCCACCGGAGTCGGTCGATAACCGATTCCAGGATTTTTAATTCACACACAGCTAGGAATTTCTAGATGGTCCTTTAGACTTTAATTCTTAGAATCACATTTTCTACCTACATTCTTTTTCTGAGGATTTTATGATTTTATGAAAATTCCTTCGGAGTCGGTAGGTAACTGATTCCAAGATTTTTATCTTTAAAACTATAAAGTATTTCTTAAAACGGATTTCACTATGATACTTAGTATTATATTCTTGATTTTTGATAATTATTTCGGGTCGTTCCGAGATACTTGATTTCGGGACGTATCCGGTATTTTCCCGAAAGATTTCCGCATCCACGACTCAATCCCGGGAATCCGCCACTTTCATTATTTTCATTTTCCTTTCCAAGAGAAATATCTTCTCATTTCAATATCTTTTCCATTTTTCCTTTTCCTTTATTCTTTTCTTCCTCCCTAAGCTTCCATTTTCCTCTCACACACTTCCACCAATTCTCCACCACATAAACCTCCACCTCACCCCCTCACTTGGCAAGCCACCATTGGCCAAGAGAAACACCTCACTCCCCACTTTGCAATTAAACCCCTCTTATTTATTTAATTGCAACTCCCTTTACAAAATCCAAATCCTATATATACATTTCCTTTTCATTTCAATCCCTTTCTTTCATTTCTCTTCACCAAAAGCCAAACCCTAGCTTTCACCACCTCCATCTCCTTCATCTCCACCAAGGCAACCACCACCACTTCTCCAACCTAGCTTCATCTTCTTCTTCCTTCATCACCATGGAAACCACCACCACAAGGTCAACAACACCAAAAGACTCCACCTTTCCTTTCATCATCAACCTCCATCACTTGGTGCCTTTTGGTGAGTAATTTCAATCACCAAGACTTGGTTATTTCTTAGCATGCTTAAGTTCACATATCATGTTCAATTATGCCATCAAAATCATATTTTTAGCCATCACACACAACCACACAAAAATTTGATTTTTAGACCAACAGCAGCAGTTTTCAGGAGCCCGGTCGACCGACAGTCGACCGGCAGTCGACCGACGTGCACAACGTGCACGCTGGGATAGTCCGGTCGACCGGCACTCGACCGACCAAACCTGGAGCTCACGGCCTTGTATCGGTCGACCGGCAGTCGACCGATCACTCGACCGACCTGTATTTTCGGTCGACCGGCAGTCGACCGACAGGCGACCGTCCTGGCACTGTTAGTGTACCGGTCGACCGGCCATTGACCCCAGTCGACCGTTAGTCTGTTTTGGGCCAAAATCTGCTTCTCCTGTGGAAAAATCCTAACTCTCTAGAACCCAGTTTTAGTCAACTTGACCTGACTGTTAGACGACTTAGGACCACTATTAGTCGACTACCCCATTTCTCCTAGTCGACCAACTTCTTTATTAGTCGACCACCCATTCCACCTAGACGACTAACTTTGCCTATCTGTTATAGTTGATTCCCTTCTTGAAACTGAACCTTACCCTCTAGACTTACATCACATATAGGTATCACTTGACTTGTCACTTGACAAACATCGTCTTCTATTCTTTCTCTCTCTCATCTTCACTCTACATATTTATATCACAGGTTATGGCGCATCCCGAGCTTCCGTGGATTCCGGATATTTCGGCGTTTTGGTGATTTGGGCGAGTATTCTTACTCGCTACCTTCTTGCTTCTTATTTCATTGATTCGCTTCATGTTTTCATATACTTTATGTCATATATCTTTTACTGCTTTCTTACTATGCGTGTCCGACCCTTCGTGGTCATTGACTTCTGAGTTTCTCCTATGATTGCCATGCTATTATTTCAGACTTGTCATTGCTTCAGTCTTGTCAATTGCATGCTTCCTTTTAACACATGTATATCACTTGACAATTGTGTTATCAACTGACCACTTGACATGCCACTATTTGGCAAGACCTTTATGTTGTACCATGACTTACCCAGACTATCATCTATCTCCTGACTTGACTGGTTACTTGATTCATATCACCACTTGTCATGCTATCTTTATATACCAAGCATGATACACCGATTCTTATAATTATCACGATAAAGGGGATGTAACACCTGATTACCGTTATGTACTGATTACTGTTATGTATACCTGTTATGATATTGTTCATTCCCGAAATCTGATAATTATGTTAAAAGCTATAAAAAGGACAACTTGTATGGGTATGGGAGGAAGTGATGGATGCCGGAATGATACCTTGCTTATAGTGATGGAATAAAAGTATATATATATGGATATATATATATATACATTGGTGAAAGTGTTATGGCAACTATTATTAGGGGGACTTTGAGCCTCCAAACTGGTTCCAGGTGTATGGAAACCACTATAAGAAGTGATATCAGATCTCCATCTACTTCCGTTAACAACCCTTGGCTTGCTTATATATGGATGTATGTGGGTTGGCCGTACACCAGGTCACATACCTAGATATATGGGTCAGACAAGTAATAATAATAATAGTCACCTGTCATGATTCCTGTTAAAGTACCTGTTATGATTCCTGTTGCACTTGCTATGCATGTCATGATTCCCGTTTTGTATTCCTGTTTGACTTTCATATGATTTGCAACTCTGATTCTATACGCTTGGATATTCTGTGGCATGAGATAAAGGTATATAGATGAGGGTTCCTTGTTTGGATTATTCCTTCGATGTATTAGTCTCATGGGACCGTAACCTAAGCGTATACAATCACCTTGCATGAAATCAGTTTTACCTTGGATTTCCGGTTTTCTGATGATTGTATTATGACCGTCCATATATGTATTTCATTTGTGTTCTAACCCTCCTGTCTTCTGAGTTTGACACTTGTGTTCCTCCTGGCTCGCCACCTGGCTTTGTATCATACTCGCCTGGGGAGTTTCACTGACTCCCCTGGATTCTCATGTCCAGGTCATGGAGCTTGGAGCGTGAGGATTTCCCCCTGTTATTGATCAGAGTAGCGCAGCGGTAGCGTGGTCTCTCCAGTTACCTCGTGAGCACTCTTTTGTACTGTTCATATACATGTATCTTTTATATTGTCCATACATGTATATCTTTTGTATTCCCGCATTTGCGCATACTAGTGATATGATATTCATGTAATATTGTGATCACTTCTGATGATAACTGTGTAATTGTACCATATGTGTTGGAATGTATAATGCACCATTTGCTTCCGTACTCTGATTCTTGTCTGTACTGATGCTTAGCGTATATACGGGAAGGTAATTCGGACTTACGTATATACGTTGCAGTGACGTCCCCGTATTCGCCGGGATCGGGGCGTTACAGGTTGGTATCAGAGCTTAGGCTCTAAACCTCTTCAGTACGTCCAGAAGGCAAATCAATGGTAAAGCGATTTGCAACTGGAATACATGGATCTTGGTTATACATTCCAACTGCAAGTGCAGAGTTATCTATTTCTTGACTATCTTTCCTTTGATTCCTAATTCCTCCTATCCTTTCCCTGTTTGGTTTTATGTTTTGGTTTTATGAAGCCTTATACTATTTTAAGATATGACTAGACTAGAGAGGTAGTGGCTGGTTCAGAATGAAGCTATTATGTGATCTCTTCGGCCAATTCTATGAAGCTTGGTATTCTCCAGATCGATCTTGATCTGGCTATCTTTCAGAAGACAGTATTCGGGATTCTTAATTATCGGTCTTCTTTATTATGCTCAGGATTTTCGGGGTTTTCTTTATTACACAGCCACGACATCATCAGTATTATTCAGCATTATTCTAAAGATTTATTACACAGCCACGACATCATCAGCCGGAAATGCAGAGTATGATTATTATTCAGTTGACTTGAGAGCCCTACCTATAGTATTTCATATCTTAATCGGTATAAATTCCACCCTTATCCCCTTTGTATTCAATTTACCCCTTAACGAAATTGCGAGGACGCAATTTTTTGTAAGGTGAGTGGATTGTAATACCCCGTTCCCAGAATACGTACTTAGTTGCGTATTCAGATTTTCCGATCGTATTTTTTCGATTTGTTTCCTGTATTGTTTTTGCTTTATGAATTCCTTATATGATTGTTTTGTCTTGGATTTGGATTCGTGGACTCGGAGTCAGTCCCAGTCCGAACCAGGAACTCGATTATAGTATATTATTCGATTTGGTCTTTCCGGTGATTAGATTTGACCGATTTTAGTTTTAAATATTATTTTCCATTATTATATATTTTCTATGATTTTCTAGATTTTTCCTGAATTAAAATGAATTTCTTCAAAGCCGGTGTCGGCCAGTGTCGCTGACCGCTTCCCGGATTTTTAATTCACAAACCACTTGGAATTTCTCGAAGAGTCTTTAGACGATTCTTCTTAGAGTAATATTTCCTACCTAAATCCTTTTTCTAAAGATTTTACGAATTTATGGATATTCCACCGGAGTCGGTAGATAACCGATTCCAGGATTTTTAATTCACACATAGCTAGGAATTTCTAGATGGTCCTTTAGACTTTAATTCTAGAATCACATTTTCTACCTACATTCTTTTTCTGAGGATTTTATGATTTTATGAAAATTCCTTCGGAGTCGGTAGGTAACTGATTCCAGGATTTTTATCTTTAAAACTATAAAGTATTTCTTAAAACGGATTTCACTATGATACTTAGTATTATATTCTTGATTTTTGATAATTATTTCGGGTCGTTCCGAGATACTTGATTTCGGGACGTATCCGGTATTTTCCCGAAAGATTTCCGCATCCACGACTCAATCCCGGGAATCCGCCACTTTCATTATTTTCATTTTCCTTTCCAAGAGAAATATCTTCTCATTTCAATATCTTTTCCATTTTTCCTTTTCCTTTATTCTTTTCTTCCTCCCTAAGCTTCCATTTTCCTCCACACACTTCCACCAATTCTCCACCACATAAACCTCCACCTCACCCCTCACTTGGCAAGCCACCATTGGCCAAGAGAAACACCTCACTCCCCACTTTGCAATTAACCCCTCTTATTTATTTAATTGCAACTCCCTTTACAAAATCCAAATCCTATATATACATTTCCTTTTCATTTCGATCCCTTTCTTTCATTTCTCTTCACCAAAAGCCAAACCCTAGCTTTCACCACCTCCATCTCCTTCATCTCCACCAAGGCAACCACCACCACTTCTCCAACCTAGCTTCATCTTCTTCTTCCTTCATCACCATGGAAACCACCACCACAAGGTCAACAACACCAAAAGACTCCACCTTTCCTTTCATCATCAACCTCCATCACTTGGTGCCTTTTGGTGAGTAATTTCAATCACCAAGACTTGGTTATTTCTTAGCATGCTTAAGTTCACATATCATGTTCAATTATGCCATCAAAATCATATTTTTAGCCATCACACACAACCACACAAAAATCTGATTTTTAGACCAACAGCAGCAGTTTTCAGGAGCCCGGTCGACGACAGTCGACCGGCAGTCGACCGACGTGCACAACGTGCACGCTGGGATAGTCCGGTCGACCGGCAGTCGACCGGCACTCGACCGACCAAACCTGGAGCTCACAGCCTTGTATCGGTCGACCGGCAGTCGACCGATCACTCGACCGACCTGTATTTTCGGTCGACCGGCAGTCGACCGACAGGCGACCGTCCTGGCACTGTTAGTGTACCGGTCGACCGGCCATTGACCCCAGTCGACCGTTAGTCTGTTTTGGGCCAAAATCTGCTTCTCCTATGGAAAAATCCTAACTCTCTAGAAACCAGTTTTAGTCAACTTGACCTGACTGTTAGACGACTTAGGACCACTATTAGTCGACTACCCCATTTCTCCTAGTCGACCAACTTCTTTATTAGTCGACCACCCATTCCACCTAGACGACTAACTTTGCCTATCTGTTATAGTTGATTCCCTTCTTGAAACTGAACCTTACCTCTAGACTTACATCACATATAGGTATCACTTGACTTATCACTTGACAAACATCGTCTTCTATTCTTTCTCTCTCTCATCTTCACTCTACATATTTATATCACAGGTTATGGCGCATCCCGAGCTTCCGTGGATTCCGGATATTTCGGCGTTTTGGTGATTTGGGCGAGTATTCTTACTCGCTACCTTCTTTCTTCTTATTCATTGATTCGCTTCATGTTTTCATATACTTTATGTCATATATCTTTTACTGCTTTCTTACTATGCGTGGCCGACCCTTCGTGGTCGTTGACTTCTGAGTTTCTCCTATGATTGCCATGCTATTATTTCAGACTTGTCATTGCTTCAGTCTTGTCAATTGCATGCTTCCTTTTAACACATGTATATCACTTGACAATTGTGTTATCAACTGACCACTTGACATGCCACTATTTGGCAAGACCTTTATGTTGTACCATGACTTACCCAGACTATCATCTATCTCCTGACTTGACTGGTTACTTGATTCATATCACCACTTGTCATGCTATCTTTATATACCAAGCATGATACACCGATTCTTATAATTATCACGATAAAGGGGATGTAACACCTGATTACCGTTATGTACTGATTACTGTTATGTATACCTGTTATGATATTGTTCATTCCCGAAATCTGATAATTATGTTAAAAAGCTATAAAAAGGACAACTTGTATGGGTATGGGAGGAAGTGATGGATGCCGGAATGATACCTTGCTTATAGTGATGGAATAAAAGTATATATATATGGATATATATATATACATTGGTGAAAGTGTTATGGCAACTATTATTAGGGGGACTTTGAGCCTCCAAACTGGTTCCAGGTGTATGGAAACCACTATAAGAAGTGATATCAGTTCTCCATCTACTTCCGTTAACAACCCTTGGCTTGCTTATATATGGATGTATGTGGGTTGGCCGTACACCAGGTCACATACCTAGATATATGGGTCAGACAAGTAATAATAATAATAGTCACCTGTCATGATTCCTGTTAAAGTACCTGTTATGATTCCTGTTGCACTTGCTATGCATGTCATGATTCCCGTTTTGTATTCCTGTTTGACTTTCATATGATTTGCAACTCTGATTCTATACGCTTGGATATTCTGTGGCATGAGATAAAGGTATATAGATGAGGGTTTCCTTGTTTGGATTATTCCTTCGATGTATTAGTTTCATGGGACCGTAACCTAAGCGTATACAATCACCTTGCATGAAATCAGTTTTACCTTGGATTTCCGGTTTTTTGATGATTGTATTATGACCGTCCATATATGTATTTCATTTGTGTTCTAACCCTCCTGTCTTCTGAGTTTGACACTTGTGTTCCTCCTGGCTCGCCACCTGGCTTTGTATCATACTCGCCTGGGGAGTTTCACTGACTCCCCTGGATTCTCATGTCCAGGTCATGGAGCTTGGAGCGTGAGGATTTCCCCCTGTTATTGATCAGAGTAGCGCAGCGGTAGCGTGGTCTCTCCAGTTACCTCGTGAGCACTCTTTTGTACTGTTCATATACATGTATCTTTTATATTGTCCATACATGTATATCTTTTGTATTCCCGCATTTGCGCATACTAGTGATATGATATTCATGTAATATGTGATCACTTCTGATGATAACTGTGTAATTGTACCATATGTGTTGGAATGTATAATGCACCATTTGCTTCCGTACTCTGATTCTTGTCTGTACTGATGCTTAGCGTATATACGGGAAGGTAATTCGGACTTACGTATATACGTTGCAGTGACGTCCCCGTATTCGCCGGGATCGGGGCGTTACACTTATAGATTACTTAAGTCTTAAAATTATATTTCAAATATTTTTTCTCTTTCAAAATGCTTTTCGAAAATACTAACTCTTTTATTTCTTTTTCTTTATGGATTTTGTGGGTGTAATCCACTAAAAACCCTCACGAGACAAAACTCGTCCTCTAGGGGAAACTAGAGGTTTAACGGCTTATTGTACATGCTCAGTACAATCGCGTGACCTGCGAAAGTGGTCTAATAATCCTTAGTATAGTTTAGTTGTTTTACTCGAGGACGAGCAAAAGATAGGTATGGGGGTGTGATTGGTCACTAATATTGCACATTTAATATCATATTCTCCCACTTATTATAGAATAAACTCTGCATTTTCCTAATTAAATGTTTAATTTATTTGCAGGCCCATTCCTAAAGGAGAGTGAAGAGAAATGAGCCCAAAAGCCCACCAAATTCTGAATTAATTCAGAATAAATTCGAAATGAAGAAATCAGGGCTAAATCTAGGCATATCAGGAGGTTGAGAAGAATCCTCCCTTAATTGATCAGTTAAAGCCAAGAATCAAAGACCATTTCGTCAAAATCCCGGACTTAAACGAGAAATCCAACTAAAGATAAAGCCAGAACGCGGAACCGGGGAGTGGTCGCGGAAACGCGGCCAAAGCCGTGTTTTCGCGGCTCTGTTGGAGAGTTAGGGGGAGCGTTTGCTCCCCCTATCTTCATAGGATCCTATAGGTGGGGTTTTGCCTATAAATACTGGGATTTTCAGAGCCTCCAGGAGACGACCATGCAGAGATAGGATTTAATCTAGTTTTTCATTTTTTAGTATAGGTTTTTGTTTTTCTTTTCATTTAATTTTTGGTTTTAATTTATATAATTCAGAGGAGATCAGACTTTCATAGAAGAACGAGAACGAAGCTTGTGCTGAGAGTGACACCGGTGTAAGGTTTCTTTCTTTTCTTTTATTGTTATGAAGTCGAATTTGTATTTTCTTTTTGTATGTACTTCGTTTTTGTGTTCTTCTTCTTCTTCTTTTCTACTTCACTCTTCTTTTGGTACAACTGTCTTCTAAGTGAGTCTACAAGCATCGAAAGAGCCTTGCCTTTGCGAGTGCCACCGATAGCTCATGATAATAGATTTGAGTCTCTCTGTATCATTTCATGCTTGTTTTGTCTTGATGATGTAATGTGGAAGAGACAATAATCAACTCTTATGGGCTATGCGCTGATTGCCTCAACTTCAAGGTAACATCGTCGCCAAAGATTCAAGGTAAGCTTTAAGTCAAAAGAAAGTAAGTAATTATTTTTAGTTCTTCTCTCTTTTCTTGTAACTTTTAGTTTAGATCATCAACACAACATCTTCCAAATCTCTTTCACTCTTTCATTTTCTTTGTACATAGTCATTTTCTGATTTCTCCACCTTCTCATCTATCGCTTTCTTTTTAACTTTAGCCTAACTCTTTTTCATTTTCAATTCTTAAAACAAAGAAGAACCTTCATTTTTCTTCACAAAGATTTCAATATAAACCTTGAACGCTTCTATCGCTAACCCTCCTTGTGGATCACGACCCGCATAGCCACTTGCTATTGCGGTAGAATTGAGCACTTGCACATCTCTATTTTGAAGTTCTAAAATTTTGTATTTTGTGTGCAGGTTCAAGCTCAATCATGAATCTAATAGCCTCTACTAGGCCTTGCTCTTACAAGAGCCATTGATTGCTCATGATGATGGATCTAACATTCTAACATTCTAACATCTAACCCCTAACTTGCTAACTTGCAATTCTTCTTTATTCCATGCTCACCTCTAACCGGTTTTGATGATCTAATAGTAGCTTGCAACTTGTTATGTAGTATGGATGTGTTGTTTGAGTGTAGAAAAATAATCTTATGTGCCATGCTTTATATCGTCTCTTAAAGCCAAGGACTAGTGATGGCCAAGAATCCATGTGAGGCAACTATCACTAAGAGGTTAGCATGATTAGTGGAGCAATTAGAGGTTAGTAGCCATGAGTTTTCTTTTATCTTATTTAAAAAATCAATTTCAAAACCCTTTTATCATTTTCCCATTGTTGTTTCCACCAACTTTTTAGTTCATCTTTATTCCATCTTCTTTTGTTTTCAAAACCATTTCTCTTTTATTTTCACATCGCCGTTTCATCGCCTTCTTCACCTATCACTTCTGCATTTCTTTTCTTTTTTTCTTTTCTTATTCTTTAATAAAGAAGAACTTGTTAACAATCGATGTGAATAAAAACTGTTAATGCTTCTATCGCCTCCCGTCCCTGTGGATTCGACCCATTGAGCCAATTCTATAACGGAAGTATCGAGGGAATATTAGCACACATATATAATTACACTGATTTCATAAAACACACATTTTCAAGTGCTTGGTTCTGCTCCGATCAAAATTTTGGCACCGTTGCCGGGGATGGGATTGGTTTAAACTCACATTTTTGTTAACATTTTCTTCTCTGTTCTAGTGTGCAGGGCAATTTTTACAAAATTTGTACATTGCAGAATTCTATTCTTACTTGCCTCTCCCTGCTCTAGAAAGCAGAAAGCTTGCTTCTAAAACTTTACCGCGAAAATCAAAGAAAAGCCGCGGAAACTCGGCAATTTTGTGGCATTTGTACTTTGTCTTTTGCAGGGACTTTGCAAGTTGCATATATTGTTATATTCTGCTGCCAATTTTCTGCTTTGATTGCCTTACACTGTAATAAACTAAAGAACTAAAATACAGTATTTGGACACTTTTAAAATGGTTTAGACATTTGTATTTAGGCACGTGTCAAATTCAATTCCAATATACTTTATTTTGTTCTGTTGTTATGATCTGGACTGAGGTGTATATATGGCATTGCATATAGAATAGGACAAACACGTGGATAATTTACTCGCTTTGTGTTATATTCTTATCTATATTGTACACATGCACGAAATGAAATTAAAGGCAAAACCCATACAAGATAAGGTGGGGATTTCATTAAACTTCCTTAGCCCAAAACTATCTCCCCACTCACACAACCTAAGCCGCAATAAAAATTGATAGACGCTGGCCCCTAGGAACATCTCAAACTTATTAAGAGATTGACCGAGGGTGAAACTTGTTTTGAATCTTGCTCTTGTGAAATCGGTGTCTAAGGTTGGGGATTAAGAGGTTACGCCTCGAAAATACCGTGCTTTGGCATAATTAAGGCCCGTTACTTATGCACGGATACCTCCCACCATATTTTGCCCCTACCTGGCCAATTAGTTTGTGGTCGGATTCATACAACAACCTCCCCCGGATAATCGACCAGTTAGAAGTCGTTTAGGTCCAGGTCAACCTTAGTATAGGCTTGGTTTTAAATTTTTTTCTTTTCTTTTGTTTGTTGCTTGCTTTTTCTTTTTGGTTTGTGATTGTTTGTGAAATGAAATCCAACAATAACAATTTTTTCAATCCTAATATGAATTCATATTTCACACTGACCCTATTTGATTCGGATAATTTGAACCCGGCTTTTTATAATATGAACCAACCAAATACACCGGGTTGGACTTATCCGAATCAATACAACGCATACCCCTAATCTTATAACCAAAATTTCAAAAATCTTCTACTCAATCTATCGATAGGTTGGAAACACAGTTAAGTCAATTGGTCAATATTTATAGGAATGAGGAACTCTCTCTGATCAACTTTTGACCAATCCAAATATCTCTATCTCTATCGATTTGACTTAGGACTCTTGTTGTTTTGGAAACCAAGATTCCTACACTCCCTTTCTAGAACATCCACTTGAAGAAAAATCAGATCTAGAAAGAGTATAAAAATCTTGCAAGAGTCTGCGCTTTAATTTTAAAAATCTTCTGCCCAGTCTATTGATATGTTGAAAACATAATTAAGTCAATTGGTCAACATTTATTGGAATGAGGAAACTTTTTCTTATCAACCTTTGGCCAATTCAGATATCTCTAACTCTATTGATTTGACCCAGGACTCTTGTTATTATGGGAACCAAGATTCAATTTTAGCACACCCATCTGAACTTGACCAAACTCTGACTTTTGGAAATCCCATTGATATTTTGGCAAGTTATCCATTTCCTGAAATTAAACTTGAGCATGAATATGATCCTGAACCTCAACTTAGTAATTTAATTTCACTTCCTGCTTCAATAATGACTCAGGTGTCTTTACCCGATGTCAATCCCTTACCCGAGTCAGTATTGGATCCTGTGCCTATTCATTATGAAATTGAATCACCAATCTTGTATGATCATCATATTAAACTTGACCAATTTCATACTTTTGAAAGTCTCGTTGACAAATGGTAAGTTCTCATTTTTATAAAATTGAACTCAATGAGAAATGTGACCTAGATTCTCAAATTTGTGATCTAATTAAAATTTCTGTATCAATATGGACTCCTGTTTTGCTACCCGATTTGAGCAACATTTTAGAGTCAGTTTTGATTCCCGTATCTATCATTCTTGAACTTGAATCACCAATCTTAGATAGTCACATTCCATTGTGGGAAATGAATGTGGATTAAAATTTCAACTTCTTTATTTGGACCCGATTTTTAAACTAATTTTGACTCCTTAACCTTTACTTGACTTAAGTCACTTCCCTGAGTCAGTATTAGTTCATGTACTTCTTGAGTCCAAATCAATCATTCCATCTTTTCATACTTCATTTTGGGACAAGGGTGTTGATAATAATGACTCCGAAATTATTTTGAAATTTAAAAATTAGATGGGGTAAAATTCTAAATAAAAATCATTCATATATATCATTTTAGTAGGTTATATTATAGAGGTTTCTGGTGGGTTCCTGAGAACTCAACGCAATTTGGATTGGGCGGCATTTCGTGGACCAATCAGACCACCACCGGAACCACCACCTTGAGGTAATTTTTTCTTCCCTCTCTGTTTATTTCATGCATACATAACATTCATGATGCATTAAGGACAATGCATGAGATAAGTGTGGGGAAGTGTTTACTAATATAGAGTTTCTAGACTTTCTTTCTTTTTCACTTCTTTTAGGATAGTTTAGAAAATTTTCTATTATTTCTTTAAAAAATACTTTTTGAAATAAGAGATAAACTTTTGATCTATTTTTAAGAAATTAAGATGATCTTAAAAATTAAGGAAGCCTTAATTATGACATCTTAAATCTAGTCGAAATAATGGATCTTATTTAAGATTATAGGCGAAGTATGATAAATTGGAGAGATAATTTTATCTTAAATTTTTTGCCTTAGATAGTATGCACATCACACTTACACATTTTTGGGATGGAAAGAAAGACCTGAAATACCATAAAGTGAAAATAAATAAAAAGAAAAAATATATGGTATATATGAATAAAAAAATCACTTATTAAGCTGGATAACTATGGCTCAAGAAGCATGATTATTCACGCCAAACGGTGATTAAAAGAAACAAATAATTCCCCTTAGTTTTCTGGCCTTGTTTACTCGAGTCCTTAAACCCGAGGGATGTTTTCTCATCTGTTGCCCTAAGACCGTCTGGTCTGGGAGTCATCAGTTAATGGCTCACTAACTGGGTAAACTAGAAAGCCTAAGAAAACTAAGGGAAGAAAAAAATATTTATAAATAAATAGCTTGATGGTTAGAGTTGAAATCCCAGAAATCTTCACTGTCACAAGTGCATATTATCTAGATTTTATGAAGGATAAAATATTCAATCCAGTTTTGAATTCTTACCTTAATTGGAGACAAGATGTTGCATATTGACTAAGTTTAAGGGAGAATAATTTTTGGTGGACCTTATGATCTTAGATCGCTTATATTTTTGCAAAAATATGTCAAAAAACTTGTCTCTCTTTCAAAATGCGTCTTCAAAACACTAACATTTGTTCCCTTCCTTTCTGGATTTTGTGGGTGCAATCTACTGAAAACCCTCAGGAGACAACACTCATCCTCTAGGGGTAACCTAGAGGTTTAATGGGTTGTTGCACACGCTCAGTGCAATCGCGTCACCAGTGAAAGTGGGTGTAATAACATTTATAGTACAATTTTTCTTTTTTGTTTTACTCGGGACGAGCAAAAAGATAAGTATGGGGTGCGATTAGTCTACAATTCTGCATTATTATATCATATTTTCCTACTGATTTATGAATAAAATATCATTTCTAACTTGTTTTAATCTATTTTGCAAATAATCAAGTATCTAAGGGCAAAGAGGTAATAAGAGCTTAATTAACCTCATTTTCTGGTAATTAAATCCGAATTTCTTAGAGGCCAAGCTAGAGAGTTTTAGAAGATACATTGAATCTAGACGTTGGCGGGTATTTGACAAAAAACTGGACCCAAATAACCGAATCTGAGTCTATCTGGCAGGTCCCCAAAGCGAGACGAATCCGCGCAACAAAACCAGGGACTAAGTCCCTGGTTTTGCCATGAAAACATGGCAAATGCCACATTTCTACATAATATGGGGGCCCATGCATCGATTTTTGACGCGTGGCCTCGTCTCGCCTTCCAGGGTTTTGTTTGCCTATAAAATTACAGGTTTGGTTGAAATGCAAGTAGATAGAAAAATAGGCTAGGTTTTCTCTCTTTTAGCATAGGTTTTCTTCTTTTCTTTTCCTTTTCTTTTGTATTTTCATTTCATTTTTATATAATATATTAGGGCTGAGAGATTCAGGGAGAGAAAGAGAGAGATTGATGTAATAGATGGTGATAATCTATGTAAAGGTGTCTCCTTTCTACTCCATTGTAATCTTCTCCATCTTCTACATGATGCTTAACTAATTTTTTACTCATGGCAATCTAACTACTAACCACTAACCATCTAACCACTTACTTGATAATCCACATGAATCAAATAGCCTCTACAAGGCCTTGCTCTTGCAAGAGCTATTGATGGCTCATGATGATGGATTCTAACATTCTAACATCTAACTACTAACTTGCTAACTTGCAATGTCTTCTTGATTTCATGCTCACCGATGTAGACTGTCCAAAAATTGTAGAAAGTAAAGACGCAAGGCTAACCATAGCCACACGCGCTGCACCAAGACGCTAAAGTTGAAAATCGCGTCTCTGCTTCAATGCAATGGCTAAAACACAGAGCTTGAAACTTGCGTCTCAGCCAACCATGCAATACCCAAGACGCAGAGCCCAATGCTCATGAAACTTGACACATAATTTGAAGCTCACGGTTCTCATGCGTTACCTCAACGGCAAAACGCGAGGTTCAAAGCTCGCGTCTCGGTTATAACTGCCCTCATTACTGGGTCAATTACTGCCCACGTAATGAGGGAGTTAACCCCCATTATGGAGTATTTTTAGGTGACAGTTTTACCCCTGAAACCCCTATAAATACTTTAGTTTGCTACTGAAGAGGGATCAGAGATTTTGGTTACAAATCCTGGAGAAATTAGAATCTCAAACTGAGGAATACAAAAGAGCTTGACTCTTCTAACAACTTGCTAAGTACAAATTTTATTTTGCCTCAAGTCTCTTTGAGATTTTATTGGACAGGTGCTGTGCTACTCCGCCCATAATCCAAAGAGAAGATTTCTCAGAAGATAGTGATGTTCACCTGGTCAACGAAAAATAAGATTCGCTTTCTATTGCCACATCAAGAATCCGGCATTAAATAAAGGGGAGATTTGAGCTTGAATATCTTCCCTCTCTTGTAATTAGAGTATTGATCCGTTGTAATTTTTTTTACAATCAAATAAAGAATTTACACACGCCTTCAATTTTTCCACCAAACAAGAGATTCCTCCGCTGGGGAGCACTTTCTCTACCGATAAGCAAGTCGTGGCGCAAGGTGACATCACCTACATAGGAAAAATAGTCGAATCACTTATCGTGGAGTTCGACCAGGCAATGTATGAAGAGTTTCTCTCTTCCGGCTCTAAGAGCCCTAGGGCGCGGCAATATCGCAAGGTCTCCTTAAGGAGTCGCTCTCAAATTCGCTCTGAGATCCCTTCAGACGTGACTGACAAGAAGAGTGTCATGGCTAACCACATCACATGTAACACCCGTGTCAACGTCTCCCACAAGACCCGCGAGGTTAGCGTTGCTAATATTCAGCCCATTCATGCCCATCCTCTTCCTCAGTTTCAGGTCACTAGGGATTCCCAGCAACCCGTATGGTGTAACCGGAACGCTGAACGTCGACAGAGATGACGCACGCGTCAACTAAAGGCGCAAAAAGCTGGAACAACCAATTGTCTAGCAGATACAAAATGCGAGGCTCAAGCCTGCGTCTCGTCTAAGTTACATCAGACGCATGAAGTCTGCGTATGGAGACCAAAACACGAAGCCCAACAGGCTTGTGTTTCTGAGACTTCACTTCCCAAACGCAACGTTCAGCAACGCGAGGGCTATGCTTTTTCTCAGAGACACGAGACCCGCGTCTCTACAACCAAACGCGGAATTATGAAAGTCCGCTTATCTCAACCGTCGCTAACCAAACGCGACAATCAGCAACGTGAGGTCTGCGTCTCTGATCAGAAGAGGCACAAGACCCACATTTCAAAGTCAAAATGCGAGAGCTGCGCCTATTCTACACAACGTAAGCTCCGCATTACTGAACCCTACGTCTCAGATTCTCGACGTAAGGGTGGCCGTCAGAAGCTAAAAAGCCCTCGACAACCCATGGACAATCTCTTTGATCCCCCTCCGATGGATCTAAGAGATTATTTGATAAAGAAAAGGAGTGCTAATCTGATCACTCTGTCTTATTGCTATGAACGGCCCATCACAGCAATGCTCTCTGAATGTCGCTGCAGCCCTCATATAGATAGGCAATCAGTATTCAAGCGAGTAACCTCAAACTTCCGATCAGTCAAAAGGCGTCATTCTCACAGAAGGGAAGCCTTCTCTGACATGGAGTACCTTGAAGTCACTGCAAATATGGCGAGCAAGAATAGGGGAAAATGAACAGCGATCAGCTCTGACGAGTCTGACACAGAACCAGAAGGAGTATACTGGCATACTTGACCCGGACTACTGCGGTAGCCCCGGTCGACTACAGTGCCCTAGCTCGGGGCATTAAAGTAAGTGAATCGCACTCCGCCATTACAGAATCGCAGGTCTCGAACTCTTCTATGGAGAAGGAAGCATTTGTGTACATGACAAACACTCCCGAGGAGACGGCCAGGCGCTTAGAACAGCAAGCCCAGTTCCAGAGGGAACAATTCGATATGATTCGCGCCCAACAAGAATCTACTAATACTCTCAAGCAGATGCTTGCACAATTGCTCGAGGACAAGAAGAAGTCAACTGACAAAGGTTCTTCTAAGAAGTCTAAAGGCAAACGAAAGGAAGAGGAAAGCTCGTCCTTCGTACATATCGAGGAGAGGGGCATTCTAATCCAAGTCGACTAAATCCTCGTCTAAAGAGCAAGGAAACCTGGAGAATAAGGGTACTCATTCTAAAAAAATGAGTCAATTGGAGCAGTTTCTGGAAGCCCTTACTAACCAGAAAGACCTCCAAGAAGTAGGAGTGGTCCGGCCATATCCGGCCGAGTGGGACCTTATTCCATACCCTCCTAAGTTCAAAGCTCCGACCCTACAGGTTTTCGACGGCAAAGGGTCACCGAACCAACACATCTACTACTTCAAGTCTCAGATAGAAAATGTGGTAAATAATGATGCCATCTTGGCACGTTTGTTCATCGGCACTCTAAAAGGGCTTTCCTTTGAATGGTTCATGAAACTCCCAGAAGGCTCCATCAAAAATTGGGGTAATTTGGAGAAGCTCTTCCTGACACGCTTCTTTGAAGATGACTCAGAGATTACAATACTCACTCTCCTGGCAACGAAGTAGCGAAAGGGAGAGTCCGTCAAAGTATTTGTGGAAAGATTTCAGAATATGGCGCTCCGATGTCCTAGCGGTATTACCCAGGACACCCTGGTAGAAATATGCCGCCACAATCTACAAACTTCACTCCAAGCCCAGATAAGAGTTACTGAAGGCCGCACCTGAAAGCAATTGGTCCAGCAAGGTGAACAGGCTGAAGACATTGTCGCCACGGTGAGGGCAGAAGAAAACAAGACCAGACCCGAGAAGTCGATATGGCGCGCGCCAAAAATATCTTTTCAATAAAAAAGAAAGGATACTGATAGGTAGTGAAAAGTTCATATTTATCATTACATTTACCATCACATTTTCATATTTATTCCTATAATTCTACACATTTACTAATATTTTATTATTTATTGTGTGCAGGCCTTGAGTAATAAAAATAAAGGAATAAAGCCTTAAAAGAAGCCCAAAAGCCCATGTTCAAGCCCAATTCAAAAGTTGCAATTATCAAATGTCAAAATTGCAATTACCCAAGGGCAATAGTTGCAAATACTAAAAGAAGAGGGAATGATAGACTTCTATTCAACCATAAATACTTGCAGGATGAAGATAAAAGATAAAAGGAGGAGAGTGCAAAGATAAAATTGTTTCAAAAAATTCGGATTCAGACTGTACACATTTAGTATTCAGATCATAACTTTTGATAAAGATATTCAAATCCGATGATACAAGATGCTCCAGAAAGAAGACTGGACGACCTACAACTCTTATGTTGATCAAACTTTCCAATTCAATCCACAGATAAGACATATTCGGTGATCAACATGATAACAAGTTGCAGGACAGAGTTGTACTGGGACTCTACTTCTTCCAGCTCCTATAAATACCCCTGCAGAGCAACAGAGAAGGGCACACAGAAAATACAGAGCTAAAAGCTAGGGTTTTTAGGCTAACTTGTAATTTAGGTTAGGTTTTAGTTTCGTTTTCTTTTGTAATTTTTGTAACTGAGAGGAGATGATGCTTTCATGGAGGAAGTCTTACTTTTCCCCCATTGTTAATAAAATCTACTCAAGGTTGGTTTGTTTTATTCTTGTTTTATTGTTTCTCTATTCTTGCTTTATCTTATTTTTCTATTCTTGTTCTATGTCATTGTTTCTCTCTGATGTTTTGTAAACCAAGAGATCCGATTGCTTCGAGACTGCCTAGCCGAAGAAGTGCCCTTGATGGCCTATGGAGATGAACAAGCCTTCTCTTGCTAGTCTTTTCTTTTTGTAGTGTAGATCGCGAAGGTGGAAGATCCTATACGCCATACTTGAATGCCTTCAAAGACAAGGTAAGTCGTTGCAAACGGATCAAAGGTAAACATGGCAGAAGAGGTATGTATGTATTTTTAGTTTTTCTTTCTTTGTTTGTAATTTTAGTTTAGATCACCAACTCCACATCTTCCAATTCTTTCTTCCCCAACTCATTGTAAATATCGCTTCTATTTTTCCATCTTCTTAATCTACCACTTTCTTTCTAACGTAGCTTTAAAATAATAAAATAAAAACTTTAGAGATAACTTATTTAACAAGCTTCCATCGCTAGTCCCTCCCTGAGGATCACGACCCGCATAGCCCATTGCTACAGCGGATTAGAATTGAGCACCTTGCACACCTTTACTTCTCAATCTAAGCTTCATTATTTTGTGTCGTTGCCGGGGAGGGACGGTAAGTTTATCTCTAAAAAAAATAATTATTAACTAATTCTTTTATTCTTTCTATTTGCAGATTTGGAGAACAGAAAACAGCAGCAAGGACATATAGCAACTCTGTGCCTCTGCCCTCGAAGGCAGAGCAGCAGAGCCTACTACCTTGCCGCGCAAACGCGGCAATAGCCGCGGATCCGCGGCAGTAGTAGAGAACTACTTACTGAATTTTTTGCAGATTGCTGCAATCTGAAATTTGATTTGTCAGCTCTGTTATATTTGTTCTGTGATAAACCTGCACACTGCTAATTAATCAACAGTAAAATACTTGTTGAAAAAGATAAAAATTGATTAGACGTTTGCATTTTAGGCACGTGCCTTTTCAATTCATTTATTTTTACTGTTGAAGAGTGCTGGAGCAAGGTACGTTCGCATTGCATGTAGAATAGGACTCATCTCTTGGTTGATTTTCATTACTTTGAGTGAATCTTATTTACATATCTTGTACACTTGCACAAACTTATCTTAAGGGCACTAACCCATAACAAGATAAGGTGGGGATTTAATCACCCTTCCTTGGCCCAAAAATAATATTCCAAGCACTCACTAATCCAAGCCTAACTAAAAATGAGTAGACATTGGCCCTAGGGACATCTCAGACTCAATTAGGAGATTATCCTAAGGGGGAACGGTGTTGGAAATTGACTCCTGCCAAATCAGTGTCTAGGAAGGGGATTGAGGGCCGAAAGCCCGAAGATTGGTGGTTATTTAATTAAGGAACGTCTTTGACGGAAAAAGTCCCACCAATCTTGCCCTGACCTGGCTGATTAACTTGTGGTCAAAGTCTGCACCCTACCTCCCGTGGACAGTCTAACCAGTTAGGAGTCGTCTAGGTCATAAGTCTACCCTAACTTAGGATAGAATTTTTTTCTTTTTTGTTTGCTTATTTGTTTGTTTTCTTTTTCTTTGTTTGTGTTTGTGTGATATGGCCTATAACAACAATTTTTCAACTTTAATGAGAATCCATATTACACACCAATCACTTATTCGGATATTACCAAGCCGGTATATCATAACTTTGATCAACCTAGTGTGCCAGATCTGAGCCGTATGGTCAACCACCTGTTCAACCATTATCTTCATATACGTCTCTTCCCACATCACCAAGGTTTCAGTCCACCATTGATCTATTCGATGGGTTAGAAGAAAAAGTGGATCGGTTGCAAGATATAATGAATGATCAAATTTCTAGACTTTCCAACATTCTTGAGCAAGTTGATAGGAACCAAGAATCATTCTGTCTAGAAGATCTTGATCAAAATTTAATTTCATCACATCAATATGAACTTGCTCAACCCCAATCCTTGGACAAATTGGCTAGTTTTAATTTCAATGAGATTGAATTAGATTGTGAATGTGAACCCGATCCCCAACTTTGCGATTCAGTTTCCATTTTTGAATCTATATTGACTCCGGTATCCTTACCCAATTTGGACCAATTTTCTGAGCCAACATAGATCATGAAATTGAATCACCCTTTTTTGATGATCATCATATTGAACTTGACCAATTTCATACTTTTGAAAGTCCCATTGACAAATTGGCAAGTTCTCATTTTTATGAGATTGAACCGAATGAGATATGTGACTTTGATTCTCAAATCTGTGATCAAGTTCAAATTCCCGAATCAATATTGACTCCTATTTTGTTACCCGACTTAGGTAATCTTTTAGAGTCAGATTTGATTCCCACACCTATCATTCCTGAACTTGAATCACCAATATTGAGTCGCATTCCATTGTGGGAAGATGATTGTGGACTTGAGTTTCAACTTCTTGACTTGGACACACTTCTTGAAACAAGCTCGACTCCAGAACCCTTACTTGATTTAAGTTTCTTTCTTGAGTCGGTATTCGTTCCTGAACCTATCATTCTTGAGTCCAAGTCAACCATCACATTCTTTTGTTGGACATAGGTATAGACCATGACTCTGTGATGATTTTCCAGGACTGGTCATGTAAAGGAAGTAAGTTTCTCGAGAGGATCTTCCATGATCCTATTCATACTGGGGACTGTAAAGATGTAAATAGAAAAGAGGTCAATAAAGGTAGGTCCCGTGAACTACCACATTATCTTGATTGGGTAGCAACGCTTGGCCCAATTAGACCACCACCGGAACCACCACCTTGAGGTAATATTTGCCTTCCCTTTCTTCTTTTTCATGCATACATGCATACATTCATACATTGAGGACAATGCATGAGATAAGTGTGGGGGGAGGCTTTACTAACATACTAACATAGGTAGAAACTAACAATTTGCTAAAAAAAAAAATTATAAAAAGGACAATATTTGACTTATCTTTTGAAAGAAATCTAAGTTAATCTTAAGAATTAGGAAAATCATGATTAGGATTTCTAAAAACTTGGTCAAAATAAATAAATTGTTGAATTTTTAGGTATAGGAGGAAAAATTGAATAAGTAATTAGTCTTGATTTTTACCTTAATGAAATGTGCATACCTAATGCATATCTAGGACTCTAAGACAAAGACCCTTGTGCCTCATATAAAAAAAAATAAATAATAAAAAAGTCACTAATTAAACTGGATACATGTGCCTCAAGAAGCATAAGTATTCATGCCTAAAGGTGATTTTATGAAATAAAGCTCTTCGTTTTGTGGCCTAGTTCACTCGAATCCTTAAGTCCGTAGGGGTATTTTCTCACCCGGTGCCCTAAAGCCGACCGGTTTGGGAGTCACCGACTTTAAGTTCGCTACATGGGTGGATTAGAAAGCCTAAGAAAACTAAGAAATATAAAATATGTATTAACACATCTAATAGTCAATTAGTTAGGTATGAGGGCCTCAAGAAGCCTTGATACTTACACGAAAGAAAATTAGATGAGTTATACATGTTAAAAAAAAAAGAAAAAAAAAGAATATTATATTAACACATCTAATAGTCAATTAGTTAGGTATGAGGGCCTCAAGAAGCCTTGATACATACACGAAAGAAAATTAGATGAGTTATAAAAAAATAATAATAATAATAAAGAGGCATGAGAGTCCAAGTTAAGGAATTCCTAGTAAAAATTCATAAGGATGCATATGATTTTTGGTAACGAAAAAGACTATACAAAAATTCAATTTTGACCCTTACTTAAAATGGATAACAATTTACTTTATAAAGACTAAGTTTAAGAATGAATAAAAATGATGATCCTAAAAACTTATAGATTACTTAGTGTAATACCCCGTTTCCGGAATACGTACTTAGTTGCGTATTCAGATTTTCGATCGTATTTTTTCGATTGTTTCCTGTATTTATTCTGTATTATGAATTCCTTATATGATTGTTTTGCCTGGGATTTGGATCGGTGAACTCGGAGTCAGCCTAGTCTGAGCCGGGGACTCGATCTCAGAGTTTTACTTGTTTTAGACATTCTGGTTATCGATTCGACCGATTTCAGTTTTAAACATCGTTTTCCAATATTTTGGATTTTCTATGATTTTCTGGAATTTTCTGTGATTAAGTTGAAAATCTTCAAAACCGGTGTCGGCCAGTGCCGCTGACCGATTCCCAGATTTTTAATTCTCAAACTGTTTGGAACTTCATGATGACCCTTTAGACATAATTACTTAGAATCATATTTCTTACTTACATTCTTTTTCTGAGAATTTTATGATTTTATGAAAATTCCACCGGAGTCGGTAGATAACTGATTCGGGATTTTTAGTTTTAAAACTATAAAGTATTTCTTCAAACGGATTTCACTATTGGTCTTTATATATTATTATTGATTTTTGGGTAAATTTGCGAGTCGTTCCGAGATACTTGAGTTTCGGACGATTCCGGTATTTTCCGAATTGTTTTCCGTATTCTTGACTTGAACCCGGGTATCTGTATTTTCAACAGTTTCATTTTGAGTCCAAGAGAAAACATCTTCTCTTTATCATTTCTTTCCATTTTTCCTTTTCCCTTATTTTTCCTTCCTTCCTCCACAACCACAAACTTTTCCATTTCCACTATTTTTCCAAAATTCCATTATTCCTCTCCACTCACTTCTACCTACCTCCACCATTAATGCATCTCTCTCTCTCTCTCCCATGGCCGGCCAAGTGGCCAAGGAGAAGGACACTCACCTCACCCCCCATTTGCACAAAACCCCCTCTCATCTACTCTAATTACAACTCCTTCTCAAATTCCAAAAACATATATAAACCACTCCTTTACACTTCTTTCCCTTTTTCTTCATTTCATCAAAGAGGAAGCCCACACCAAAATCCCCCTTCACCTCAAACTCAACCACCAACTTCAAGAGCTTCATCTAGGGCATCATCAAGGTCTTCATCTTCAACCACCAACTCCCAAAGCAACACCAAGATCATCTTCTCCACATCAAGCAACTTCAACTTCAACAACTACTTTTGGATTGAGGCCATCATCTCTACCTTGGGATCCTTTCAAGACTACAAAGCTTCACCTAACCAATCCTTGTGAGTATTTTTACTCACCAAGACTTATTTCATTCCTAAGCATACTTGTATCTCCATATCTTGTGTTCATATGTCATAAAAATCCCATTTTTAGACCATCCAACACAACAGCAGATTCTGCTCTGTATTCGTTTTTTGACCATGATTAGTCGACTTGACCTAGAACCTAGTCGACTAGAAACCCTTAGCTGAAACGTAGCCTTTTCTGACTTCACAGTTTTAGTCGACTAGTCCCTTTTACCAGTCGACTAGATACCCCTAGTCGACTACTAGAATTCCCCTAGTCGACTCCTGAAATAAACTCAACTCTCTGTATCTCAAACTTAGTCGACTTAAGTATCTATTAGTCGGCTTGTAGTTCCCTGTTAGTCGACTACCCTTTTTACCTAGTCGACTAACTCTTCCTGAAACAGGAACCCAACTCTCTGGAACACAGTATTAGTCGACTACCTCATTTTCTTAGTCGACTAACCCTTCTATTAGTCGACTACTATTCCAACCTAGTCGGCTAACTTATGGCTGTCTGGTATAGTGATTTCCTTCTTGACTATGTATCTTACCCTTGATACATGTACTATATATTATTCTTACTTATACTTCATAACTTGTACTTTATGGTCTATTAATTGGTGTATATCATTTCTTGTCACTTCTTATTCCCAGGTTTATGTATTGCCATGCAACTGCTTGTTTCGTTCTTATACTTGTACCTTGCCGTGATATTCTTGCCTCTTTATTTTATACCATGCGTGGCCGACCCTTCGTGGTCGTTGACTTCTGAGTTTCTCCTATGATTGCCATGCTATTATTTCAGACTTGTCATTGCTTCAGTCTTGTCAATTGCATGCTTCCTTTTAACACATGTATATCACTTGACAATTGTGTTATCAACTGACCACTTGACATGCCACTATTTGGCAAGACCTTTATGTTGTACCATGACTTACCCAGACTATCATCAATCTCTTATTATGATTGGTTACTTGATTCATATCACCACTTGTCATGCTATCTCTTGACACCAAGCATGATACACCGATTCTTACAATTATCACGATAAAGGGGATGTAACACCTGATTACCGTTATGTACTGATTACTGTTATGTATACCTGTTATGATATCGTTCATTCCCGAAATCTGATAATTATGTTAAAAAGCTATAAAAAGGACAACTTGTATGGGTATGGGAGGAAGTGATGGATGCCGGAATGATACCTTGCTTATAGTGATGGAATAAAAGTATATATATGGATATATATATATACATTGGTGAAAGTGTTATGGCAACTATTATTAGGGGGACTTTGAGCCTCCAAACTGGTTCCAGGTGTATGGAAATCACTATAAGAAGTGATATCAGTTCTCCATCTACTTCCGGTAACGACCCTCGACTTTCTTATATATGGATGTATGTGGGTGGGATCGATACCGAGACACATACCTAGATATATGGGTTAGACGAGTAATAATAATAATTAATTACTGTTATGGATCTTATTTTGATTCTCGATATTCCAGTCATGTTTCCAGTAGGACACTTATGTGATCCCCGTGATTTCAGTTATGTTTCCAGTTATGATGTTTAGTATTCTTGTTATATGTTCCTGTTTGACTTTCATGTGATTTGCAACTCTGATTCTATATGCTTGGGATTTCTGTGGCATGAGACAAAGGTATATATATGAGGGTTTCCTTGTTTGGATTATCCCCTCGATGTATTAGTCTCATGGGACCGTGACTTAAGCATATACAATCACTTTTGCCTGTAATTAGCTTTACCTTGCATTTCCTGTTTCATGATTATGCTATACCTGTCCTTGTATACCACTCTTGTGTTCTAACCCCTATTCTTATCTCTTTGCCACTTGGCACATAGCCTGTTCATTGTTGGGAGGTCCTGACTCCCTTGGATTTGTATGTTCAGGTTGAAGCTTGGATCGAAGTGGAGCTGTCCACAGTAGATCGAGCTTTCTTTAGTGAGCAGGCAGACTAGCTCTACTTCCTTCGTGCCAGACTCCCCTTTTGACTCACGGGATCTTCATCCTACTCGTGAGCTTTTTGGTATCTTATTGTATATTTTACTTTTGGACTTGGTTGTGATAAAAGACATATGTGATATGTAATGTTTATCATATCCTGTGATGACTTTGTATATGTACCTTTTATGTTGGCATGTGTGTGTATACCACGCTTTGTGTTGTACTCTGATCCCTTGCTTGTACTTTTATGCTTAGCGTATATACGTGGGGGCACTTTCTGACCTACGTATATACGTCGCAGTGACGTCCCCGTATCGTGGAATCGGGGCGTTACACTTAGTCTCTTCAAACGTATTTCAAATATTTCCTTTTTATGGATTTTGTGGGTGTAATCCGCTGAAAACCCTCACGAGACAACACTCGTCCTTTAGGGTAACCTAGGGGTTTAACGGCTTGTTGCACGTGCTAAGTGCAACTGTGATTCCTACGAAAGTGAATTAGGATAGATTAATTTTCTTTTCTTTTCTTTTTCTTTTTGATTTTTACTCGAGGACGAGCAAAAAGATATGTGTGGGGGTGTGATAGGTAGTGAAAAGTGCATATTTATCATTACATTTACCATCACATTTTCATATTTATTCCTATAATTTTGCACATTTACTAATATTTTATTATTTATTGTGTGCAGGCCTTGAGTAATAAAAATAAAGGAATAAAGCCTTAAAAGAAGCCCAAAAGCCCACGTTCAAGCCCAATTCAAAAGTTGCAATTATCAAATGTCAAAATTGCAATTACCCAAGGGCAATAGTTGCAAATACTAAAAGAAGAGGGAAGGATAGACTTCTATTCAACCCTAAATACTTGCAGGATGAGCATAAAAGATAAAAGGAGGAGAGTGCAAAGATAAAATTGTTTCAAAAAATTCGGATTCAGACTGTACACGTTTTAGTATTCAGATCATAACTTTTGATAAAAATATTCAAATCTGATGATACAAGATGCTCCAGAAAGAAGACTGGAAGACCTACAACTCTTATGTTGATCAAACTTTCCAATTCAATACACAGACAAGACATATTCGGTGATCAACATGATAACAAGTTGCAGCACAGAGTTGTACTGGGACTCTACTTCTTCCAGCTCCTATAAATACCCCTGCAGAGCAACAGAGAAGGGCACACAGAAAATACAGAGCTAAAAGCTAGGGTTTTTAGGCTAACTTGTAATTTAGGTTAGGTTTTAGTTTCGTTTTCTTTTGTAATTTTTGTAACTGAGAGGAGATGATGCTTTCATGGAGGAAGGAGTTCATACTTGTACTGAGGTGACATCGGTGTAAGTCTTACTTTCCCCCATTGTTAATAAAATCTACTCAAGGTTGGTTTATTTTTATTCTTGTTTTATTGTTTCTCTATTCTTGCTTTATCTTTGTTTTTCTATTCTTGTTCTATGTCATTGTTTCTCTCTGATGTTTTGTAAACCATGAGATTCGATTGCTTCGAGACTGCCTAGCCGAAGAAGTGCCCTTGATGGCCTATGGAGATGAACAAGCCTTCTCTTGCTAGTCTTTTCTTTTTGTAGTGTAGATCGCGAAGGTGGAAGATCCTATACGCCATACTTGAATGCCTTCAAAGACAAGGTAAGTCGTTGCAAACGGATCAAAGGTAAACATGGCAGAAGAGGTATGTATGTATTTTTAGTTTTTCTTTCTTTGTTTGTAATTTTAGTTTAGATCACCAACTCCACATCTTCCAATTCTTTCTTCCCTAACTCATTGTAAATATCGCTTCTATTTTTCCATCTTCTTAATCTACCACTTTCTTTCTAACGTAGCTTTAAAATAATAAATTAAAAACTTTAGAGATAACTTATTTAACAAGCTTCTATCGCTAGTCCCTCCCTGAGGATCACGACCCGCATAGCCCATTGCTACAGCGGATTAGAATTGAGCACCTTACACACCTTTACTTCTCAATCTAAGCTTCATTATTTTGTGTGCAGGAAAATCTCAATCAGATACATTGGCGATAGAGGCAAAATCCCCCATGAAGTCTCAGCCAACCAGAGGGGGAGGTTCTTTAAGTCAGCCATGCGCCAACAAGCAGTACGCTTTCAAGGACGAGCACGTTAATTCATTATTCAAGTTGCTCAACAAGAGCAACAGATTGAAGCTTCCTGAAGCTAGACGTCCTGAGGAAGTCGGTAAGTCTGACAATCCTAGCTACTGCCGTTATCATAGGATGCTAGGGCACCCTACCAAAAGCTGACAGGAGACCGCCAAGTTAAAGAAGCTCTAGAGACTTCAACAGGTCCAGAGCTCAGGGATTGGTGATTTTCGTACATCGACTATGCACTGTACAACATTCCTGCTGATGATCCCAAAGAGGCGGCTGACAGTAGAAGGAAAGCGTCCAAATTCTACTATAATGCGATCACGCGAACACTGTTTCACTGATCATATGACGGGATCCTCCTCTACTGTCTATCACAAAAGGAGGCATAGGAAGTATTCAAAAAAGCTCATGATGGCTTGTGTGGAGCTCATCAGCTTGGTCCGAAGCTTGGGGATCGACTCCAAAGACTAGGATATTATTGGCCTAAGATGATCCCTGACGCCATCACTTACGCCAAACGATGTCACGCCTGTCAAGTCCGTTGTGACTTCATCCATCAAGCACTAGGATATCTTCGCTCTACAATCTCAACCTGGTCATTTGAGATGTGGGGGATGGATGTGGTTGGCCCTATCAGCCCACCTTCATCCAAAGGACATCGGTTCATCTTAGCTATAACTGACTATTTCTCCAAAATGGGCTGAAGCTATTCCCTTGAGGGAGGTAAAAGCATCTGACGTGGTTAAATTCATTAAACATCATGTCATTTACTGCTTTGGTGTGCCACGACGGATTGTTCAAGATAATGGGCCCCTGTTCGTCAGCCAGGTTTTTAAGAGGTTCTGTAATAAGTTTAGAATCCAGAGCGTGTCTTCAACGGCCTCGCAGAAGCTTTCAACATGAAAAGTGAAAAACTTCTTAAGAAATTCGTCTTGAAAAGCCAACGTGACTGGGATGACAAGTTAGGTGAATGCTTATAGGCTTATCGCATGCCGGTTTGAACCCCAACAAAAACTACACCATTTGCCTTTGTATATGGGTGTGAAGCTGTACTCCTATTAGAAATCCAAATCCCATCTCTACGTGTCGCCTTGACAGCAGAGATGACAAATGAGGAGAAGCATCAACTGCGACTCCAAGAGTTAGAGGCTTTGGATGATAAACGCTTGCAAGCTCAATAGTAAATAGAGCTCTATCAAGCTCGAATTACCAGAGTCTTCAACAAGAAAGTCAAGGAGCAAAATTTCAAGAAAGGCGACCTTGTCTTAAGCTGTCAGAAGACCTATGGTGATGACTCATAAGACCAAAAAAAATTTCATCCCAAATAGGAAGGACCATTTGTAGTAGAGTTGGTCTACTCAAAAAGGGCATATCGCCTTATAACCCCATATGGTGATACGCTCATGATGCCAATTAATGACAAATTCTTGAAGAAATACTATCTTTGATAGTATTCTTCTCCTGATCAAGTTAATACTACACCTTTGATCAAAACAATAAAGAAAAGCTTCTTTCGTTCGCTATATCACGTCACGGTCGAGCAGTGTCAAACCGATCAGAGCTGGTTACATCATGATGCATGATGTAAATATTGAAGAAGAAAGAAAGTGCAAGACTTTAGTTTTAGCCTTGTTGCTCTTCTCTAGCGTATCTATAGAAATCCGATGCCTCCAATGGCTAAGGATAGAAGAAAATATTGGCTTTTAAGTCCAATATAAGTCTTCGACAGCTCATCATGCTAAGAGGAATAGCATGGGTAGCCCAACTCAAACGGTAGTTGGTAAAGGCACACCAAATCTATTGATAGCTGAGGGTTTGCTAAAAATCCTAAGGGACTTGGTCCCATCCTCTCCTCCAAAATCTCCTTCCAATTCTCAGCCACAGAATCGTAGGGCCACAAAAATACCTGTGTTCATATCCCTAATGAAATGAACTAGGATTTGTCATGTTAACAATAAACCTCTGACAAATCAGGTTTTTCAATCCCTAGTAGATTTAGTCAAGTTAATATTAAACCTCTGACAACGAAACTCATTAAAAATCCTCACTGTTATGTTAATACTACACCTCTAATGGCAAATCTCCCACGTCCCAGGAAATCAACGATTGTCACGTTAATATTAAACTTCTGACAGTTCATTTTACTTTCCACCCAAGATCTCCTACCAATTCTCTTCCATAGAGTGGTAGGCCCACAAATGCAATCATTGCTATGTTAACACTACACCTATGACAATGAAAAATTTCAATACTCCCCAGCGAGTACAAGCTTCACTTGTCTCTTCTCTACATGGACTCACAAATAACCAATTTTTGTCAAGTTAAAATTAAATCTCTGACATTCCAAATTTCCCTTGTCAATTCTCATCAATAGAATGACAAGTCCTCAAAATTGCTCCTATCGCAAACTAATTTTGTCAAGTTAAAATTACACTTCTGACAAATTACTGCTAAGTTTAACACCATACCTCTAACAGTGATTAAGTTGCTGCCAAGTCCAATATTAAACCTTGGACAGTCACTTTTCCTCAGGCTTCCACATCGAAGCTGAGATGAGCGATGTTAAGTTTAACATTACTCCTTCAGCATCCAGTCATTACTAAGTTCAACAATACACCTATGATAATGACTTTCCCTCGAACTTCCCAATCGAAGTCCCGATGACTAATGCCAAGTTCAAAATTACACCTCTAGCATTACCTTCACTGCCAAGTTTAACATTACACCTCTAGCATTACCTTCACTGCCAAGTTTAACATTACACCTATGACAGTGATGTTTTCAGTCTTCCCAAATGAAGCTGAAACTCCCATTGAATCAGGTTAATATCACACCTCTGACCCAAATTCTGGTCAAGTTAATATCATACCTCTGACAGTAATCTTAAATTCCCGAAATGGCATTTCCCCAAGTTTGACTTGTTAAGTTAATTATCGCATTTCTAGCAAGTCAAGAGTTTCTACTTCATGTGCCTGATTTCCAATGCAAAAAAGGAAATTCAAGACAAATCAGAAGATAAGAAAAAGTGTCACTTTTATTGATATTCAAACATATGAAAGTGATACAAGACGCTCTCTTATACAATAAGATTGAGTATTACAATAAAGGAGTACAAAGAAGTCCCTCTCTCTCAGTGAAAGGTTGCACTCACTCCTCAAGACATCTACACTGCTCCAAATACAAGATGTTTGGAAGAGCGTCGAAGAAAGATTCCTCTCTTCTTCCACTGAATCATGTTGTAGTTGATCAGTGTTGAGACGATCGGATGCTGATCACATCATGATGCATGATGTAAACATTGAAGAAGCTCATCGCTAACCGAGAACAATGGTGTTTCACGAGGTCGAAATGCAGAGAAACATTCTGATTCCACCTGACCAACTGGTGTGTCATCCTTCACTTAATAAGCATCTCCACCACCAGAAAGTCATCCAATGAGTATGGGTTTTTCGTCGATGTCACTTCTAGGGGTAAGATTGGTGAAGGGAGGATCCAAGACCTTACTGGTGACATCCTTTTTCCTGTGACATGCAAGAGGACCATATCCACCACTATACCCACTGTGACCATGACAAACCTGGGACATTGCTGGGGCGTCATGTCCAATAAGGCCTTGACGAGTATCATTAACCACGCGAAGTCCCCTGCCCATGAACAGGAGCTTTGATTCCCCGAGTGCTCGCCAATCGAACAAGCTGGTCGGTCGAAATATTCTCCCAAGAACCTAGCAAAGACGCAGAAGACTGACTGAAGCTGCCAGAACCTGTAAGAAGTAAAAAAACTAAAAAGTTAAAATTCTATTAAGGCGGGAACAGAAAAGCTAAAGGGCAGACGTGATAGAAGCTGTGAACTTCAGACACGGAGTTGACCAGTACAGATCTAAACGCGGTCTGGTTTTAGACCCGCGTCAAAGATATAAGACACGAGGTAGCCCAGACGCAGAGTTCGCCATAACTGCATTTGAGATACAGAGGTTGCAAAGTCAAGTCCAGAGATCTTAAAAGAATTAGAATTCTTTATGTCAAGAACCTCAAACACGAGCTTTATGTACATAGCGCGCGTTTCAAGATCCAAGAACAGAGTCTATCACACTCGTGTTCAAAGGACTTGCAACTTAGAATTAAAAGTCAGTCAGCTCGCGCTTCATCAAGAAGTCTGAAAGACGCGACTACTGAACACGGGCGCATCAATCAGACTTTAAGAGGAGATCAAGAGATCGAATTTCTTCAATGGACAGGAAAATAGAAACTCACTAGGACTGAGTATTTCATGGCGACAAATGGTTCCTACCCGGGGAAGAATTCTCTAGAAGTTAAACTTTATTCATCAAGGCGTGGCCGCAAAAGCACTTAAGGCGATGCTTTTTTATCTTGAAATCACTTGACAGCACTAATTTTTAGAGAAGATTAAAGAAAAGCATGAAAACTTTGAGTTCAGAAAGAATAAAAGCTTTGAGTTCTTGCTGTTCATTGGAAAACATCCCGTTGAAGGGAAGATAGACAAATCAAGATGAAGACCCTCAGAGTGCATGCTCTCAAAGAGAAACAGTCTAAATAATAGACTGTTAAGGGAGTGAGGCCTATTTATAGGCAAGCCATAAGGCTTACAATTAATGGCATAAAAATCAAAGCCATCAGCCTTAATTCCTGCACGAACATTAAGTCCAATAAGGAGCTAACGCGTGGATTGCCACTTCGGGAAACATCAAAGGACACAAGTCCCCAATCATCAACGCTGACTTGATATTAAAAGATCCAACAAGATGTTTAAGACGGGCTGCATGTGACGCTTAGGAAGCTACGTCGGGCACAGACTTAAAGGTCGTTTCCAGAAGTCCGCGACCTTTCACAGACCCAAGGGATGCGTTCCTTGCATTCCTACTGAAGAGGTCACAACCGCGTCTCCTGAAGTGGTTCAGAGCCGCGTCTCCTCAGCAAGCTGGGACCACCCTCTATAACTATTCAGGGTTGCGTCCTGAGTTCACACCCATTCACAAGACTTGAAGGCTGCGTCCTAAAGTTCACGTTCTTTCATGAACCTAAAGGCCGTGTCTCCTTTATCAAGAACTCAGGCTTGCGCTTTGAGGGCGCACCCTCTCAAGGGACCAGAGTCATGTCTCTATCGAGTCAGAGCCGCGCCCCACCAACCAGCTAAGACCTGCGCGTCATTCTTGAGGAGCCCAAAATAGCGTCTCCACTGCAGATGAAAGCCGCGTCTCAATCATGAACTCAGTATAGCCTGAGTTTATTATTCATGGCCATACCCAATCAAAACGACTAAAGGCTGCGTTTCTATAAACAGTCAAGGAAGACGACTATGAAAGCTGAGTTCATCCAGGCACCTAATCTGCCGAGAGACACGCCGGAGACAAACCGGGAAAGATCCCACTCCATCGTACGATGAATGGACATATGTCGAAGATAGGACAAGGGATACATCCTCTCCATCTTGGTAAGAATGAACCTCCTGTCCCTTATCTGATGGAGCCACTTATAATCTCCGTCGTACAAAATCCTATCATCCTCTTCAGTGGCGTCACCAAAGAAGAAAGCAAGCTTCCTTAGCGGAGTGCAGGAATCCGACTCGAATAGCCTATCAGAGATAATCTCCCAAAGGGTCACCATACTAGCCTTGGAGATCCTCTCCTTTCGCTCCTTTGACTTACCAGAAGTCACGGGAGCAGTCTTCTGAAGCGCGAAGGTCAGATTACGATCAGCGCCACCTACATGCCCAAAGTGGCACATCTTGGACAAGGGGGTGGAAGAGTATCGTACTGTAACGAAGATGACACTTAGTCAGAAATCTAAAAGAAAATAACTAAGTATTTGAAATTCAAACGCGGGAAAGAACCCGAACGCGAAAATCAACAAAATCTGCGTCAAGACTAAAAAAATGAGAGTCTTGCATGAAGCTCGCATTTCAAGATTTATAACTTAGAAATTTTTCTAAGTATCGAACTCAGACGCGATACTCAGTAAAACTCGCGCCTGGCCTTAAAGACGCGAGGATCACATGAAGTCCGCGTTTAAACCTCCCACACTTAGAAATATTCTGAGCATTGAGTCCAAAATAGAGGGCTCAATGAGGCCTGCGTTTAGCAAACAGTGTAACGCCCCGATCCCGGCGGGTACGGAGACGTTACTGCAACGTATATACGCAGGTCAGAAATACCCTCACGTATATACGCTAAGCATCAGTACAGGCAAGAATCAGAGTACGGAAGCACGTGGTGCATTATACATTCCAACACATGAGTACAATTACAAAGTTATCACCAGATGTGACAAATATTACAATAATATTACATCACCGATAGGCGCAAATGCGAGAATACAAAGGGATGTACAAGAGTGAACAGTATAAAAGGCACTCACGAGTTTACAAAAGAAAACTCGAGAGGCGCACAGGGGGCCTGGAAGAATAGAGCTCTGGGCGGTCTGCTGGAGATCCACGCTACCGCTGCGCCACTCTGATCAGCAACTGGGAGATTCACACGCTCAAAGCTCCAAGACCTGGACATGAGGATCTAGGGGAGTCAGATAGAACTCCCGAGGCGAGTGGTGATACAAAAGCCAGATGGCGTGCTGAGATAAGTTCAAGTGTATCGATAAAACTGAATCATAATCATGCATTGAAAACCGTGTCGTGAGCATAAGCATGTATAGGCAGGTAGATATATAACAAGTGATATCAAGCAGGAAGTACTCATGGTATGGTAAGATAGGAACATGAGACTGATGGAATGGAACACAAGGAATAAAGCAGGGTATGAGCAGCGAATATGATAATAATCATAAAACCAGAAATCCGATGTAAAATCCGATGAAAGCATTTGTGGCAAATCACACAACGGTCATAACAGGAGTACATAACAGGCATAACATGAATCATAACAAGCATAATGGGAGTTCATAACAGGCATAACAGGATACATAGTTGGCATCTTTTATTATTATTACTCGTCTGACTCATATATCTAGGTATGTTTCCTGGTGTACATCCCAACACACATACATCTATATATAAGCAAGCCGAGGTTCGTTACTAGAAGCTGATGAAGAACTGATAGCTCATACTTTTGGTAGTTCCCGTCCACTCGGGACACAGCTATTTGGGGGCCTGAAATCCCCCTAACACGCATCTTCTGGGGGCCTGAAATCCCCCTAACACGAATCGTCAGTTTTAGTATTCCACTACTATAAGTAAGGCACCATACCGGCATTCATCACTTCCTCCCATTCCCCGTGCAAGTTATCCTTTGTAAAGAGTAGGAACATAACTGGTCATAACAAGAGATCAGGTACAGGCAGGAGATGGCCCTACAGATTCAAGAGGTGACCCCCACAGATTCAAGAGGTGGCCCCCACCACGTGTGTGGTGTGGCACTTTGTTCCATGTGGACTTTGCTCTGAGGGGAATGGATTCTAGAGGTGGCCCCACAGATTCAAGAGGTGGCCCCCACCACTTGTGTGGTGTGGCACTTTACTCCGTGTGGCACTTAGTTCCATTCAGGATCCGCCGGGAACTGGTGGTATAATATGAGTTAGTGTTAAGTAGTAACATGACGGGTATCAGATGTTAATGCATCATTTGTCAGGTGATACAAACAGGTGTTAATTAGTAGCATGTAAATGACAAGCATGAAGCAATGGTATGGCAAGTATTAACATATCAGGAAATACATGGCATGATGATAGAGTATTAGCTGAGCATAACCAAGCGGAGCTAAGCGAGCTGGAAGTACAGACAGCAAACAGTATTTAACACTGGAGCGTCTGGCAAGGTTACCGGGATAACTCGGCTTAAAGTGCGAGTAAGAAATCTGGCAGCAACCCGCCTAGACGAATCTAGTGGTAAAGTGTTGAGCGCTGATCATGATAACCAGGCGGAGCTGAGAGACCTGACGGTCCCAATCACTTCCTTTCGAGATAGTGAGAGACCGGAGGCTGAAGGACGGAGAGACCTGACGGTGCCAATCACTTCCCTTTCGAGATAGTGAGAGACCGGAGGCTGAAGGACGGAGAGACCTGACGGTCCCAATCACTTCCCTTTCGAGATAGTGAGAGACCGGAGGCTGAAGGCTGAGGGACCAAGAACGCTCAGGGTTTAAGCGCACTCTCGGTGGCTACCAGCCATCCCAGGAGTGGGCAGAAATCCAGAGTTCAACGACCACGAAGGGTCGGCCACGCATAGGATAAAGTAGTAAAATACATATAAACATGGAATAAATTACATGTCGACCCGACAAGGCGGGGAAACCCAAATGGAGGCGAGAGCGAGGACACTCGCCTAAATCTCTGGAATAGCTGAAAACTATAAAATCCATGGAACTCGCGTACGCGCCATAAATATAATAAGTGAAGAGGAGAGAGAAAGAGTTAGAGAGAGAAATAGAGAGGAAAACTAGAGAGAGAAGTATATGGAAGGAGAGAGTGCACAGGGAGACGCGAGTTTTGAGAGTGAGACGCGGGAGTCGTAGATGCGGGAGTCACAGACGCGGGAATCGCGTCGCAAAGGTGCCACAAACGCGGGGTTCTAGACCCACGTTCAAGTCAGGACACGAGAAGAACGCGGACGCTGTCATGGGTTCGCGTCGCATTAGCATGAGAAGAACACAGACGCAGGCATTAGCTCTGCGTCGTGCAGACATGAAAGGGACACAGACGCGGGCATGGACTCCGCGTTGCGTCGGTACAAGAACGCGAAAGCCGCGTTTAAACAGATGCCAAGAACACGAAGATCTGCGTTAAGGCGTTGCCTGGACGCGGGGGTGAGATCCGCATCAGCAATATACAGAGAGGAGGAGGGAGAGAGAAAGGGAAAGGTTCTTGCTTTGGCGGTGGTGTTATTTGGTGGAGGAGTTGGATTTTGATGGAGTAATGAAAAGAAGGTGAAGGAGGTGATGTTTGAAAGTTGAAGTAGTGGAGATGGAGGTGGTGTTGTGATGGTGAAAGTGATGGTGGAAGTGAAGATTGTGGTGGAAAATAGTAGAGGTGATGGTGATGTTAGTTGTTGTCGTTGTAATCGTGACCGTAATGATTACCGGAATAATCGCGAACGATTACCGGAATAATCATCGGAGATATTACTGACGAAGAAGAGCTCGGCCCCAATCCAAAGGAGGTGGCCGGCTCCTTATGTAGGGATGGGGTGGTGGTTTTGTGGAGGGTTTTGATGGTGGTGGTATTTTTGGAGAAGGTAAAGGAGAAGGTGGAGGCTTTGGTGGAGTTGTTGGAGTTTGTGGTGGTTTACATGGAGATGGAGGAGGAAGAAGATGAAGGTAAGGAGTTGGAGAAGTTGTAGTGGTTGTTGTTGTGGTGGAGATGAAGGAGGAGTTGGTGGTGGTTAAGGTGTTGGTGAAGAGAAAATGAAGTTGAAAGGAGAAGGAAAGGTTTATATAGGATTTGGAATTGTGAAGGAGATGTAAAAATGTTTTAGGGAGGGGGTTTTTTGTAAAAATGGAGAGGTGAGGTGGCTCTTTGGCCGGCCATGGTGATGGGAGAGCAGTTGGATATTTTGGAGAAGATATTTTTGGAGGAAAGGAGATATTTTTGGAGGAAGAATGTAGAAGATAATGGAAGAATAGAGAAGTTTGGAGAATTTGGTGGAAGGAAAAGGAAGGAAAGAAAAAGGAAAAAGGAAAAGAAAATGAAAAGAGGAAGATATTTTCTTGAAAGAAAAAGTGAAAATAATTAGAGTAGCGGATTCCCGGGATTCGGTTGCGGATGCGGAAAACTTTCGGAAAAATACCGAAATCGTCCGAAAATCAAGTATCTCGGAACGACCCGCAAAAATTCTCAAAAATCAAGAATATTATTCTAAGAATCATGGTGAAATCCATATCAAGAAATTCTTTATATTTTTTAAATTAAAAATCCTGGAATCGGCCGCCAATATCGGTCGACACCAAATCTGGCAGAAATCTGATAAATTCTGAAAATCCCAAAAAATGAATTAAGATAGTAAATATTATTCTAAGCAAATATGGGAAAGCGGTTTCTCAAAATTTGACTCCATTTGTAAATTAAAAATTCAGGAATCGGTCAGCGGTGCTGGTCGACTCCGGTTTTGAAGATTTTCCATTTAATTCAGGAAAATTCCAGAAAATCATAGAAAATCTAAAATATTGAAAAATGATGTTTGAAACTGAAATTGGTCAAATCTGAATACCGGAAAGACCAAATTGAGTAAGACACTAGGATCGGGTCCCTGGTTCAGAGAAGAGCAGACTCTGAGTCCACGAATCCGGATCCAAGACAAAACGATCATATAAATAATTCATAATACAAAATAAATACAGGAAGTAAATCGAAAAATATGATTAGAAAATACGAATACGCAACTAGGTATGTATTCTGGGAGCGGGGTGTTACGTTCCATCCACCTTACAAAAATTTGCGTCCTCGCAATTTCGATAAGGGGTAAAATGAACCTAAAGGGGACATGGGTGGAATTTATACCATTCAAGATATGAAGTACTATAGGTAGGGCTCTCAACTTGACAAAACAGTAATCATAATATAGATATCTTCTGCACCTCTGGCTGTATAAGTTTTTGAACGGTACCAAATAATACTGATCTGATGTCGTTACTTTGCAATAGAGTTCCAGTTGTACTGCATACTTTATAGCCCTCCGAGAATAAGCCAGAATATTGAAAATAAAGGAAACCCTGATAGTCCTGAGCATAATAAAGAAGATCGATAATTGAGAATTCCGAATACCAGGCATCAATCACTCTGAAAGATATAGCCGAGAATGTAGAATATCCGTAGAGAATTCTGACAACTTACTTCTGAAAGATAACCCGATTAGGATCAATCCTAGGAATACCCAAGCACCATAGAGTCAACCGAAGAGATCATATAATAGCTTTCTTCAGAACCAACCACTACCTCTCTAGTCTACTCATATCTTAAGTTGGTATAAGGCTTCAAAAAACCAAAACAGGAGAAAGATGGAAGGGATTAGGAATCAAAGGTAAGATGATCAAGAATAGATAACTCTGTACTTGTAGTTGGATTGTATAACTAGGACTCATGCATTTCAGTTGCAAATTTCTTTACCATTAATTTGCAGTCTGGACGTACTGAGGATGTGAGAACCTAGGCTCTGATACCATCCTGTAACGCCCCGATCCCGGCGGGTACGGAGACGTTACTGCAGCGTATATACGCAGGTCAGAAATATCCTCACGTATATTCGCTAAGCATCAGTACAGGCAAGAATCAGAGTACGGAAGCACGTGGTGCATTATACATTCCAACACATAAGTACAATTACAAAGTTATCACCAGATGTGACAAATATTACAATAATATTACATCACCGATAGGCACAAATGCGAGAATACAAAGGGATATACAAGAGTGAACAGTATAAAAGGCACTCACGAGTTTACAAAAGGAAAACTCGAGAGGCGCACAGGGGGCCTAGAAGAATAGAGCTCTGGGCGGTCTGCTGGAGATCCACGCTACCGCTGCGCCACTCTGATCAGCAACTGGGAGATTCACACGCTCCAAGCTCTAAGACCTGGACATGAGGATCCAGGGGAGTCAGATAGAACTCCCCAGGTGAGTGGTGATACAAAAGCCTGATGGCGTGCTGAGATAAGTACAAGTGTATCGATAAAACCGAATCATAATCATGCATTGAAAACCGTGTCGTGAGCATAAGCATGTATAGGCAGGTAGATATATAACAAGTGATATCAAGCAGGAAGTACTCATGGTATGGTAAGATAGGAACATGAGACTGATTGAATGGAACACAAGGAATAAAGCAGGGTATGAGTAGCGAATATGATAATAATCATAAAACCAGAAATCTGATGTAAAATCCGATGAAAGCATTCGTGGCAAATCACACAACGGTCATAACAGGAGTACATAACAGGCATAACATGAATCATAACAAGCATAACGGGAGTTCATAACAGGCATAACAGGATACATAGTTGGCATCTTTTATTATTATTACTCGTCTGACCCATATATCTAGGTATGTTTCCTGGTGTACATCCCAACACACATACATCTATATATAAGCAAGCCGAGGTTCGTTACTGGAAGCTGGTGAAGAACTGATAGCTCATACTTATAGTAGTTCCCGTCTGCCCGGGATACAGCCATTTGGGGGCCTGAAATCCTCCTAACACGCATCTTCTGGGGGCCTGAAATCCCCCTAACACGAATCGTCAGTTTTGGTATTCCACTACTATAAGCAAGGCACCATACCGGCATTCATCACTTCCTCCCATTCCCCGTGCAAGTTATCCTTTGTAAAGAGTAGGAACATAACTGGTCATAACAAGAGATCAGGTACAGGCAGGAGATGGCCCTACAGATTCAAGAGGTGGCCCCCACAGATTTAAGAGGTGGCCCCCACCACGTGTGTGGTGTGGCACTTTGTTCCATGTGGCACTTTGCTCTGAGGGGAATGGATTCTAGAGGTGGCCCCCACAGATTCAAAAGGTGGCCCCCACCACTTGTGTGGTGTGGCACTTTGCTCCGTGTGGCACTTAGTTCCATTCAGGATCCGCCGGGAACTGGTGGTATAACATGAGTCAGTGTCAAGTAGTAGCACGACGGGTATCAGATGTTAACACATCATTTGTCAGGTGATACAAACAGGTGTTAATTAGTAGCATGTAAATGACAAGCATGAAGCAATGGTATGGCAAGTATTAACATATCAGGAAATACATGGCATGATGATAGAGTAGTAGCTGAGCATAACCAAGCGGAGCTAAGCGAGCTGGAAGTACAGACAGCAAACAGTATTTAACACTGGAGCGTCTGGCAAGGTTACCGGGACAACTCGGCTTAAAGTGCGAGTAAGAAATCCGGCAGCATCCCGCTAGACGAGTCTAGTGGTAAAGTGCTGAGCGCTGATCATGATAACCAGGCGGAGCTGAGAGACCTGACGGTCCCAATCACTTCCTTTCGAGATAGTGAGAGACCGGAGGCTGAAGGACGGAGAGACCTGACGGTCCCAATCACTTCCCTCTCGAGATAGTGAGAGACCGGAGGCTGAAGGCTGAGGGACCAAGAACGCTCAGGGTTTAAGCGCACTCTCGGTGGCTACCAGCCATCCCAGGAGTAGGCAGAAACCCAGAATACAACGACCACGAAGGGTCGGCCACGCATAGTATAAAGCAATAAAATACATATGAATATGGAATAAAATACATGTCGACCCGACAAGGCGGGGAAACCCAAATGGAGGCGAGAGCGAGGACACTCACCTAAATCTCTGGAATAGCTGAAAACTCTGAAATCCATGGAACTCGCGTACGAGCCATAAATATAATAAGTGAAGAGGAGAGAGAAAGAGTTAGAGAGAGACAGAGATAGGAAAACTAGAGAGAGAAGTATATGGAAGGAGAGAGTGCACAGGGAGACGCGGGTTTTGAGAGTGAGACGCGGGAGTCGCAGACGCGGGAGTCACAGACGCAGGAATTACGTCGCAAAGGTGCCACAAACGCGGGGTTCTAGACCCGCGTTCAAGTCAGGACACGAGAAGAACGTGGACGCGATCATGGGTTTCCGCGTCGCGTTAGCATGAGAAGAACACAGACGCAGGCATTAGCTCCGCGTCGTGCAGACATGAAAGGGACACAGACGCGGGAATGGACTCCGCGTTGTGTCGGTACAAGAATGCGAAGGCTGCGTTTAAACAGATGCCAAGAACGCGAAGATCCGCGTTCAGGCGTTGCCTGGACGCGAGGGTGAGATCCGCGTCAGCAATATACAGAGAGGAGGCGGGAGAGAGAAATGGAAAGGTGCTTGCTTTGGTGGTGGTGTTATTTGGTGGAGGAGTTGATTTTGATGGAGTAATGAAAAGAAGGTGAAGGAGGTGATGTTTGGAGGTTGAAGTAGTGGAGATGGAGGTGGTGTTGTGATGGTGAAAGTGATGGTGGAAGTGAAGATGGTGGTGGAAAATAGTAGAGGTGATGGTGATGTTAGTTGTTGTCGTTGTAATCGTCACCGTAATGATTACCAGAATAATCGCGAATGATTACCGGAATAATCATCGGAGATATTACCGACGAAGAAGAGCTCAGCCCCAATCCAAAGGAGGTGGCCGGCTCTTGATGTGGGAATGGGGTGATGGTTTTGTGGAGGGTTTTGATGGTGGTGGTATTTTTGAGAAGGTAAAGGAGAAGGTGGAGGCTTTGGTGGAGTTGTTGGAGTTTGTGGTGGTTTACATGGAGATGGAGGAGGAAGAAGATGAAGGTAAGGAGTTGGAGAAGTTGTAGTGGTTGTTGTTGTGATGGAGATGAAGGAGGAGTTGGTGGTGGTTAAGGTGTTGGTGAAGAGAAAATGAAGTTGAAAGGAGAAGGAAAGGTTTATATAGGATTTGGAATTGTGAAGGAGATGTAAAAATGTTTTAGGGAGGGGGTTTTTTCGTAAAAATGGAGAGGTGAGGTGGCTCTTTGGCCGACCATGGTGATGGGAGAGGAGTTGGATATTTTGGAGAAGATATTTTTGGAGGAAAGGAGATATTTTTTGAGGAAGTATGTAGAAGATAATGGAAGAATGGAGAAGTTTGGAGAATTTGGTGGAAGGAAAAGGAAGGAAGAAAAAGGAAAAAGGAAAAGAAAATGAAAAGAGGAAGATATTTTCTTGAAAGAAAAAGGAAAATAATTAGAGTAGCGGATTCCCGGGATTCGGTTGCGGATGCGGAAAACTTTCGGAAAAATACCGAAATCGTCTGAAAATCAAGTATCTCGAACGACCCGCAAAAATTCTCAAAAATAAAGAATATTATTCTAAGAATCATGATGAAATCCATTTCAAGAAATTCTTTATAGTTTTTAAATTAAAAATCCTGAAATCGGCCGCCAATATCGGTCGACACCAAATCTGGCAGAAATCTGATAAATTCTGAAAATTCTCAAAAAATGAATTAAGATAGTAAATATTATTCTAAGCAAATATGAGAAAGCGGTTTCTCAAAATTTGACTCTATTTGTAAATTAAAAATCCAGGAATCGGTCAGCGGTGCTGGTCGACACCGGTTTTGAAGATTTTCCATTTAATTCAGGAAAATTCCAGAAAATCATAGAAAATCTAAAATATTAGAAAATGATGTTTGAAACTGAAATTGGTCAAATCTGAATACCAGAAAGACCAAATTGAGTAAGACACTAGGATCGGGTCCCTGGTTCAGAAGAGCAGACTCTGAGTCCACGAATCCGGATCCAAGACAAAACGATCATATAAATAATTCATAATACAAAATAAATACAGGAAGTAAATCGAAAAATCTGATCAGAAAATACGAATACGCAACTAGGTACGTATTCTGGGAGCGGGGTGTTACAAACAGTGACGGACTTAAATTAATCAAGCGAAGGCATAGAGGTTGTCAAACCCACGTATTGCTTACCAAATTCAAGAGCCGCGTCTGAAAATCAAACACGGGCATGAGCCTCGCGTTGGCAATTCACATTCGAAAGAGACTTAAGAGTTAAGAGAACTCTTTAAGCCTCTTCAATGATGGAAATCAGATCAGATGATTTTACTATCTGAAATGGGGGCCTCCTGTGTGGAAGGACCACCCCTTTGAATCTCCGGAGCGATAGCGCTCGAGGACGATGAAGCAAGTTTGATCTTCGGTGCCATTTCAACCGTGAAATCGGTGTTGAAGATGATGAAATGGAAAAAGCTTTAAGTTTTTCTTAACCCTCGATATAAAGCTCGGCAAAGAAGAAGAAGAGTATAAAGATGACTCTTGAAAGACTGTTGTCTTTAATAGGCACAGTGATCCGCAGAGATACGCGGTGCGTGTCTCGAGGCCTAATCCTCGCCCGACGCATGGCATGCGTCTTAAATGGACGTGAATTTTGCACGTTAAAGGATGGATGTCCCCTCCACTCCACCGGACACGCGGCAACGCGCCCAGAATGTGAGACTCCTCGCGTCCCTCAAAAGATCACGTCTCTTCAGCAAGGCCAAAGCTGCGTCTAGTCAACAGAATAAAGCTGCATATTCACTTCAAAGTTGCGTCCCTCCAGAGGCCGTGTTTCTTCAGCAGAGTAATATATGTGTCCCCACTTCGAATGAGCACTGTGTCTCTGAAACGACATGACCTTTGTATCTACAAGACCTACATTCAGTCTTTGCTTCTGCAATCAGTTTAACAGTACACTGGCACAAGCAGACAACTGTTTACCCCTAGGTTCAACAGTACACTCACAATCAACTAAGAGCATCGAGGAGGTCTAGACTGCATATCTAGACAATCACGATGGTTTTCTCTGGTGGCTTCAAAGGGTTTTACAGTATACTTACGAAGACCACATTCCAGACAGAATCAAGCTCAGAGCATCTCAAATGATTGTTAGTCCAATCATGAGAAGCATGAACTCAAACAAAGTCCAAAGTATTTTGAAATCCGTCCCAGTCAACCGCAGAATATCGAAAACTTTGGAGGAGATTCTGTAGACTGTCCAAAAATTATAGAAAGTAAATACGCAAGGCTAACCATAGCCACACGCACTGCACCAAGATGCTAAAGTTGAAAATCGCGTCTCTGCTTCAATGCAATGGCCAAGACGCAGAGCTTGAAACTTGCATCTCAGCCATCCATGCAATACCCCAGACACAGAGCCCAAAGATTATGAAACTTGATGCAGAATTTGAAGCTCGCGGTTCTCAAGCGTCATCTCAATGGCAAAACATAAGGTCTAAAGCCCACGTCTCGGTTATAACTGCCCTCATTACTGGGTCAATTACTGCCCACGTAATGAGAGAGTTAACTCCCATTATGGAGTATTTTTAGGGGACAGTTTTACCCCTGAAACCCTTATAAATACTTCAGTTTGCTACTGAAGAGGGATTAGAGATTTTGAATGCAAATCTCAGAGAAATTAGAATCTCTAGGTGAGGAATACAAAAGAGTTTGACTCTTCTAACAGCTTGTTGAGTACAAGTTTTCTTTGCCTCAAGTCTCTTTGAGATTTTATTAGACAGGAGCTGTGCTACTCCGCCCATAATCTAAAGAGAAGATTTTCAAGAAGATAGTGACGTTCACCCAGTCAACAGAAAATAAGATTCACTTTTCATTGCCATATCAAGAACCCGGCATTAAATAAAGGAGAGATTTGAGCTTGAATATCTTCCCTCTCTTGTAATCGGATTATTGATCCATTGTAATTTTCTTCACAATCAAATAAAGAATTTACACACGCCTTCAATTTTCCACCAAACAAGAACCTTTAACCAATTTTGTTGATCTAATAGTAGCTTGCAACTTGTTATGTGGTTTGGATGTGTTGTTTGAATGTAGAAGAACAATCTTTATGTGTCATGCTTTGTATCGTCTCTTGAAACCAACGACTAGTGATGGCCAAAGATCCATGTGAGGCAACTATCACTAAGAGGTTAGCATGCTTAGTGAAGCAATTAGTGGTTAGCAGCTATGAGTTTTCTTTTATCTTATTTTAAAAATCAATTTCGAAACACTTTTATCATTTTCCCATTATTGTTTCCATCAACTTCTTAGTTCATCTTTGTTTCATCTCCTTTTTGTTTTCAAAACCACTTCTCTTTTATTTTCACATCGTCGTTTCATCACCTTCTTCACCTATCACTTCTGAATTTCTTTTCTATTATTTTTTTCTCATTCTATAACAAAGAAGAACTTGTTAACAATCGACGTGAATAAAAACTGTTAATGCTTCTATCGCCTTCCGTCCCTATGGATTCGACCCGTCGAGCCAATGCTATAACGGATGTATCAAGGGAACTTTAGCACACATATATAATTACACTGATTTCATAAAACACACATTTTCAAGTGCTTGGTTCTACTCCGATCAAGTTCTACCTTAGCTTTATCAACTTCTATACCTCTATCTTAAACAATATGTCCTAAGACAATCCCAAATTTCAACATGAAATGGCGTTTTTTTCTTCAATTAAGAACTAGGTTCTTCTCCTTGCATCTTATTAATACCATTGATAGATGATACAAATCGTCATCAAAAGTAGACCCAAAGACAGAGAAATCATCCATGAAACCACTAGAAATCGCTCGACCATGTCCGAAAAGATGCTCAGCATACACTGTTGAAAAGTAGCCAGTGCATTGCATAGCCCAAAGGGTATGCGACAGTAGGCAAATGTGCCAAACGGACAAGTGAATGTCATTTTCTCTTAGTCCTCACAAGCAATGGGGATTTGGTTATATCCAGAATAACCATCAAAGAAGGAGTAGTAAGCATGATCGGCAAGACGTTCTAACATTTGTCGATAAATGGCAGAGAAAAATGATCTTTCCCAGTCATGAGTTGAGTTTTCTATAGTCTATGCATACTCGCCAACCAGTTTGAATACAAGTTGAAACCAACGCATTATTCTCATTAGTAACAACTGTGACTCCGGACTTTTTAGGCACAACTTGTACTAGACTAACCCACTGACTATCAGAGATAGGGTAAATGATACCCGCATCTAAAAATTTCATGACCTCCGCTCTCACCACCTATTTTAAAACACGGTTTAAACGCCTCTGTGGTTCTCTCGAGGTTTTGGCATTCTCTTCGAGATGAACTTGGTGCATTACCACAGAAGGGCTAATTCTTTTGATATCTGTTATGGTGATTGAAGCGTGAACCTGCACAAAAAATACAGAATTTCAGATTTAGAAATAGAGATGTGCAAGTGCTCAATTCTACCGCAATAGCAAGTGGCTATGCGGGTCGTGATCCACAAGGAGGGTTAGCGATAGAAGCGTTCAAGGTTTGTATTGAAATCTTTATGAAGAAAAACTAAGGTTCTTCTTTGTTTCATAAAAAGAAAAGAGAAAAAAGAGTTAGGTTAAGTTAGTGAGAAAGCGATAGATGGAGAAGCTGGAGAAAAATGGAGAATGAATATTTATAGAGAAAATGGAAAAGGAGTGATGAAAGAAATCGTGTTGGTGATCTAAACTAAGAAATAAAAGAAAAGAAAGAAGATTAAAGAAGTACTTACCTAGTTTGGTTGATGACTTACCTAGAACCCTTGCATGTTCTACCTTGCTTCGGAGGTGTTCAATGATAAGCCATAGGATCGAACTCAGTACCCATTCGCATTATATCATCAAGACGAAAAAGAATGAAGTGACACGAGTCTTGAGGAGGAGAACATCACCATGAACTATCGTTGGCACTCACACAACATTGTCATACTTATGCTTCTGGATTCACTTGCATGCTCATCAAAACCAAAAGAGGTGAAGTAGAAAGAAGAAGAAGAAAATGAAAGTAAAGAAGAACATAAAAAAAATATTACCTTTTATTGCTTGAAACGATGGAAGAAAGGAGGAGGGTACATCGGTGTCACTCTCAACATAAGCCTCTCTCTCTTACTTACATGAATCTTAATCTAACCTAAGCTTACATACAAATTAAAATTTACATAAAAAGAAAACAAAAACCTATACTACAAAGAATAAAAACTGGACTAAATCCTATCTCTGCATGGTCGGCCCATTTTTCTCTGCTGAAACTAGAATTTATAGGGAAAAACCAAAAGGAGGGAATCTCGGGAAGATTGGGGGAGCAAACGCTCCCCCAACTGACACAAGATGGCCATGAAAATGCGGCTAGGGCCGCGTTTCCGCGGCCCTTGTGTGGCCAGGTGGCCACACCCAGTTGGTGGAGATCCCTTATTTGATGATTTTCTTGTATATTCTTCTGGTTTTCTCGTTTCTGCTCCAGGATTTGACGAAACAGCCTTTGATTGTTGGCTTCAACCGCTTGATTCAGGGAGGATTCTTCTCAACCGGTTTTCAACCTCTCTGATATGCCAGATTTTGCCCTGATTCTTTGACTTCGAATTTCTTCTGAATTAAATCTGGTGGGCTTTTGGGCTTGTTTCTGTTTCCTTTCTTTTAGCACTTGGGCCTACATTAAATAGAGAAAAAGAAAACTTATTATTAGGATTTATTAGCTAAAAAGTATGATAAGGTGACAATGTATATGCAATATATGTGACTAATCACACCCCCACACTTATCTTTTGCTCGTCCTCGAGCAAAACAACTGAACTATACTAAGGATTATTAGACCACTTTCGCAGGTCACTCGATTGCACTGAGCATGTGCAACAAGCCGTTAAACCTCTAGGTTACCCCTAGAGGACGAGTTTTGTCTCGTGAGGATTTTCAGTGGATTACACCCACAAAATCCATAAAGAAAAGAGAAACAAAGAGTTAGTATTTTCGAAAAGCATTTTGAAAGAGAAAAATATTTGAAATATATTGTAAGATTTAAGAATCTATAAGTTATAGGAAAACTGAATTTTTCATTCCTAAACTTAGTCTCTATTCAAAAATTTGTTATCAATCAAAGTAAGGAGTCAAATTGTACTTCTCATCTAGTCTATTACTTTACCCTAAGTCATATACACCTTGTGATTATGAAAATTTTGACTAAGGGTTCATTAACTCTAACTCTTATGCCTTATTTATTTATATATATATTTTTGTGGTATTATTTATTAGTTCTATTAGGCTTTCTAATCTGCCCATGTAACGAGCCTTTAATCGATGACTCCCAAACCAAACGGTCTTAGGGCACCGGGTGAGAAAACACCCAAAGGACTTAATGACTCGAGCAAACAAGGCCACAAAACTAAGGATTTTATTATATGAACCCCTTTAGGCGTGAATACTTATACTTTATTAGGCACAAATACCCAGCTTAATCAGAGGATTTTTATATATATTTTTTTCTCAAACTTATCTAATCATCTTTCGCATAAATACTAAGGCTTGCTTAGGCCAAAGTACCTAGCTAATCAATAATTAGATTTGTTCTTCTTTCATAGATATTTTTTTTTCTTTTTTTCTTTTTTTTTATATATAAGGCATAAGAATCTTTATTTTTTAAACCCTAAGTGTGTAAGTGTATGAACTATGCATATTTCATTAAGGTAAAGATCAAGACTAAATTACTTTAACAAATTATCTTCCTAACCCTAAAAATCAAACAGTTAATCTTATTTTGACCAAATTTAAGAAATCCTAATTTTGATTTTCCTATTCCTTAAAATTGACTTAATTTCTTACAAAAAAATATGTCAAAATATTGTTTCTATTTTCAAAAAGTTTTTAAAGGTAAAGAAAATGTTATTTTTTTAATAAAAAGAAAAAACCTAAGTTATGTTAGAACCTCCTCCACACCTATCTCATGCATTGTCCTCAATGTATGAATTAATGTATAGATGCATGAAAAAGAAGAAAGGGAAGGAAAATGTTACCTTAAGGTGGTGGTTCCGGTGGTGGTCTGATTGGTCCACGAAATACGGCCAATCGACTTTTCGTGGAGTTCGGAGGAACCCACCAGAAATCTCTCTAACATAACCCATTAAAATGATATATCCATAAAGGATTTTTATTAAAAATTTAACCCCATCTAATTTCCAAATTCCATATTTAATTTTGGAGTCAAATTTGTTAACCGCCTTGTCCCAAAATGGAGTGTCAAAAGATAGAATGATTGACTTAGACTCAGGAAGTACAGGAACTAATACCGACTCAGGAAGGTGACTTAAGTCAAGTAAAGGTTCAGGAGTCGAGATTGGTTCAAGAAGCGGGTCCAAGTCAAAAAGTTGAAACTCAAGTCCACATTTATTTTCCAACAATGAATGTGACTTAATATTGGTGATTCAAGTTCAAAAATGATAGTTGTGGGAATCAAAACTGACTCTAAAATATTACTCAAGTCCGGTAACAAAACAGGAGTCAATATTAATTCGAGAATTTGAACTAGATCACAGATTTGAGAATCTAGGTCACATTTCTCATTGGGCTCAATATCATAAAAATGAGAACTTGCCAATTTGTCAATAGGACTTTCAAAAGTGTAAAATTGGTCAAGTTCAATATGATCATAAAAGATGGGTGATTCAATTTCATGATGAATTGGCACAGGATCCAATATTGACTCGGGAAAAAGGTTGAAATCAGGTGAAGACACCGGAGTCATAATTGAATCAGGAAGTAAAATTGAATCACTAAGTTGAGGTTCATGATCATATTCATTTTCAAGTTCAATTTCAGGAAAGGAATAACTTGTCAAACTGTCAATGTCACTTTCAAAATTTGTAGTTTGGGCAAGTTCAAATGATTGTGCTGAAATAGAACCTTGTGTTCCAAAAAAACATGACTCTTTGGCTCTAACAGAATGGTTACCGACATCAGAACTGGTCACACGGTGAGAACGTAAAGATTCGACCATCATATCTATGTCGTGATTACGAGCGTTTTGAGCCTGAGTCATGGCTTCAAGCATCTTTTCATAGTTGATAGGTTCATCGCTTTTTTGCGATTGGTCTTGAAAAGATGAAGTGTTGTTTTGGAATTGGTGGTAAAATTGTGAGTCCATCAGATTTTGTGATTGTGGTTTGGACTCACGCATACTCATTTCCAAAATTGATGGTCTTCTATTTTGGACTGGTGGAACTGAGTATGAATCTTGGAAGTATTGTGGTCCAGGTGGATAAGGAGGACAATTTGGTTGAAAATTGGACTCGGGGAGGTGAATCCCCACTGACTCTGTGAAGAGTTAAAATTATTATGGAAATTATGGTTATAAGATTGGGGGCATGGGCTATATTAATTCGGATAAGACCAATCCGGCACACTATGTTGGTCAAAGTTATGATATGCCGGGTTGGTAATATCCGAAAAAGAGGTCGGTGTGTAATATGGATTACTATTAAAATTGGAAAAATTGTTATTATAAGCTATATCACACAATAGAATACAAACAAAGAAAAACAAACAAACAAATAAGCAAACAAATAAAAAGAAAAAATTCTAAACTAAGTTAGGGTAGACCTATGACCTAGACGACTCCTAACTGGTTAGACTGTCCACGGGAGGTATAATGCAGACTTTGACCACAAGCTAATCAGCCAGGTCAGGGCAAGATTGGTGGGAGGTTTCCGTCAAAAGACATTCCTTAATTAAATAACCACCAATCTTCGGGCTTTTGGCCCTTAATCCCTTTCCTAGACACTGATTTGGCAGGAGTCAAATTCCAACACCTTTTCCCCTTAGGATAATCTCCTAATTGTGTTTGAGATGTCCCTAGGACCAACGTCTACTAATTTTTAGTTAGGCTCGGGTTAGTGAGTGCTTGGAATCTGATTTTTGGGCCAAGGAAGGGTGATTAAATCCCCACCTTATCTTGTTATGGGGTGGTGCTTTTAAGATCAGTTTGTGCAAGTGTACAAGATATGCAAACAAGATTCACTCAAAGCGATGTAAATCAACTAAGAGATGAGTCCTATTCTAAATGCAATGCGAACGTACCTTGCTCCAGCACTCTTCAACAATAAAGTAAATGAATTAAAAAGACACGTGCCTAAAATGCAAACGTCTACTCAATTTTTTAACTTTTTCAACAAGTATTTTACTGTTGGTTTATTAGCAGGTTCCTGATGATAGCATACAAGAAATAAAGTTTACAGAAATTCTAATTTTTGCAAAGTAAGCAGCCCTACAAAAAAAATAGTCAATAGTGAACTCTTCCTTGACGTGGAACCACGGCTAGAGCCGAGCAAACGCGGCAATTCAGAGGGTACTTGGTCTCTGTTTTCTGGAACATAGGCCCAAGACCACTTATATGTTACTGCAATCATTTTTTTCCTGCTTTTTCTGCCCTATAACCTGCAACAGAGAAGAAAAATTCGTTTTAGTTCTAAAAATTCAATAAAAACCGTTACCCTCCCGGCAACGGCGCCAAAAATTGATTGTGCTTAAACCTGCACAAAAAATACAGAATTTTAGATTTAGAAATAGAGATGTGCAAGTGCTCAATTCTATTGCAATAGCAAGTGGCTATGCGGTTCGTGATCCACAAGGAGGGTTAGCGATAGAAGCGTTCAAGGTTTGTATTGAAATCTTTGTGAAGAAAAACTAAGGTTCTTCTTTGTTTCTTAAAAAGAAAAGAGAAAAAGAGTTAGTTTAAATTAGTGAGAAAGCGATAGATGGAGAAGGTGGAGAAAATGGAGAATGATTATTTATAGAGAAAATGGAAAAGGAGTGATGAAAGAAATCGTGTTGGTGATCTAAACTAAGAAATAAAAGAAAAGAAAAAAGATTAAAGAAGTACTTACCTAGTTTGGTTGATGACTTACCTAGAACCCTTGTATGTTCTACCTTGCTTCGGAGGCGTTCAACGCATAAGTCATAGGATCAAGCTCAGTCCCCATTCACATTATATCATCAAGACGAACAAGAATGAAGTGATACGAGTCTTGAGGAGGAGAACATCACCATGAACTATCGTTGGCACTCAAACAACACTGTCATACTTATGCTTCTGGATTCACTTGCATGCTCATCAAAACCAAAAGAGGTGAAGTAGAAAGAAGAAGAAGAAAATAAAAGTAAAGAAGAACACAAAAAAAATATTACCTTTTATTGCTTGAAACGATGGAAGAAAGGAGGAGGGTACATCGGAGTCACTCTCAAGATAAGCCTCTCTCTCTTACTTACATGAATCTCAATCTAACCTAAGCTTTCAAACAAATTAAAATTTACATAAAAAGAAAATAAAAGCCTATACTACAAAGAATGAAAACTGGACTAAATCCAATATCTACATGGTCGTCCCATTTTTCTCTGCTGAAACTAGAATTTATAGGGAAAAGCCAAAAGGAGGGAATCCCGGGAAGATTGGGGGCAACTGACACAAGATGGCCGCGGAAAACGCGGCTAGGGCCGCGTTTCCACGGCCCTGGTGTGGCCAGGTGGCCACACCCAGTAACGCGGCCCTGGTGTGGCCAGGTGGCCACACCCAGTTGGTGGAGATCCCTTATTTGATGATTTTCTTGTATATTCTTCTGGTTTTCTCGTTTCTGCTCCAAGATTTGACGAAACAGCCTTTGATTATTGGCTTCAACCGCTTGATTCCAGGAGGATTCTTCTCAACCGGTTTTCAACCTCTCTGATATGCCAGATTTTGCCCTGATTCTTTGACTTCGAATTTCTTCTGAATTAAATCAGAATTTAGTGGGCTTTTGTGCTTGTTTCTGTTTCCTTTCTTTTAGCACTTGGGCCTACATTAAACAGAGAAAAAGAAAACTTATTATTAGGATTTATTAGCTAAAAAGTATGGTAAGGTGACAATGTATATGCAATATATGTGACTAATCAGGTCCATCCTATGGCTTCCTTATGTTCCCCAAGAACATCTAGCAACTTTTCTTCTTGGTCCTTGTCTAAATTGGAAGAAATTATTACAGACAAGGTTTCTGACTCACCTAGGAAGGCATATTTTTATGTGTTTGGCAAAGGCATGAGCTCCAACTTGGGAGGCTCGATGATTGATGGAACAGAAATGGATGTTGGCAATGGTAAAGGTTCTACGTTGGGTCTCCATAGGTTGGTGCCCATAATGGGAAAAGAATCTAACAATGTGTTGAGCTCTTCTATAGACTCCTCAATGTTAAAATTCATTCCAAAATGGGCCAAGCATTTCTCCAAGGGGTCTTCATAGCAAGATTCCTCAAAGGTATGATTGACCGACACATCAATCGTGTTGACCTCCTCATGATCGTTTATTACATGTGGTTGGGAACTAGTGTGAAAAATGTTTAGCTCAACTGTCATATTCCCAAACGATAAAGTCATGACTTCATTCCTACATCTAATAACAGCATCAGTATTAGCAAGGAATGGTCTCCCTAAAATCACAGGAGAGTGATTGCTTGGATCTCTAACTTGTTCAATGTCTAAAACCACAAAGTCCATAGGAAAATAGAATTCATCGACCTTCAAAATAACATCCTCAGCAATTCCCTTGGGGACCTTAACTGACCTATCTGCTAGAAGCAATGTAAGATTAGTGGTTGTAACTCCCCTAAAGCTAATTGTTTGTATACAAAATAGGGTAAGAGATTTACACTTGCCCCTAAATCTAGCAGACACCGATCCATAACCTGATTTCCTATCCTAACAGAGATAGTTGGACTCCCCGGATACTCATACTTTGGTGCAATGGTTGCTAGATGAGACATGATGCTTGTGTAGCAAATGCTGCTTCACGAGGCACAGAACTTTTCCTCTTGACTGTGGTTAGGTCATTTAGAAACTTGCCATATGAAGGAATCTAATTGATGGCATCCAAGAGGGGAATGTTGATTTTGTTATTTTTGAAAACTTTCAAAATTCTCTCACAGTGATTTTTATTCCTAGTTGGTTGAAGACATTGAGAAAATGGGGCCTTGCGCACAAAGGATTTCTCTTGATTGTTAAGAACAACTTAGTCATCTTTCTTTATTGACTCCTTTAGGTTTTCTTTTTCTTTTTCATTGACAACATTAGAATTGTTTGGTGGAGCTTGGACTCGGTTGTCCACTCTCTTCACTGACCGTAAAGTGTGGATGGCTTGGACTTCACGGTTTGAACCAGAACCAATTTTGAAATGGCTTGTAGGAGTATTTTAAGGAGCAGGTTGTCCTCTCGTGTTGGATGAAGGGTTTCAAAGTATGAAAAAATGTTTTCTTTCAAGGACTTGATAACAACTTTATTGTCATTTGTCTTACAAGGGATGGTTTCAATCCATTTGGATAAGTAATCCACAACCACCAAGATGTATTGGTGTCCAAATGAGCTAGAAAAAAGACTCATAAAGTCAATGCCCCAAGTGTCAAAGAGTTCTACTTATAGAATTGGGTTGAGGGGCATTATATTACGTTTTGAAATCCTACCTATCATTTGGCATTTAGTGCACGTCTTTAAAAAGTTGAATGCATTTTTAAATAAAGTGGGCCAATAGAACCTACTTTGTAGTACTTTTTTGGTAGTTTTACGGGAACCAAAGTGTCCACCGCATGCAAGCTCGTGACAAAAGGTTAGAACACTCTTAATTTTCTCATCAGGGATACATCTCCTAATGATTTGGTCAGAAAATTATTTAAAGAGATAAGGTTCCTCCTAAATGAAATATCGGACTTGAGATAAGAACCGGTATACATCTTGTTTTGAGCAATGAGATAGAATTTGGTTTGTGACTAAGTAGTTGACTATGTCGGCAAACCATTATTCCCTAAAGGTAGCTAAGAGTTGTTCATCAAGGAAGTTATCGTTAATTGGCAATTCATTGGAAGCGGCATTTGGAACACGAGAGAGGTGGTCGGTGATGACATTTTTGACACCTTTTTATCTCAAATTTCAAGATCAAACTCTTGAAGAAGGAGGATTCAACGAATGAGTCAGGCCTTCGCATCCTTCTTGAGTATTAGGTATCGAAGTGTAGAATGTTCGGTGAATATAGTGATTTTGGTCCCAATTAGATATGGACGAAATTTTTTCAATGCGAACACTACTGCCAAGAATTCCTTCTCAATTGTAGTATAGTTTAATTGGGCATCATTAATAGTCCTACTTGAATAGTAAATCACATGCTGCTTGTTATCAATACATTATCCTAATGCAACACCTATGGCAAAATCAGAAGCGCTACACATGATGTCAAACGATTTGGACTAATCCGGGAAAGAAATTATGTGTGCAGAAATAAGTTCCATTTTAAGCTTCTCCCAAGCGTTTTGACATTCATCATCAAAGATGAAGGGCACGTCCTTTGCTAAAAGGTTGGTTAGGGGTCTAGCAATTTTGCTAAAATCTTTAATGAACCTACTATAGAAACTGACGTGTCCTAAAAAAGAACGGATGTCTTTTGCACATTTGGGTGTTAGAAGCTTGGCTATTACCTCATCTTTGCCATGTCTATTTCAATCCCTTTTCTAGAAATTTCATAACCTAGAACAATCTCATGTTGTACCATGAAGTGGCACTTTTTCCAATTCAAAGTTAAATTCTTTTTGGCACAATGTTCGGGGACGAGTTCATTGTGAAGACATTGGTCGAATGAGTATACATAAATAGAGAAATTATCCATAAAGATCTCTAAAAATCTTTCGGCCATGTCGGAGTATAGGCTTAACATAAACATTGAAATTTTGCGGGGGTATTGCATTGATCGAAAGGCATTTAGTGATAAGCAAAAGTCTCAAATGGACATGTGAAAGTTATTTTCTCTTGGTCCTCTAGAGCTATGGGGATTTGATTATAGCCTGAGTAACGTCCAAGAAACAGTAATACTCGTGGCTCGCTAATTGTTCAAGCATTTGATCGATAAATGGAAGAGGGTAATGGTCTTTGCGAGTGGGAGCATTTAATTTCCAATAGTCAATGCAAACTCGAACCTTTGTAGGAAGTCACGTTTGTACTAAATCTTGGTTTTCATTCTCTACCACGGTAAAATCAGATTTCTTAGGAACCACATGGACTGGGCTGACCCATTGATTATCAGAAATTGGATAAATTATCCTATTATCTAAGAGTTTTACTATTTCAGCTCGAAAGGCCTCCTACATAATAAGGTTTAGCCTACGCAGCGGGTCCCTCTTTGGTTTTGTCTCTTCATTTAGATGTATTCGGTGTTGAACTCTAGCTGGGCTCGATTCCATTATGTCGGCCATCCTCCAACCAATGGCTTCCTTATATTTCCTAAGGATTATCATAAGGTGTTCTTCTTGCCCAACACTCAAGTCGGATGTAACAATGACTGAAAGAGTCTCTTGTTCGCCTAGGTAGTCATTTGCGATATTTGGGGAGGCTTTTAGCTCTCAGGAAGGAGATGACTTAATAGACGGAGGAGTAAGCATGTTGGCTCCAGATCTAATGAACTTGGGCTCGATGCCCACTCAATAGTAAAATTGACTATCTCATCAAGTTTGAAATCCTCAGATTCTAACTCATCGTCACACTCAGCTTGTAGTTTTATCTCCTTAGTATGCTCACTTGTCAAGTCCTCAATAAAGTTTACCTCAAAAGGTGGATCGTCCATATCGTAGGGGTGTTTTTCTAATTTGAAAATATTAGACCTCCTTAGTCATGTCTCCAAAAGTCAATCTCATGAATTCATTTCTACAATTTATAGTTGCAGTTACTAGGAACAGACGTTCTAAGATGACGAGAGTTTGAGACCTAGGATTAGAGACTTGCTGGGTCTCTAGGACGATGAAGTCCACTGAATAAATGAATTTCTCTATTTGGATAAAGACATCAGTTATTTCTCTTTTTGGGACTTTGACAGACCAGTCAGCTAACTGGATCGTGACTTGAGTTAGGCTAAGTTTGCCTAACCCAAGTTGTTGGTATATTGAGAAAGGGGGTAAGTTGATACTCGCTCTCAAATCAAGAAGTGCTCGATTAATTTTCGTCTATCCTATTGTCCAAGAGATGGTAGGATAATCCGGATCCTTGTTCTTGATAGGGGTCTGATTGGACAATAGCTCACTAATATTAGTGGCTAGAAAAACTTTCTTTGGCACGTTGGTCTTTTTCTTCTTGGTGCACATGCTCATAAGAAATTTGGCATAACTAGGGACTTGTTGTATTGCATCAAGGAGATGTATGTTAATCTTAACTTGATTAAAATTATCAAATATTTTTTCCATTTGTGCATTATTATCACTCCTAAGCCTATTCAAAAAAGGGGTTGTAGTCTTATGCACTTATTCAGCTGACTTATCTTCGGAAGTGGGTGAAGTAAAACTAGAAAGAGTGGATGTTTGAGTTGGGTCCGGCAGCATTAACACTTAATTATCGACATGTTTTCTCGACCGCAATATATGAACCACATTATATTGGTTTATTGGATCATCTTGAGTAACATGAGCTTGACTATTGTTTCTAAGGTTTGTTACTGGTTGACTAGGCAAAGTCCCTTTGGGTCTTTCACTTATGGAACTGATTAACAGACTCATTTGACCCTCTAATCTAGATATGGCATATCCCGTATTTTGCATGAAAGATATAAAAATCTTCTTAAAATTGGTAAATTTCTTGTCAGCAGTGGGACTTTGGAAGGAAGGTTGTCGAGCTTGATTGGAAAAATTGGGTTGATAATGAGGTGATTGGAAATTACTAGAGAAATTAGGCCAAGGATAATCATTGGTGTTTTAGGGCCATGAGAAATTTAGGTGATTTCTCTAACTAGGATTGTAGGTCTGTGAATATGGATTGTTGGTGAGCCTTGAGAATACTACATTCATATGTTCGGGCAATATTTGATGAGCTATGAACACGGGACACTCTTCGAACATATTGTTCATAGCATGACAGTAAGTGCAGCCAGCAGATGGTGTTGGGCTGACTTGGTTCACAGAAACAGGATCTTAGTTTCTATGGCCTCTAGCTTCGCATAACTTTAACTAATTTAACCTCAGTTACTATAGAGTCCTCTATCAAGTGGCGATCGCTTTTGAAAAAGACAGAGTTGGAATCCTGGACTCTTCGTTGGAAGGTTCCCATTGTAAAGTTTTTTTTCCGGCTAAATCTTCAAAAATTTTTCGCCCTTCATATTCATTTTTTTTTAAGAATCTCCCTCTACACATGATTTCTAGGAGAGTTTTATTTTGATAATCTAGATCATCGTAGAGAATTTGGCATTGCCGCCACTTCTCTATGCCATGACGAGGGCATTGGACAAGAAGGTTCTTGAAAATTTTGAAATATTTTCAAAACGGTTCTTTAGGTCCTTGCTTGCACTGCATTATATTTTCCTCCATAAGGGCAGTCTTATGGATAGGATAGAACTTCTTTAAGAAGTTTTGACGAAAGTCCCACGATGTGATAGTGTTTTCTACTAAACTGTATAGAATTTCTTGGCTAGGTTCTTGAGGATGAAAGATATAAAACGTAACCTAACTGCATTATCGCCTAACTGTGGTATCCTCATCATGAGGTATACCTCTTAAAATTTCCTTATGAAGAAGTATGCATCCTCGGACTCTAGACAATGATAGTGAGGGAGAGTGTTGATGAATTGTTGCTTTATCTCAAAGCTTTTGCTTTCTACTATGGGAAGCTGAATGAAAGATGGAAGTGATGTCCTAATAGGGTAGAATCTATCCTCTAGGAATAAAGGTTGTGCCATGATTTGGTTAGGTTGAGGTGATGACTTAGTCCTAATTAATCTAAATGTAATTGGGTCTCCCCACCACACTTACGTGCACAATCAATTCAAACCAATTCACCAATCAAAAAGGAAAAAATCAATCAACCCTATTCTAAGGTAAGCTTAGATCAAGATGAATCCTAGCTTTAGATTATTTGCAGGAGGTATATTACAAACTTTAATCATAAGTTAATCGACCAGGTAGGTGGCAAGATTGGTAGGAGATATCTGTCAAGACGGGCCTAATTAAGCCAAACCATCAACCTTTGAGGTTTCTCCTCTCAATCTCCTACCTAGTCACCGATTTGACAAGAGTTAAGTTCTAACAACTTCTTCTTTAATCAATCTCCTAGTAAGTCCGAGTTATCCTAGGGCTAACATCTAGTTAATTTTAAATTGGGGTTAGATTGTGACTGCAAGAAAGATGGTTTGTGGGCCAAGGAAGGGTAATGACGTCCCCACCTTATGTTATTTAGAGATTTTGCCCTTAAAATAAATTTAGTGTACATGTATAAATAAATATAAAAAGAATTCACTCAAAAGCAGTCAATCAGCCAAGGGTGCTTTCTAATCTAGATGCAATGAGAAGGTACCTGGTCTCAAACACTCTTCAACAGAGATTAAAGAATTTAAATAGATACGTGCCTATGATGCAAGAGTCTAAATAGTTTTTTAAGTTAATCAATAAATAAATTACTATTAAATTATTAGCAGTGTGCAAAATATTCAAACAGAAATTTAAAATCATAGAAAGTAAACTTTTGCAATTTCAGGCAGCCTTGCAAAAGACTGGTAAGTAGTGAACTCAAGCAAGTCGCATTTGAGTGAATTTGGCCTCGTTTGCGCGGATTTGTTGAGGGCATAGGGGCTCTGCTTAGGCTATAGAGTCCCTGGGCTATGTATGTATATGCAGAAGATTTTACTGTTCTCTAATTCTGCACACAGAAATAGAGAAATTAGGGTTTAACAAAGAAAATTGTATCGTTCCATCCCCGACAACGACGTTAAAACTTTGATTGACAGAGAAAAGAGAGTAAAAAGAAAAAAGTTAAGATTAAGAAGTTTCTCTGTTTTCTCGCAATTAATCTGCTGTAGCGAAAGCTAAATGTGTCAATCTGCAGGGAGAGATGCGATAAAAGCGTCTCGGTACATTTTCTTTGTGTCAATCTTGAAAAGAAAGAAGATGGTTATCAAAGAGTTGAATCAAATAAAAAGAGAGATCATAGCCTACTAATCATCTACCACAACTAAGTACTAGTCTATGAAGAATAAACATCATATTGAATCTAGAAAAATTAATCCTAGAGTGTTGCTACAAATTCAAGAAAGAAGAGTAAGATAGAAAGCAAACCCTAACTTAAAATTTACTAGATAAAATTAAACATTAGTTTATTAAAAGTTTCTAAGTATAGTTAAGAAAAATTATTTTAGATTTAACATTAAGCTATCAAAGTATCTATGCATAAACCAAGAATAATCATTAAATAGTATAACCCTCAAACTAATTTAACTTAATGCATCACTAATCTTCAAGAATCTTAACTTAACCGTAGGGTTTGGATTGAGATTAAACATGCACAGAATTATAGAATTTTAGAAATGAAGAGGTTCTCAATTCTACTACATAGGAAGTGGCTATGAGGGTCGTGATCCACAAGGAGGGACTTACGATGGAAGCGTATTGTAAGTTCTCTTTTAGTTCACTTAAAATGGTTAAAAGATCTTCTTTGTTTTTATTAAAATACAAAAAAAAATCTGTGTTAATTTAGGAAAGAGTGGTAGATAAGGAAGATGATGGTGATAGTTTGAGAGTGAAAAACTAACTTGAAGAAAAGAAATAAAAAGAGTAAAGAAAGTGCGGGTTTTAAAATTATTTTCTTACACTAATTAAAAGAAAGAAAAGAAAGTAAAATTTATTTACGTATTCAGTTCGCTTATCTTGGATCCTTTGCAAAGGCTTACCTTGTCTTGAAGGTGAGCAAAGCATGACGTATAGGATCTTTTTCATTTCCAGACTAAACTATGAATTAAAATGCAAGCAGAAAATAGAAACGATTATCCATCACTATAAGCCATCAAGTCACTTACAATGGCAAGGTCATTTCGATGCTATAGGTTTCATTTGGATTTACAATGTGCCTCAAAGGAAAGCAAATAAAAACAAAAATAAAGAAAGTGTGTCTTTACATTTAATTGAATAATAATAAAAGAAAGGAAGAATACTTATACCAGTGTCACTCTCAAGACAAGCTTCACTCTCATTCTCCCATGAAATGCTTCTCTCCTCTAAGTTACATAAATAAATTTAAAAATTACATGAAATGAAAAACACGACAATGAGAGGGAGAAACAGGGTGTGTTTTTGCGCGTAGCTTCATCTCGTCCGTCCATGTAGAGATCTATCCTTAGAATCTTCGTGTGAACTCTAAAATTTAAAATAATCTTTTTTCCTAGATAACTTAAGAAACAAGTTATCTATAAATCTGAATGTAAACTTGAATTCTCTCCTTTATCTTTGACTTGGGGATCAAGCAACCTAATTTAAATTAATTTTCTCTTTTATCTCTGAATTAGGATAAGATAATCTCTAAATTTACTTGGGTTTGATGGGCTTCTTTTAAACTTGTAGGCTCCTTTTGGGCTCTTTTCTTTTCTCCTTTTAATTAAGGAGGCATGCACATTATTAAACAATAAAATAATTATATAGTAAAATGTTATAAAAAGTAAACATAAAAATATGACTAAAAATATGCACTTTGATGAACAATAACGTACGTCATGATAGCCTACACAAGATTTTCATATCCTAGACGAATTTTTTCTCAAGAGAAAACCATTATGTGCACTTGATTGTACACGTTTATTGCATATCTATTATGAAATACACCTAAAGGGGGGTGAATAGGTGTTTTGCTAATCAAATGCAATTTTAAAACTACTTATGACGAATTATGCAAACGGTCACTCAAAAAAAGAATAAAGCCAAATTTCCCGTGAAGTGCTCTAGAACTTCTCCTCTTTGATTCCTCTAGATAATGAGTTGAGGTGCTCAATTGCCTCCTTATTGAGATGAGTATAAATCGGTAATAAAAGTGATGGAATGAAAGCAATTATAGAATGCAAGATGAATAATTACGCAAGTATGAAAAATGAAAGACAATAGAGAGTAAGACACAATCAATCGCAAACATAGAGGAATTTGTTCCGAGGTTCGAGCCACTGCTTTATGTCCCCGCCTTCACCACTATGAAGGATTTCACTACCCTCTAAGGGATCTTTCACAAAGGGACTTTACACAAAGGAATTACAATTTGGTCTACACAAGACCAGAGTACACAACTCCACCAACTCAACCCTCTACACAAGAGGTAGCACAAAATCAATTAAGGTTACAAAGTATTTGATGATCCAACAAGATCACAAACACTCTCTCTTACAACTTCCTATAGAGTAGAATATGAAGTGTTGCTCAAGAAGTTAAGTGAGATGAAATTCAGTTAGAAAGAATAGAGAAATTTTAAAACGAACTGAAAATAGCTTTGGAAAGAAAGAACTTGGATATTGAAAGCTAGAAAAACTTTTCCCTTTTGAAACAAACTTGAAAAACTTGTAAACTTGTGTGTTTTTTTTTCTTGTCTAAAATCAAAACCAATGACCCATATATATAGGCAATGAATAAACATCATTTATAAATCATACCAGATCATTTGGGGCGTGTTTAGATACTTGGAAACCAAAAATGCCCGTTGGAATCCACTAAAAACAGAAAAGATTCAAAAACTAGCAGTTATGGTCATCTGGCAGCCTGTTGGTCGACCAGCCGTAACTAACATTCATCTAGAAAAGAGCTGTTGGCTCTGGTCGACTGGGCGGTCGACCGCTCGGCAGTTCAAGTTAGAAACTTAAATTGTCGGTCGACCGACCTGGTCAACCGACCCTAACCGAGAGTTAGGGTCTCTCAGTCGGTCGACCGATCAGTCGACCGCAAGGGTTAGCGGTCGACCGGTCGGTCGATCGACAATGTGCACAAACGTGCACGCCCCTTGGCCAAAGGCCCGGTCGACTGGGCAGTTGACCGTATTGGCCTACAATGGACACCGGTCGACCGGGTGGTCGACCGTGCTGGCCTAAAATAGTTTTTAAGAAACTTTTGAGTTTCAAATATTTTTCTAAATATTTTGTATTAGTTTATAGGTAATGTAGTAATGTATAGGTGATGAAATACATGTTCTAAACTTGTTATAAAATTTTAGAAAAACTATGAGACATGTGTCAAAATCAAACATGCAAAATACTGATACTACCAAAACTTATATTTTTCAAAATCGTGTATTTTGTGTGTTTAACTTCTTAAGCATTACTACCATATTCTACACTTTAACAAACTAATATCTTTCAAGGCTCTAGGTGACTACAGATCTTCAACCGGGTTTCTCCATTAGCGACGTTGAGTGCTTTGAGTTTTGATCCCGTATTTGAGTCTTCTTGAGTCTCCAACACCTTCCTTTAGAGGAAGAAAACTTCTTGAATCCTTAGAACCATGATATAAATTTAAATATTTGAACTTGATTAGTACAAATAACCACATATGTTTTGTTATCATCAAAACCATAAAACTGGGTGATTATAACCTTGGGCCAACATATTATTACATTTCCACATTTATCTTGTAATAAATCTTACTAATTATCGTGCCTTAATGTCTTAATTTTGCAGGTTTGTCTCAACGAAGGTAGAGAAGATTACACCAAATAATACTAGTTAAAATTAGATTTAACTGAATCTATTTAGTTAGCTGAAGATAATCCCAGATTCAGTTCAGTTAAATCAGATTTCTACAGATCTATTCAGTTAAATGAAGAATCAACAAAGATCAGATTGAAATCAGAGATCAAAATTAAAATCTGCCGAAGATAAAAAGATATCAGAGTAGGGAGGATCCACGGCCCCTGGATCTGTCCATTTGACCAAATCCTGGTCGCGAATTCATGACAAAAGTAATGGATTTGTGACACTGTTACAACAGAAGGGGAGCGTTTGCTTCCCCTATCTTCTTACGCTCTCCTCTTTTTAGTTTTTACTATAAATACCTACCAAATCAGAGGCAAACGAGCACCAGTCTAGCAGAGAGTTAGGAATAGGATTTTCTTTAGGGTATTCTTTCTCTTTTAGTGTAATTTTTCTATTTGTTTTGTAAACTTAGATTAGACTGAGATTCATGTTAAAAAGAGAGAGAATTATATTGAGAGTGACATCGATGTAATCTTTTTCCTTTCTTTCATTGTTTTTCTATGTAATAAAAAGTTTACATTTTATGCTCATCATTTTACTTTTCTTCTTTTTGTTTTTATGATAATTCAAGTGAGTCTCATAGCATCAGAATTGCCTTGCCTTTGCGAGTGCCACCGATAGCTCATGGTAATGGATTCCTCCGTTATGTTCATCATTTCATACTTGCTCGATGAAGTCTTGATGATGTAATGTGGACAGGGACTAAATTAGATCTTATGGGTTATGCGTTGTTCGCTTCTGAATCAAGATAAATGTTCCAACGATCCAAGATAAGTCATCGTCCAAAAGAGGTAAGTAAATATTTTTAATTTTCTTTCTTTCTTTTTAATTACTTAGTTTAGAACACTTTAAAAACCGTCTCTTCCTTCTTTACTCTTTTTATTTATTTTTTTATTTAACTTAGTTTTCTTTTTACACAATCACCATCTTCTTCTATCTTCCACTCGTTTCCAACTTAACATAGCATTTTTCTTTTTATTCAAAAACAAAGAAGAACTTTTAACTAGTATTAGTAACTCAAAAGAACTTATTAAAAGCTTTTGTTTGATTGAGATTTTACCTGCACACAAAAATAAAGATGTTAGATTTAGAAGTAGTTGTGCAAGGTTCTCAATTCTAATCCGCGGTAGCAGTGGCTGTGCGGGTCGTGATCCTCTGGGAGGGACTAGCGATGGAAGCTTTGTCAATAAGTTATCTCTAAAGTTTTTATTATTTTAATGTTAAGTTAGAAAGAAAGAAGATGGAGAAGAAGAAGTGATATTTACAATGTAAGTGAAGAAAAGAAATTGAGAATATGGTAGTGTGAGATCTAAAAAGAAAGAAACTATAACACGTACAAACCTCTTCTACCTTGCTTACCTTTGATCTGTTCGCGACGACTTACCCTGTCTTGGAAGGCGTACAAGTATGGCGTATAGGATCATCCACCTTCGCTACCTACGCTATGAAAAGAAAAGACAATCTAAAGAAGGATTGCTCATCTCCATAGGCCATCAAGTGCTCTTCTTTGGCTAGGCAGTCTCGAAGCAATTAGATCTCACGGTTCACAAAACATTAGAGAGAAATAACAATAGAAGAAAACAAAAACTGAGATACACAAGAATCAACAAGAATAAAAGAACATAACATAATAAAAAAAGAATGAACCTCGATTCGATTTATTTAACAATGGCGGAAAAGCAAAACTTACACCGATTGTCACCCTCAGTACAAGTAGATCTTCTTCCTCCATGAGAACATCATCTCCTCTCAGTTTACTAAAAGGAAAAATAGAAATTACAAAAAAGAAAATCTAAACTAGAAGAAGAAAACCTAAAATCCTAGATTTTGGCCCTGTACTGCGCTGGACGCTCTGTACGTTGCACTGTAGGGGGTATTTATAGGTGCAGAAGGAGTCAGAGTCCCAGTACAACTCCTCCCCGAAAACAGATGACGGGATAAGACAGGATTACCGCGGAAACGCGGCTTGGGCCGCGTTTCCGCGGCACTACAGTGGCTGCTGGCCACGCGCTTTGGCGCGTGGCTTCTCCTGGTCCGTCCATCTGGTCGTTTTCTTCTGGAAGCTTGATCCTGGCTCTTTATCTTGGGATTTCGAGATAACTTAGAGATCAAGTTATCTAGATCTCAAATCTCCCAATATCTTTATCCACGAATTTCCTTATCTCTACACTCTTATCTTTTGTTTTATCCTCATCTGCAAGAGTTTAGGGTTGGGTAGAAGTCTATCCTTCCCTCATCTTTGATATTTACAACTTTAGCCCTTGTATATTTGCACTTTGACAATTGATATTTGCACTTTTACACTTGGGCTTCAAACATGGGCTTTTGGGCTCTTTTTAGGCTTTAATTCTTCCTTTTTATTATTTCGAGGCCTGCACACAATAAATCACAAAATATTAATAAATGTGCAGAATTAAATGAATAAATATGAAAATGTGATGGTAAATGTTATGATAAAAATACACTTTTCACTATCAATCACACCCCCACACTTATCTTTTTGCTCGTCCTCGAGTAAAAATCAAAGAGAAAAAGAAAAATTAATCTAACCTAACTCACTTTCGTAGGAATCACGGTTGCACTTAGCATGTGCAACAAGCCGTTAAACCTCTAGGTTACCCTAGAGGACGAGTGTTGTCTCATGAGGGTTTTCAGCGGATTACACCCACAAAATCCATAAAAAGGAAAATATTTGAAATACTTTTGAAAAGACTAAGTAATCTATAAGTTTTTAGGATTATCATTTTTATTCATTCTTAGACTTAGTCTTTATAAAGTAAATTGTTATCCATTTTAGGTAAGGGTCAAAATTGAACTTCTAATATAGTCTTTTTCGTTACCAAAAATATGCATATGTTGGCTAGGAATTCCTTAACTTGGACTCTCATGCCTCTTTAATTTTTTTTCTCTTCCTCTTTTTTTTTTAATATGTATAACTCATCTAATTTTCTTTAGTGTAAGCATCAAGGCTTCTTGAGGCCCTCATACCTAACTAATTGATTATTAGATGTGTTAATACATATATTATATTTCTTAGTCTTCTTAGGCTTTCTAATCCACCCATGTAGCGAATTTAAAGTCGATGACTTCCAAACCGGTTGGCCTTAGGGCACCAGGTGAGAAAACACCCCGCGGACTCAAATTCGAGTGAACTAGGCCCCAAAACTAAGGACTTTATTTTATTTACTCACCTTTAGGCATGAATACTTATGCTTCTTGAGGCACATGTATCAGCTTAATTAGTGATTTTCTTTTTTTTTTTATATATATATGAGGCACAAAGGTCTTCGTCTTAGAATCCTAGATATGCATTAGGTATGCAAATTTCATTAAGGTAAAAATTAAGACTAATTAATTATTCAATTTCTCCTCCTATACCTAAAAATTCAATAATTTATTTATTTTGACCAAGTTTTTGGAAATCCTAATCATGATTTTCCTAATTCTTAAGACTAACTTAGATTTCTTTCAAAAGATAAGTCAAAATATTGTCCTTTTTATAACATTTTTTTAATTTTTTTTTTATTAGCAAATTTTGTTAGTGTCTACCTATGTTAGTATGTTAGTAAAGCCCACCCCCACACTTATCTCATGCATTGTCCTCAATGTATGAATGAATGCATATATGCATGAAAAAGAACAAGGGAAGGCAGAAGTTACCTTAAGGTGGTGGTTCTGGAGGTGGTCTAATTGGGCCAAGCGTTGCTACCCAATCAAGATAACATATAATTTGGTGAAACCCACCAGAAATTTTTCTTATATAACCCACTAAAATGTATGTATAATCATTTTTTAAAATTTCCACCCCATCAAATTTTCAAATTTCATAATAAATTTCAGAGTCAATTGTGTCAACCTCCTTGTCCCAAAATGGAGTATGAAAAGATGGAATTATTGACTTGGACATTATAGGTGCGGGAACGAATACCGACTCAGGGAAGAAGCTCAAATCAAGTAAGGGCTCAGGAGTCGGGCTAAGTTCAGGAAGTGGGTCCAAATCAATAAGTTTAAGCTCAAGTCCACAATCATCTTCCCACAATGGAATGTGACTCAATGGTGGTGATTCAAGTTCAGGAATGATAGGTGTGGGAATCAAAACTGACTCTAAAATATTACCTAATTCAGGTAACAGAACAGGAGTCAATAATGATTCAGGAATTTGAACTTGATCATAGATTTGAGAATCTAGGTCACATATCTCATTGGGTTTAATGTAATAAAAAGAACTTGCCAATTTATCCATGGGACTTTCAAAATTGCACAATTGGTCAAGTTCAATATGATCATCAAAAATGGGTGACTCAATTTCATAATGAATTGGAACAGGATCCAATGTTGACTTAGGAAAAGTGAAATTAGGTGGAGACACTGGAGTCATTATTGAATCAGGAAATAAAATTGAATCACCGAGTGGAGGATCATGATCATATTCATGTTCAAGTTCTATTTCAGGAAAGGAAAAACTTGCCAAGTTATCAAAATTTGAAGTTTCGGCAAGTTCAAATGATGGCACTTAAATAGAATCTTGTTGTCCAAAGCAACTTGGTTCGTCGGCTCTACGAGAGTGGTCAATGATATCAGAAATGGCCAACGGTGAGAACGTTAGGATTGAACCATCAGATCTATGTCACGATCACGGGCTAATCTAGCCTGAGTCATGGCTGCAAGCATCCTTTCATAGTCGATAGGTGCATCATGTTGTGATTGGACTTGAAAAGAGGACGTGTAATCATGATGAAGTTGTGAGTTGGTGGACTCACGCATTATCATGTCTGCGATAGATGGTAATTGTTGCTTGGACTCATGCATACTTATCATTTCCCCGATAGATGGTATTCTATTCTGAATAGGTGGATCAGAGTATGACTCTTGGGAATATTGTGGACAAGGTGGAGACGGAGGACAAGTCGGTTGAAAATTGGACTCGGGGGACTCGAAACCCCATGAACTCTGTGAAGAGTTGAAATTATTATGAAAATTATAGTCATAAGATGGGGGGTATGGGTTATATTCATTCGGATAAGACCATTCCGGCACACTAGATTGGTCAAAGTTATGATATGCCGGGTTGGTAATATCCGAATAATAGTTAGTTGTGTAATATGGATTAAAATTGGAATTATTATTATATGCCATATCACACCAACACAAACAAAAAGAAAAAAAACAAATAATCAAACAAAAAAGAAAAAAATTCTAACCTAAGTTAGGGTAGACCTAGACCTAGACGACTCCTAACTGGTTAGACTGTCCACGGGAGGTAGGGTGTAGACTTTGACCACAAGTTAATCAGCCAGGTCGGGGCAAGAGTGGTGGGAGGTTTTCCGTCAAAGACGTTCCTTAATTAAATAACCACCACTCTTCGAGCTTTCGGCCCTCAATCCCCTTCCTAGACACTGATTTGATAAGAGTCAACTTCCAGCACTGTTCCCCTTAGGATAATCTCCTATTGAGTCCGAGATGTCCCTAGGGCCAACGTCTACTAATTTTTAAGTTAGTCTTGGGTTAGTGAGTGCTTGGATATGATTTTTGGGCCAAGGAAGGGTGATTAAATCCCCACCTTATCTTGTTAATGGGTTATGCCCTTAAGATGAATTAGTGCAAGTGTACAAGATAAGTAGATAAGATTCACTCAAAGCAGAAAATCAACCAAGAGATAAGTCCTATTCTACATGCAATGCGAACGTACCTTGCTCCAGCACTCTTCAACAGTAAAATAAATGAATTGAAAAGACACGTGCCTAATATGCAAATGTCTAATCAATTTTTATCATTAACAACAAATTTTTTACTGTTGATTTAATTAGCAGTAAGCAGAGTTATCACAGAACAAATTTTAACAGAGAAGTACACAGATATTGCAAGTTTTCGAAACCTGCAAAAATTTCAGTCAGTAGTCCTCTGCTACTGCCGCAGATCCGCGGCTATTGCCGCGTTTGCGCGTCAAAGTAGCAGGCTCTGCTGCTCTGCCTTCGAGGGCAGAGGCACAGAGTTGCTATATGTCCACTTTTGCTGTTGTTATTCTGTTCTCCAAACCTGCAAACAGAAAAGAATAAAAGAATTAGTGAAAAAAAAATTTTTATTAGAGAAAAACTTACCGTCCCTCCCCGGCAACGGCGCCAATTTGTTTGATTGAGATTTTACCTGCACACAAAAATAAAGATGTTAGATTTAGAAGTAGTTGTGCAAGGTTCTCAATTCTAATCCGCGGTAGCAGTGGCTATGCGGGTCGTGATCCTCTGGGAGGGACTAGCGATGGAAGCTTTGTCAATAAGTTATCTCTAAAGTTTTTATTATTTTAATGTTAAGTTAGAAAGAAAGAAGATGGAGAAGAAGAAGTGATATTTACAATGGAAGTGAAGAAAAGAAATTAAGAATATGGTAATGTGAGATCTAAAAAGAAAGAAACTATAACACGTACAAACCTCTTCTACCTTGCTTACCTTTGATCTGTTCGCGACGACTTACCCTGTCTTGGAAGGCGTGCAAGTATGGCGTATAGGATCGTCCACCTTCGCTACCTACGCTATGAAAAGAAAAGACAATCTAAAGAAGGATTGCTCATCTCCATAGGCCATCAAGTGCTCTTCTTTGGCTAGGCAGTCTCGAAGCAATTAGATCTCACGGTTCACAAAACATTAGAGAGAAATAACAATAGAAGAAAACAAAAATTGAGATACATAAGAATCAACAAGAATAAAAGAACATAACATAATAAAAAAAGAACGAACCTCGATTCGATTTATTTAACAATGGCGGAAAAGCAAAACTTACACCGATTGTCACCCTCAGTATAAGTAGATCTCTTTCCTCCATGAGAACATCATCTCCTCTCAGTTTACAAAAAGGAAAAATAGAAATTACAAAAAAGAAAATCTAAACTAGAAGAAGAAAACCTAAAACCCTAGATTTTGGCCCTGTACTGCGCTGGACGCTCTGTACGTTGCACTGCAGGGGGTATTTATAGGTGCAGAAGGAGTCAGAGTCCCAGTACAACTCCTCCACGAAAACAGGTGACGGGATAAGGCAGGATTGCCGCGGAAACGCGGCTTGGGCCGCTTTTCCGTGGCACTACAGTGGCTGCTGGCCACGCGCTTTGGCGCGTGGCTTCTCCTGGTCCGTCCATCTGGTCGTTTTCTTCTGGAAGCTTGATCCTGGCTCTTTATCTTGGGATTTCGAGATAACTTAGAGATCAAGTTATCTAGATCTCAAATCTCCCAATATCTTTATCTACGAATTTCCTTATCTCTGCACTCTTATCTTTGGCTTTTATCCTCATCTGCAAGAGTTTAGGGTTGGGTAGAAGTCTATCCTTCCCTCATCTTTGATATTTGCAACTTTAGCCCTTGTATATTTGCACTTTGACAATTGATATTTGCACTTTTACACTTGGGCTTCAAACATGGGCTTTTGGGCCCTTTTTAGGCTTTAATTCTTCCTTTTTATTATTTCGAGGCCTGCACACAATAAATCACAAAATATTAATAAATGTGCAGAATTAAATGAATAAATATGAAAATGTGATGGTAAATGTTATGATAAAAATGCACTTTTCACTACCAATTAGCTTTCATCGCATGTCCCTCCTTGTGGATCACAACCCGCATAGCCACTTGCTATAACGGTAGTATTGAGAACCTAGCACGTTTCTAAACTCTATATTTTTTCTGCAGGTTAATACTCAATCAAATTTTGGCGCCGTTGTCGGGGAGGGATAATATGTTTTCCTTTTAGTTTACTTAACGGTTAATACTTCTTCTATATTTTTGCGTGCAGAGACTAATTTTTGAAAAAAATGTTGTAGGGAACATATAGCAACCCAGAGCCTCTGCTCTAGAAAGCAGAGCTCAGGGCACCACAATATTGCCGTAAAAGTCATGCAAACCACAATATTGCTGCGAAAGCCGCGTTTGCATGACAACTATGGGGGACTACTAATTACTTTTCCGCAGGTTGCTTGAAATGAAAAATCAGTCTTTTGCATCTATTATTTTTCCTATTTAGCCTACTGTATACGCTGTATTAACCTCAACAGTAACTTGTGATTGTAAATGCTAAAAAATGATTAGAGTCTTGTATCTTAGGGCACGTGTCGAATTCGTTTATCTTTTAATTACTATTGAAGAGCGTTGTGTGTGCATCGCTTATAGTTTAGGAAAATATTTTGAGTGATTCATATTGCTTAAGTGTTGCTTCTACTATATACTTGTACACTTGCACTAAAATGATTAAGAGCTTGTCCTATAAACAAGATAAGGTGGAAAGTCAATATCTTCCCTTAGCCCACAAACCATCTCCTCACTCACTAACCCAAGCCTAGCTAAAACTGAGTAGACGTTGGCCCTAGGGACATCTCAGACTTAATAAAAGACTGACCTGAGAAAGTTATTGAGTTTAACTCTTGTCAAATCGGTGTTCAAGGCTGGGGATTGAGAGGAGAAACCTCGAAGGCTAGTGGTTTGGTTTAATTAGTCCCATTGCTTTTGCATGGATACATCTCACCAATCTTGTCCCAACTTGACCGATTAACTTGTGATCAACTTGCTACAATATACCTTTCGTGGACAGTCTAACCAGTTAGGAATCATCTTGGTCTAAGGTCTACCCTAACTTAGGCTAGATTTTTCTTTCTTTAGTTTGTTTATTTAATTATTTTTTTATTTTTGACATATTTGTGAGATGAATTACAATTACAATTATTCTAATGCATATAGTTATCCATACTTCACCCTGACCTTTTGTGACTTGGATATTACCAACCTGACATTTTATAACTTTAACCAATCAAGTATACCGGATTGGTTTTATTCGAATCAATATATGCTTCAATCCCAATAATATGATAAGACTGGAACAATCATCTTTACTCTTTACAGAGTCAATACAACTCCCCGGAGTCATATAGTCAACTACCTTACCAACATCCAGCTTAATATACTCCTTATCAGGATCAATCTATAGAAAAAAATCTGAATTGACCTAAGAGTATAGAATCATTAATTGAGTCTCAAAACCAATTTCAAGACATGATGGACTCACAAGCCCATCAAAATTTTCAAATCCAAGATCCCTATTCCATTTTTTAAGTTCTGCAACAAGAAGAAGAACCTACTGACTAAAAAGTATGAAACTCATGATTCAGTCCCAAAATGATTCCTTCAATAGGTTTGAAGCACTAATGAGTGAATTGAACAACGCTTATAGGGTAAAGGAAACTGTTCCTTATCAATATTTGACCAATTATGATTGCCCTAGTCATATTGATAGGAACCAAGAATCATGGTGTCTTGGAAGCTTTAACCAAGATTCAGTTTCACAACAACAACTTAAACTTGACCAATCCCAATTCTTTGACAAATTGGTAAGATTTTCATTCAATGTGATTGAACTTAAGTGTAAACGTGAACCTGATTCCCAACTTTATGATTCAATTTTAATTTTCGAATCTATGTTGACTCCGGTATCTTTACCAAATTTGAACCTATTTTCTGAGCCACTATTGATTCTCATACCCATAGATTTTGAAATTGACTCACCCATTTTGAAAAATCACATTCCATTGATGGGAAAAGAATGTGAATTTTTAATTCTTTGATTTGAAACCAACTCTTGCACACAAAAATACAGAGTTTAGAAATGTGCTAGGTTTCAATGCTACCGGTATAGCAACTAGCTATACGGGTCATGATCCATAAGGAGGGACTTGCGATGGAAGCTTTTAATAAGTTCCTTTTAGTTACTAAACATGTTAAAAAATTCTTTGTTTTTGGGAAAAAAGAAAATGAAAGCTACGTTAAGTTGGAAAAGAGTGAAAGATAGAAGAAGATGATGATTGTGTAAAAGGAAAACTAAGTTAAACAAAATAAAATAAAAAATGAGTAAAGAAAAAAGATATGATTTTTAAAGTGTTTTACTAAGTAATTAAAAGAAAGAAGGAAAACTAAGAATACTTATTACCTCTTTTGGCCGATGACTTACCTTAGATCGTTGGAACATTTACTTGATTCGAAGGTGATCAGTGCATAAACCATAAGTTTTAATTCAGTCTTCATCCACATTACATCATCTAGACTTCATCGAGAAAGTATAAAATGATGGCCCAGAGGCCCATCACTCTAGTTTTGATGATGATTAACTTATGTATTTATAATACTAATCATCTTATGTTTAATTAGTCTCAGATATTTGATCAAGATCTTAGTAGGTGTTTGGCTTCAACAAAGGAGTTTTGGAGCTAAAACATGTAGATTCAAGAGCTCAAGCATCAAGATCGCATCTAACACTCGGTTGGAGCCAAGCTCGTTGGATCGTGTTTGGATCGAGTCGACTTGGAGAAGGAGTTTTACAAGAAGACCTTGGTTTGTAGTTTGTATTTAGATCTTGTGTAAAGATTAGATAGCAATGATATGCTCAAGTTCACACGCACACACAAGTTTTAAAGTTTATTAGTTTTGATTTTTAGTATAACCGATTTTGGATTTCATGTCAAAAACATATATATATATATATATATATATATATATATATATATATATATATATATATATATATATATATATATATATATGTATTATGTATGTATATTGGATTCTATCCATATACAATATGCTTCAAGGTTGTTTCAATATCATGTTTTTGTATTTATACAAGTTTTGGAGAAAACGGTTTTCCATTTCAAAAATCCAAGTTTTGGAAAATACGAATTTTGTGTTTAAGCCTAATTTTCATATCACAAAAATGGTTCAAGTTATTTGTAATATGTGTTGAATTTTAATCACACATATTTGTATTTCAAAGATCTTATAAGAACTTATTTTTGTGGAATTTATGTGATTTAATGGGATTTATTTGATATTAAAAAGACCAAGTTTTTAATCCCCAAAATTTGTGACCTGGCCTTCTGCCGGTCGACCGAACGGTCGCCTGAGACAGAAGTTAGTCGACCAGTCCGATCGACCAATGTGCATAAGCATGCACGGCAGTTTAGGCTTGAGGGCCGGTCGACCGGTCAGGTCGACCGTCCAGAGAGCTTTTGCTCTCAGGAGCTGGCCCAGTCGACTGGACGGTCGACCGGCCAGAGAGCTCTGCTCTCTGGATCTAGCCTCGGTCGACCAAGCGGTCAACCGGTAGCACAACGGTCAGAAATTTGACCGGTGGCCAGTCGACTATGGTCGACCGACAGCAGAACTTTCTGCTATCCTTGGCCTAACGGCTAGTTTTTGGAGTGGGTTATAAATACCCATCCCTTTGGGCTGTTTTGATTAAGAATTTCAAGAGCAAAAATTCTCATCTTCTTAAGTGTTTTAGCTACAAGTTTTAAAAGATTTTTTGGGTTAAAAAGGATTTATCTTTATTTGTTTTCAAGGGCTGAAAAAATCAAAGAAAAATAGAATATTTGGGATAATGGTTTTGATCTTCATTTCTATCTTATTCTAGTTGTTTTTCCAATTATTTTTCTTTGTGTTTTGATTTCCAAACACCTAGATTTTTCACACTTGAGCTATCTATCTATCCTATCTATTAGGATCTTGTTTTGGTAAGAAAATTGGTTTGTGGTTTGTTGAGACCACCAAGTGTTGAAATTTCATTGCTTTGAGTTTGTGGGTATCCCTCTTGTGTAGAGGTGATTATGGAGGAGTGTTTGAGTTGGTTGGTATCCCTCTAAGTGTAGAGATTATCTTGTTTGGCTTAGTGCCTTATCCCTCTAAGTGTAGAGGTAATTGTTGTTGTTTGGCTTTGTGCCTATCCCTCATGTGAGAGGTGATTGTTTTGGCTTTGTGCCTATCCCTCTAGTGAGAGTTGATTGTGTTGGCTTTGTGTCTATCTCTCTAGTGAGAGGTGATTATTGTTTGGCTTAGTGCCCTATCCCTCTATTGAGAGGTTGATCTTGTGTAGCCTAGTGCCTTGCCTCTTGTGTAGAGGTTGTTGCTGTTTGAGAGAGGAGTTATGTACTCCAAAGTTATATTTTCCAAATCCTTAGTGGAGATTCCCTGTGTGGTAAGTCCTGTGTGGACGCATTAGTGGAAATCCTTCTGTGTGAAGGCGGGAACATAGAGCAGTGGCTCGAACCTCAAAACATATCTTATTGTTTGCGTTTGATCCACTATCTCTAAACTCTTTCTTTTTTTATCTTGCATTGTATCATATTGTTCATTTCATATACTGCTTCGTATTGTTTGTGTGCCTCACTTGTGTTGAAATAAGAGAGCTTTACATAGCACCTCAACTCTTATTTAGAGGAATCTAGAGGAGATAGTTCAGAGCCCTTCACTGGGAATTCAGCTACACTCTTTAGTTACACTAAGTGTGTTGCAATTTGTTTTTAATTCCGCATTATTTGTCATTAGATTAGCCATACACCTGTTCACCCTCCCCCCTCTAGGTCAATTTTTAGCGAATATAAAGGAGGAATCCATCATCATGAGTTATTGGTGGCACTCGCAAAGGTAAGGCAATTCCGATGCTATGAGACTCACTCGGATTATCATCAAAATCAAAAGAAGAAAAGTAAAAAGATGAACATAAAATGTAAACTTTTAATTACATAGAAATATGATGAAAGAAAAAAAAGATTATTTCGATGTCGTTCTCAACATAATTCTCTCTCTTTTTGACATGAATCTCAGTTTAATCTATATTTACAAAATAAATAGAAAAATTACATTAAAAGAGAGAAAAAAACTAAAGAAAAATTCTATTCCTAATTCTCTACTGGAGTGGCACTCGTTTGCCTCTAATTTTGAAGATATTTATAGGAAAAACTGAAAGGGAGAGAGCGCAAGATGATAGAGAAAGCAAACACACCCCCTTCTGTTGTAACAATATTGGGGATCCGCAGCTAGGATGTAGCCAAATAGCCAGATCCGGGGGCCGTGGATCCTCCCTGCACTGATATCTTTTTTATCTTCGGTAGATTTTCAGTCTGATCTCTGTAGCACCCCGTTCCCGGGTTACGTACCCAGATAACGTGTCCCGACTTTTCCGACCGTTGTAATTTTCTTTCAGTATTAGTTTTTAAGTTGTGATTTCTCATGTTTTTAGTATCGGATCTAGATTCTCAGTCTTAGAGTCAGTCCTGACCCGGATCGGGAACCCGATACTGGCATATCGTCAGATTTAACTTTCTGGTAGTCCGATTTGATCGATTTTAGTTTTAGATACTGTTTTCTAATATTTTAGATTTTTCATAATTTTTTGAAATTTTTAGAAATTTTCTGCAAAATCTACAAAACCGGTGTCGGTCGGCATCGCTGACTGATTCTCAGATTTTTAATTTTCAAATGAGATTAAATTTTCAAAAATGGCTTTTATGGTACTTCTTAGAATCTCATTTTCAATGTAAAAATATTTTTTGAGATTTTTCTAAATTTATCAAAATTTCACCAATTCTGGTGTCGGCCGGTATCACTGAAAGATTCTAAGATTTTTAATTTGAAAATTACATCAAATTTCTTGAATCTGATTTCACCGAGCATCTTAAAATAATATTTTCTATTTTTGAGAATTTTTCGGAGCGATTCTGAAACAGTCAGATTTTTGCCCTATTAAAATAATAATATTATTTTCCGACCTTCTCTTTTCTTCTTTTTTTCCTTCTCCACTCCTCTACTTTATAATCTCAAATATTTTATTAATTTAATTATCTAATAATATATTTATTTACTAATTTTTTCAAATTTTCCTATTTTCTTTTCCTTTCTTTTCTTCTTCTCATTTTCTTCTTTTCTTTTTCTCTTTCCTTCTTCCCCATTCCCTGCAAACAGCGCCCATGCCCTGCCTTTTGCACCCGACCAGCAGCAGTAACAAGAAGAGGAGACCCTCTCCTCCCCCCATCACTCTCCCATACTCTCCTACTCCCTCTCCCTTTCCCTCTCTTTCTATATTTTCCTTTTTCTTTCCCTTCTTCCCATTTTCCATCTTCTCCATTTCTCCACCATCACCACCTCCGCCTCCACCACCAAGGCTGCCCACCGCCGGCGCCCTAGCCACCACCGCAGCACCCCCCAACCCCCACTCCCCTTCCCCACTTCCCTCATCTCAAACACCATCTCCTTCTCTTCAATTTCACCAAAACCCACCACCATTAAAACTTCTTCTCCTCCTAAATTCACCATCCATTCCACCGCTTCCTCCACTCCAACCACCCCATCATCATCTTCTACTCCTGCGCCAACTCCCCATCACCACCAATCACCACCACCCACCACCATTAACCACCACCTCCTTCAACAACACAAACAACAACAACAACAACACCAACACAACAAAACTCCACCACCCCTCTCCCCTGGGCCCTAGACCGCCGCCCCCCTCCTCGCCGGTCGCCCTCTGGCGGCGGCGGCGGCCAGGCCTCCGGCCACCCCTCCCCCTCCTTTTCTTTTTCCTTCTTTCTTTCTTTCTTCTTCTTTCTTTCTTTTCTTTCATTCTTTTAACTCTTTCCTTTTTCTTCCTTTCCATTTCTTCACCCTCTTTAAACCCCTAATTACATCTACATATTTTCCAACATACCCCTCCTTTATTTCTTTATTTCTTTCTTTCCTTTTTTTCCACTTTTTCTTTTCCTTTTTTTTCCAACAAAACTCTTTCTTTCTCTCTCTCTCACACTAATCCTCTCTCTCCTCTCTTACTCTCTCAAATATATATTTATATATATATATTCTATTATTATTATATATATATATTTATTTGGATTGTTGGCTTGCATGTGGTGTTCGTGGATTTCCCGAATATTACTCGGTATTTTGTTTCCGGTTCTAGGCGAGTACAATTTCTTGCTTTATTACCATCAATTCGTGTCTAATAGTTATTATCTGGCTTTTAATACATGATGTCTCTTTATGCAAGTTGGTATGTGTTATATAAATAATTTCTAAAATTTATCATGTTTTATAAATAGCTTCCGGCTATTATTATACCTTGTCGAACCGGTATTATAATGGGTATGCCTAGATCTGCTCCCTCTTTACCAGGCTTCGCATAGCTAATTAAAAGATAAATTTATTATTATAAAAATGGTAGTGTAGAGTTTGAAATGCTTATATTATTCTCTTGTACCATGTGATGTAACCGGTTGATACCTGATATTTGATGTTGTGACTCTCACCGACATATTAGTTACCTGAACTTGACGTATATACACCTGATATTTGGCCTGCTATACTTGACACATGATCGATGATAATACTTATCACTTGATATCTGACACCGGTACTTGCCATGCTGTACTTATCACTTGATATCTGACACCGGTACTTGCCATGCTACGCTTGACACTTGACATACTGCCACCTGGTGCCAATACACTTGACCTCATATTGTGACACCTGACTTGATACTATTACACCGAACACCGTACTTCTTTGCATATTCATGATTATCACTTTTACGGGGACTTGGTTATTATACTGTTACCAGACATTTGGTACTCTTGAACTCCTGTACTCCTGAACTCTTGTATTCCTGAACCCCTGAAAAAGGGTGACTCCTGATACTATACTCCTATTGATTCCCATAATAGGATAACCAAGAATATAGGATTACTATGAATATCCTGTGGACATTATCATTGGACAAATTCTAATATTAGAGAACTTACACCGGGATGGGGGAAGCTGATGAGTACCGATATAGTCTCCATGTTTATGATGGTCTTATAGTGTCGCGCGGCCATATACTTGGATTCGACCTAGAGGCCACCAGGCGCATCCGTGGGGTGTACTGGCACCCCTACTCCCTTGCCTGCCGGTTGTACCATAAGCCTCTGGGCTTATTCCTGTGGGAGCGGTGACATTCTATTCCTGTTCGGACGTACAATAAGTCCTGGTACCTAGCGGTACGTTCCGGCTCAGCACCGGATACTTCTTGACCGTTGTCTCGGGCATGTATGGGACCCATTCTAAGCATGGTTCGTCGATCTCCATCAGTTTCCAATAACTTACTCTCTGGTCTGTATGCTGAGGTATGTGGGATGGGACACATACCGATGTATACAAATCAGATGAGTCTTAATAACTTAATAATAATATGCTCCTGATATATGACTAGCTATACTCTTGGTTTATACTGCTCACCACTTAGACATGTACTTCCTGTAGGATTACTTAATTGCTTCCATACTGTTTCCTTATTATATTGTGAAGGCAAAGTTAGGTTATATAAACTCAGATTACAGTGACGTGATGTACAGGATATATATATGAGGGTTTCCTTATTTGGATTATTCCTTCGATGTACTAACCTCACAGATCAGTAATGTGGGCTTATATAACTGATTTTTCCATGGTTACTTTACTTACTGTCTCATTTCATGTTAATATGTGCTTACATTCACGATACACCTTTCATGTACACATGTACCTGTTATGCACACCATTTGGCTTTATATATATATATACTCGCAGGGTTGCGTTTGACAACCCTGGATTCTCATGTCCAGATTTTAGAGCCTGAATCATGGTAGCTTGGCTGTAGCTGATTAGAGCGCGCAGCGGATCCTCCCGTGGTGGTCAAAGTGCAGCAGAAGCTTGGACATCGCCATAGTTCTTCCTCCCAGCTTTTCTTCTGTTTGGCTTCCGAGGTCCCTCTTGCTGCTCGTGAGCATCTCTCAGCTTTTACTATGTATATTCCTTCATGTGATGTACTTTTGTATCTTCTGGTGATGTAATATTCCTGTAATATTGTATTACTCTCTGTGATAACCATGTACTTGTACTTTTGTGTTGGAATGTATATTACCACTGTGCTTCCGTCTCTGATTCTTTCCTGTACTAATGCTTAGCGTATATACATGAGGTTATTTCTGACCTGCGTATATACGTCGCAGTGACGTCTCCGTACCCGCCGGATCGGGGCGTCGCAGTCTCTGACTTCAATCTGATCTTCGTTAATTCTTTATTTAACCGAATAGATCTCTAGAAATCTGATTTAACCAAAGTGGATCTGGAATTATCTTCAGCTAATTAAATAGATTCAGTTAAATCTGATTTTAACTTGTATTATTTTATGTAATGTTCTCTCCCTTCATTAAGACAAGCCTACAAAATTAATACTTTAAGACGCGGTAATTAGCAGGATTTATTACAAGATTAATGTAGAAATGTAATAATAAATATGCAGTAAATGTGTACAATCACACCCCCATACCTATCTTTTGATCGTCCTAGAGCAAACCAAGAAAACTAAACTAACTATCTACTTTCATGAAAATCACGATTGCACTTAACATGTGCAACAAGTTGTTAAACCTCTATGTTACCCTAGAGGATGATTTTTATCTCATGAGAGGTTTTAATGAATTATACCCACAAAATCCATAAAGAAAGAAAAATAAAATGTTAGTATTTTTGAAAATGCATTTTTGAAAAAGAGAGAATATTTGAAGAATTTTTGCAAAAATTCAAGTAATCTATAAGTTATAAGAAAACCAAGCTTTTCATTCCTAAACTTAGTCTCTATTAGAAAACTTGTCATCAATCAAGGTAAGGAGTCAAACTATATTTCTCATATAGTCTATTATTTTATGCTAAGTCATATGCACCTTCGTGACCGTGAATATTTGACTAAGGATTCTTTAACTCTAATTCTTATGCCTTATTTTTACAATTAGGCTTTTTATTTTACCCATGTAACGAGCCTTAGATCGGTAACTCTCAAACTGGATGGTCTTAGAGTACCGGGTGAGAAAACACCCAAAAGACATAAGAACTCGAGCAAATAAGATCACAAAACTAAAGATTTTACTAATTACATGGACCACTTTTAGGCGTGAATACTTATGCTTTATGAAGCACAAATGCCCAACTTAATCAAGGATTTTTGATATATCTATTTTTTTTTCTTTATAAGACATAAGAATCTTTATTTTTGAACCCTAATTGTGTAAGTGTATAAAGTATGTATATTTCATGAAGGTAAAAAATCATGACTAAATTATTTTTCAAATTTTTCTTTCTAACCTTAGAAATCAAAAAATAATCTTTTTTCGATCAAGTATAAGAAATCCTAATTATGATTCCCCTAAATCTTAAAACTAACTTAATTTCTTACAGAAATAATCCAAATTATTGTTTCTCTTTTCAAAAATTTTTAAAAGAAAAGAATTTTTTTATATAAATTAAAAGAAAACCTATATTATGTTAGAACCTTCCCCCACACCTGTCTCATACATTGTCCTTAATATATAAATGAATGCATATATGCATGAAAAAGAAGACAGGGAAGAAAAAATGTTACCTCAAGGTGGTGGTTACGGTGGTGGTTAGATTGGGCCAAGCATTGCTGCCCAATCTAAGTAACGTGATTTTTCAAAGAACCCATCTTGGATGACCTCTTTCCTATTTACATGTTTATTATCCCCAAATTAAATAGGATCAAGCATGATCCTATCACTAAAATTATCCCCTTTATATGATCAATCTTGGAATATCTTCTCGGAGTCATTATGGTCTATACCTTGGTCCAATAAAAGAATGTCACTTGGTTGAATGGTTGACTTAGGCTCAAGAGTGAAATGTTCGAAAACTAATACTGACTCATGAATTTGACTTAAATCAAGTTTAGGTTCGAGAGTCGGTTTTGGTTCAAGAGTTGGTTCCAAATCAAAGAATTGAAATTCACATTCTTTTCATCCCCAGTGGCCACCATGGCCTTCTTCTTCTTGTGCACATTCTTAGAGGAGGTCGCATGGAGAGAAGGACAATTGGTTATAAGATGTCCCATCTTCTTACAATAGTAGCATGGACCCATCTTTTCTTTTCTTCGTTCACTTCTCATTTGAGGTCTTGTTCTCTGCATATTGTTCATCTTTCCTTTTTTGTAGAACATTTTGACAATCTTTCTAATAAGCATGACAAAATCTTCTTCTTCTCTTTAGTCCATTGTTCATCTTCTTCTACAATAGTTGGAGTCGCTTTGAAGACCATAGATTTCTTCTTTTGCGGTTTTCTTTCTTCACGAACCTTCAACTCCATCTCATGTATCTTGAGAGTTGTTGCCTTGACCTCTCAAGCTTTGGGAAGAGCACTAATGACCTTCCTCACTTTTTGATAGTTGTCTATTTGATCACCTAAGGAAGACAATCCATTAGTGATCTTAGTAAAGCGAGAAAGCATTTCATCAATAGTTTCATTTTCAAGCATATAAAAATTCTTTATTGAGAATGAAGCAAGTCAATTTTGGATCTTTTGACTTATGAAGTTCCTTCATGAGTTATAAGGAAGTCATTCCAAACTTCAAGTGCAATTTTGTAATTAATAATACGTAAACGATCATCATCATTTAATTCTTGTGTCAATGCATATTGTGCCTTAGCATAGGCCTCATAGTCCTTGGCGGTTGCTTCAGACCATGTATACTCGTTATCGTGAGGTTCAACAAACTCTTTAGTAATGGCCTTGGCTACTCTAACTCCTAGAGACTTACGGAATAGAGTCATCTTGATCTTCCATATAGGGAAGTTCAATCCATTAAATTTGAGTAGGAACTTGATGATAGAAAAATCGTGAGATGTCATGAATGCAAATAAGCAAGTATGTAGAATGTAATAAATATAGCGAAAAGAAGGATCTCCCTAAGGTGGTTAAACCAAAAACTGATACTAATTGGAATAACCTAAAGGGGTGAATAGGAGATGACTATATAACTATGGCAAATAATACGGAATTAAAAATTACTAGAAACTAATAAGCACAAGTGAACAATATCAACACAAGAGAAAGATAGCAATTATAAATAGAGCAATAAAGAGCATGAAACAATTATAGAGAGTGAGTAGAGTTAGAGAGAGTGAGAGAAAGCAATCACAAACACGGATAATTTGTTTCGAGGTTCGAGCTACCACTCTACATCCTCGCCTTCATCGTAATGAAGGATTCCTATTAGAACTCAATCTCGCAAGATCACTTCTCTACACATTCTCTCAAGAACAAACAGATCCGTAAGTCATCTCACTCGGTGCCGAAACACCTTACACTGACTAACCCGCAAGCTCGTTTGAGGTCGCAACCTCTACAATGCTTCAATGCAAGAAGGAGATGACAACTCAAGGATCACCCAAAAGAGGCTCACTAAAACAATCCCTATAATCAAGAGGAGATATTTGTAGCTCTGAGATTGTGGTGAGCGTAGCTTTGAGACTGTAGAAGTGAAGAACAAAGTTCTTCAGAAATTCTTGTGTTGAGAAAGAAACTAGCTTGTGAAAATTTTCTCTGAAAATATTTGTAAATCCTTATAAAAGTGATTCAAATGATTAACCAAAAGTTCTTTTAAGTTTTTTAAAGGCCAGCTATTTATAGAGGCCTAAAACATAGAAGAAAACTAAATATAGTCGTTGAGGATTAATCCACAAAAGACAAAAATAAAAACAAACCGTTTGGGAAAAACCCAGGCTTAATCAGCCTGTTGATCTACTGGCAACAGTTAGATTTCTGACAGTTGGGGTTTTCTGGTCGACCAGTTGGTCAACTATTATCCCAAATAGAGAGCAGACACAGTCATCAGTTGACTGGTCGGTTGACCAATGTGCACAGTCAAATTATGAATAACATGTGCACACACGGTCGACCGATAGAACAAAAAGCTCTGCAGAGTGGTCGACCGATCAGTCGACCGGCACAAAGCCAAAAACATGAAATAGATTTTGAAAACTTTTCAATCTTTTCTAACAAAAATTTTTTGATAAAACCATCACAAAATAAAATCCATGTGATCAACTTGAGTCTATAATTTTGTGATCAAAGATTAACACAATAACAATGTAGAACTATATTTTGCAAAAGTAATTTTCAAAAACCACTTTGAAACATAAATAAGTTAAAAAAAGTTTTTCAAAACATACGAGATAAAAGCTAGTTTGTATGTGTGTGAATCTCATGAGCTAGCACTATCCCTGCTCTTGATTTTAACAAAACAAATTTCTTACAGAAATACAAAAATACAAATCTGCTCATGAAAGCTATTATCTTTGCATCTTGATCCGTTGATCTCGATACTCGTGACGAGTCCCATGTTTGTATTTGTTTGTGCTAGGGCTCTTGGATCATCATTTTGAGGGCTTCAAAAATGTGTGAGTCTTCATGAAGAAGCCAAATGCAACAAAAGAAATCTTGGAACTTATATAGATGAAGTTGTTAGTTTCTATAACCACATGTGTTTTATTATTATCAAAACAAAGGTTAAATAGCCTTTGGGCCAACACACCGCCTCTTCTTTCCCCCCAATAAAATCTCTCTTTAACATTTTCTTTATCTCAGTCTCTCTTCAATTTTCATTTCTCCCTCTCCCTTCATCTTCAATCTCTTTCACTCTCTCACACAATCTCTCTCTCTCTCTCTCTCACTCCTCCAACCCACTGGCAGTGGTCCCTCTCCACCGCCAACCACCATGCAGGCCCTCCCATACCGGTAACCAACTCCGATGCCACCTTCTTCTCCCCACTTCCCTTCTCCTCCATCTCCTTCTCCAATTTCTAGATCGCCTTCCCTATTTTTCCTCCACCATCACCATCAACCACCATCATCTTCTCTACCCACAACCACCCAACCCCCAACACCACCTATCACTGCCACTCACAACCTCACCATCTTCATCATCCTTACTACTCCACCCACCATCAAAAATCCCCACCAAAACCACTAGTCATCTCTAGCCGCCAGCACTGCCCGCTGCCGGCACCCCTGGTTGGCCACGCTACCCATAGGCCGGTCAGTCCAACCCCTTCTCCATCTCTCTCCTTTCCATTTTCTCTTTCTTTCTCTCTCTGTTCTTTCTTTTTCTTCCTTTTCTTTTAGTTATTTTCTTTCTTACTCTCTACTCTCTCTAGAACCCTCTCTCTCAATTTTCCTCTCTACCTCTGTTTATCTCTCTAGACTTTCACTCTCATCCCCTCACTTTATCTTTCTAGGTGCGCGCCTAAGCGCTAACGCCTTTAGCATTTTCCAGAACTATAAGTGAGTACTTTTCTTGTATTAGCAAGTACCATTCTTTGGCTTTGCAAGTACTTTTTCTTGTATTAGCGAGTATAGTTCTTTGGTTTTGTGAGTATTTTTTCCTATGTACTTTTCCCTGTGTGCGAGTACTCCCTTTTATGTGTTTGTTTTTTGGTGAGTTCATGTATTTGTGGTTGTGTGGATATTTGTGCATTTGTGAATGTTAGAAGTACTGTGTAGTAGATTGTAGTTGTGGTGTAGTCAGTAATTGTATTTCTGTGGACATGTATTTGTACTTGTGGGCTGATATTTGTAATAATGTAGATGATAGTTATATATGCATGTTTTTGTACTAACACTTGTGCAGGTTGCGGGTATTGATGCCACAGCCTTCAGACGAACTATCCAGTAGGCTTCGGCCATATACCCTCTGGATTCGCGGTAGCGTCACCGCGAGGTAACCGCTCTGCGGGCTATCTTATAAGCACTGGCCTTATATCTTTTTTGTTTCATGGTAGTTTTGTATAGTGGTTCACCTACTCAGCCCTCGGCTGGGCTACCCAATTGGAACTGGCCTTATACCCTCTGGCTTCGTGGTAGCTCCACCGTAAGGTTGACCGTTCTGCAGTTCTCCATTTATTATTTCGATTTGTGTGTGCATGTTGTGTACTAACAATTATGTAGGTACCTACTCAGCCTTCGGGCTATGCTCAGTCTCCTGGCTATCCAATAGGAATTGGTCTTATATCCTCTGTGTTTAGTGGTAGCTTTGAGAGACTAGCATTAATCGCTCTGCGTTTCACTATTCAACCTATGTGCTTAACCTATCTGAGGTTCATACAAGCCTTCCGGGCTTCCATAGCTATGCTTGGTAAGCGGGCCTAGCACTCAGCGCTTTATCACTGGCTCCACCCAAGCGTAGTTAAGCCGTGAGCATGGCTTCGTCACATGTGTTAGCTAGACTTTTCATACGTCGCTTCACCTTGTGCATTTAGTTGCGCCGCGAATAGTAACCACATCGAGTATGATAGCATCTAGTATAGTACATTTGCTTTGCTCTAGCTTAGCTTAGCTACGCTTGATTGTGCGCTTGGTTGTTTATAAATTGTTACTTTAATAATATAATATTGGTTGTGAAGAGTTTGAAATATTTAATATTATTATTATACCTGAATTATATTACGTGACTTACATGATACTTGACACATGATATCTTGACCCTGACTCGGTATCGTGACACCTAACTGATCAAACGACCTGATTCATGATTATCAATTTTAGAGGATTTGACATGATTATTATAATACAACCAGAAATCTGGTATTCCTGAACTGCTGACTCCTGTTGCATTGAATTCCTATAACAAGTATACTCATGTTATTATACTCCTGTTAATCCTCGTAAATAGATTATCATGAATATAATATAGACTTAAATTGGAATATCTATAATAATTGGACAACTTACACCATGGTGGGAAAACTGTTGGAATCAAGATGTGTACATGTTTATAATGGCCAAATGTTGCGCAACTAAAATTTCGGACCAACATGAGGACTCTAGGTATTTCGGTGGGATGTACAGCACCCTATACTGATTATATTCCAATTCCATGGCTAAGATGCTTATAGCCTAGAGGCTTGTTCCGGACTCCAGTACCGAATGCTCCTGAGTTCGTTGTCCCGGATATGCGCGGAGCCCACTATAAACTTGGTTCGTTGATTCCTCATGAGTTTCCAATATTAACTCATCTTATTTATATGTTAATGTATGTGTGTTGGAACTCTAGGACACATAACAAAACATGTGAATTGGATGGATAATAATAATAACTTAATAACCAATCAATGATAATATTAGGAACGTGTGATATTTAATCTCACCTTTGTTTTGGTACTGTACTCACATATCAGATCTGAATAAGTTCTGCTAGAGTACAAGCTCTAGTATGGACTATCAGTTGTGTGAGACACTGGTAGGGAGATGATTGAAATATCAGGCGGTGCTGATTATTATTATTAAATAACTCAAAACATAATACATCACTCTGCACCAGACATAACTTAATTACCTAATATTAATAATGTCAGGAGCGAATGTTATTCATTCATTACCTCATTCGAATAATAGTATTCGTATATCAAAGTTTGGATGTCTTTTGCTGGAAGTACGGACTCCAATATGAACTAACATTGGTATGGGACACTAGAGGAGAATGATTAAAATAATAGAAAACACTGATTATTACTATTGTTATATGATTAAGTTATCTTACCTGCCACTTGTATACTAATTTTGTTCTACAATAATTATTCCTGATATTCTTATTACTGGACTAACATGTCCCACTCCATGTATAAGGATAATGAAATACATGTTTATGTTGTTGTCTTATTATATTATTTTGAAGGCAACTTAGGCTGTATACACTCAGTCGATGGTGACATGAGCTTTAAGGTATATCGATGAGGGTTTTCTTGTTTGAATTATCCCCTCGATATACTAATCTCATGAATCTGTCAACTAATCTTGTACAACTAGTTTTGCCTACATTTAAATTTATCGAATTTAACTCATATATTATGCTTGGATTTTAATTTAGACTTCATGTTTTGGATTTTGATTCGGATTTCGAATTCTTGTGCTATTGCAATTAAACTCTTGATTTATTTGCTCCTGATTTTATATTGATTCTATATTTTTCACTTATTATTGTTTATTGCCTTCCAGCATGACTTGAGTACATGACACATTTTCCGATACACATTTGTTTCCTTATACACGCCACTTGGCTTTATTCTACATACTCGTTGGGTTGTTTTCTGACAACCCATGTATCTGCATATCTAGATCTCAAAACTTGGAGCATAGTGGATCTCTCCCGTGGAGCTACTTTTGTGCAACAAAAGCATGGTAGATCAGCTATAGCTTTTCCCGTCCTACTCCTTCAAAGCGGATCTCGGGATTCTTCTTCCAGCTCATGAGCATCTAGCAGTTTTTATACTGTGTAAATCACTTATAAATCATAATTTTGTACTCTCTAGTGATGTAATATTCTTGTAATATTGGATCACGCTCTGTGATAACAGAATAGTTGTACGATTTATGTTAGAATGTATATTGATTAATCTACAGTTCTGCATTACTATATCGCATTTTCCTACTGATTTATGAATAAAATGTCGGTCTAAACCGTATTTTGGTCTCTCTTGCAGATAATCAAGAAAAGAAGGGCAAAAGGGTAATAAGAGCTTAATTAAACCTATTTTTGGGTAATTAAATCCGCATTTCTTAGAGGCCAACCAAGGGAGTTTCTAGAAGATGTATTGAATCTAGACTCTTGCGAGTGTCTGACACAAATCTGGAAGAAATTAACTGAATTTGAGCATATCTAGAAGGTCCCCGAAGCACCATGAACCCACGCACCAAAATCAGGGGCCTAGGTCCTTGGTATTGCCGCAAAAACATGGCTATGGCCCAATTTTTGCGGCCCTATGGTGGACCCACACGTCGATCTTCGACGCGTGACCTCGTCTCGCCTTCCAGAGTCTTCTTTCGCCTATATATACCCCTACAGAGGCCCGGAATGCAAGCAGATTGAAAATAGCCTAGGTTTTCTCTCTTTTTGTTGTAGATTAGGATTTTTTTTCTCTTTTATTTTGTATTTTCTTTTCTTTTATAGATCATGTATTAGGGGCTGAGTTGATTTAGAGAGAGATGGAGAGATAATGATGTAATAGATGGTGACAATCTATGTAAAGGTGTCTCCTTTCTCTCTATTATAATCTTCTCCATCTTCTACATGATGCTTAGCTAGATTTTCTCTCGTAGTGACTAACTAACTATTAACCACTAACTAACTAACCACTTACTTGATAATTCACATGAATCTAATAGCCTCTATAAGGCCTTGCTCTTGCAAGAGCCATTGATGGCTCATGATGATGGGTTCTAACATCTAACTTGCTAACCTGCTAACCAAGCTAACTCTCTCTTATTTCATGCTTGCTCCTAACAGTTTTGATGATCTAATGTTTGTATTATCTTGCTTTTGATGCAAGTTTGAATATGAAGAACCATCTTATTTGCCATGCTTTGTATCATCTCTTGAAGCCAAGGACTGGTGATGGCCAAGGATCCATGTGAGGCAACTATCACTAAGTGGTTAGCATGTTAGTGGAGTAATTAGTAGTTAGAAACCATGAGATTTCTTTCATTGTATTCTCCTTTCTTTTTACTTTGTTTTAAAAATTGATTTCAAAACACTTCTTTTATCCTTTCATCGTTGTTTTCACCATCTTCTTTATTCACCTTTTTTTTATTTTTTTTACCACAAGCTTCATTTTCTTTTCTATTTTGTTTTTCAAACCACTTCTCTTTTATTTTCACATCGCCTTCTTCACCTATCACTTTAGGATTTCTTTTCTTTTCTTTCTTCTTGTTCTCATTCTTTAACAAAGAAGACTTGTTAACATAACACGTGAACGAACTGTTAATGCTTCTATCGTCTCCCATCCCTGTGGATTCGACCCATTGAGCCAATACTGTAGCGAAAGTATCGAAGGAACATTAGTACACACATAATTTCATTGATTTCATAAAATACACATTTTCAATTGCTAGTTCTGCCTCGAACAAATTTTTGGCACCGTTGCCGGAGATGGACATGGTTTAAACTTACGTTTTTGTTAACATTTTCTTCTCTGTTTTGATGTGCAAGTTAATTTTTGCAGAAACTGAACATTGCATAAATTTCCTTTTGCTTGTATGTCCCTGCTCTAGAAAGTAGGTGATTGGTAGTGAAAAGTGCATTTTTATCATCATATTTACCGTCACATTTTCATATTATTTATAATTCTGCACATTTATTAATATTTTGTGATTTATTGTGTGCAGGCCTCGAATATATAAAGAAAGAATTAAAGCTTAAAACGAGCTCAAAAGCCCATATTTGAAGCCCAAGAGTCAAAGTGCAAATATCAATTGTCATAGTGCAAATACACAAAGGGCTGAAGTTGCAAATATCGAAGATGAGGGAAGGATAGATTTCTACCCAACCCTAAACTCTTGCAGATGAGAATGAAAAGAGTGCAGAAATAAGGAAATTCGTTTAAAAAAGGTTTGGGATAATTGAGATCAAGGTAACTTGATTTCTAAGTTATCTCGAAATCCCAATATGGAGAGCCAGGATCATACTTCCAGAAGCAGGCACCCAGATGGACGGACCAGGAGAGGCCACGCGCCAAAGCGCGTGGCCAGCAGACTCTACCAGGCCGCGGATCCGCGGCAAAAAGCCGCGTTTCCGCGGCAATCTGAGCTTATCCAGAGACCTGTTTTCGTGCACCACTTCGATTGGGACTCTGATTCCTTCTGCACCTATAAATACCACCTGCAGTGCAACGTACAGAGCGTCCAGAGGCGAGCCAAGGGCCAAAAGCTAGGGTTTTAGGTTTTAGGTTAGATTTTATTTTCATTTTGTAAATTTTGTAACTGAGAGTGGAGATGCTTTCATGGAGGAAGAAATCATACTTGTACTGAGGTGACATCGGTGTAAGTTTTTATTTTTCCCCCATTGTTAATAAAAATCTGCTCGAGGTTGGTTTGTTTTTATTCTTGTTTCATTGTTTCTTTATTCTCGCTTTATCTTTGTTTTTCTAATCTTGTTCTATGTCATTGTTTCTCTCTGATGACTTGCAATCCGTGAGACCCGATTGCTTCGAGACTGCCTAGCCAACGAAGATCCCTTGATGGCTTATGGCGACGAACATCCTATACGCCATACTTGCAAATCTTCTGAGAAAAAGTAAGTCGTCGCAAAAGGATCGAAGGTAAGTAGGACTGAAGAGGTAGGTGTGTATTTTATAGTCTTTTCCTTTTCTTTTCTTTTCTTTTTTGTAGATTAAATCCAACATCTTCCACAATTCTTTTCTTCACTTCATTGTAAATACCACCCATTGTAAATACCACTTCCTTTCTAACTTAACAAATAAAAATAAAAACTTTAGAGAAACTTGCTTAACGCTTCCATCGCAGTCCCTCCCTGAGGATCACGACCCGCATAGCCCTGCTACCACGGATTAGAACTGAAACTTGCACATCTATTTTTAAAACTAAAATACCATCTTTTGTGTGCAGGAAAACTCAGTTAACAAATTGGCGCCGTTGCCGGGGAGGGACGGTAAGTTATCTCTAAAACAAAAATTTAATTTTTAACTAATTCTTTATTCTTTTCTGTTTGCAGGTTTGGAGAACAGGAAACAGAAACATAGCAGCAGCAGTGGACATATTGCTATTCTGTGTCTCTGCCCTCGAAGGCAGAGCACCAGAACCTACTGTTTTGCCGCGGATCCGCGGCCAGAGCCGCAAAAACGCGGCAACAGTAGAGGATTACTCACTGAAATTTTTGCAGGATTCTGCAAATTGCAAATACTGTTTTCTGCTCTGTTGGGTTTGTTCTGTGATAAACTTGTATACTGCTAATTAATTCAACAGTAAATTATTTGTTGTTAAAGATAAAATTGATTAGACGTTTGCATATTAGGCACGTGTCTTTTCATTCCTTTATTTTACTGTTGAAGAGTGCTGGAGAAGCAAGGTACGTACGCATTGCATGTAGAATAGGACTCATCTCTTGGTTGATTTTTGCTTTGAGTGAATCTTATCTACTTATCTTGTACACTTGCACTAATTCATCTTAAGGGCATAACCCATTAACAAGATAAGGTGGGGATTTCATCACCCTTCCTTGGCCCACAAATCATATCCGTCACACTCACAACCCTAACCTTAAGTAAAATTTGACTAGACGTTGGCCCTAGGTTAACTCGGACTCAATAGGAGATTGACCGAAGGAGGAAAATTGTTCGAAATTAACTCTTGTCAAATCGGTGTCTAGGCAGGGGATTGAGGGCCGAAAGCCCGAAGAACGGTGGTTATTTAATTAAGGAACGTCTCTGACGGAAAACCTCCCACCGGTCTTGCCACCTACCTGGCCGATTAGCTTGTGGTTAACGTCGACAGTAGACCTCCTAAGGACAGTCTAAAGTTAGGAGTCGTCTAGGTCAAGGCTTACCCTAGATTAGGATTTTTGATTGTTTTTCTTTTTTTGATTGATTGGGTGAACTTGTTTGCTGATTGTGCATGACCGCTTGGTCGAGAGACCCACTTACATCCAGGCTAACTAGAACTAGTTCACCACCCGAGCTTAAGCCCGACTCACACATGGCACAACCACAGTCACTCCAAGATAGGTTCTATCCTATTAGAACCTCTCTTCCTTCTTGCATCCAGCTCACTATCGAAAGTGTTGACCCATATGAACTCAAGCCACAATACATCAACACTCTTCCCAAATTTCATGGACTTGAATCTGAGGATGCATACTTCTTCATAAGGGAATTTGAAGAAGTATGTCAAATGATGAATATACCTAAGTTAGGAGACGATGCTATCAAACTTAGGTTTATCCCTTTGCTTTGAAGGATTTAGTAAGAAATGGCTCTACAGTCTAGAGGCCGGTTCAATATCTTCTTGGGATAATTTCATTAAGGCCTTCTTAAGAAATTTTATCCCGTTCACAAGACTGCACTGATTAGGAAGAATATCCTCCAGTTTAAGCAAACAGCCAATGAACCTTTTGGAAATACTTCGAGCGTTTTAAGGATCTCCTTGCCCAATGTCCTCACCATGGGATAGAGAAATGGCGACTTTGCCAAGTTCTCTATGATGGATTAGATTATTCTACTAAAACACTGTTAGAATCCATGTGTCAAGGAGGATTTCTGCAAAAGAATGAAGATGAAGGATGGACATTGTTGAGGAATTAGCTGAAAAATCCATCCAATGGGACCCTACTCCTGAAAAATCTAGGACTAATGACCCTACTTCTTCTAAAGGAGGTATCCATTCCATTGAGGCCAACGTAGCAACCGATGCTAAGTTAGCTGCTGTTATGCGTAGACTAGAGGCTCTTGAAACGAAAGAGCCAGTCTCTGTGAACCAAGTCAGCCCAACATCTTCGGCGGGCTGTACTTATTGTCAAGATATGAACCATGTGTTTGAGGAATGTCCTGTCTTCATCGCGCATCAAAGCTTGCCCGAACATATGAGTGCGGCCTTCACAAGGCCTGCCAACAATCCTTATTCGCCCACCTACAATCCCGGTTGGAGAAACCATCCCAATTTTTCATGGGGCCCAAGCAACAATGATCAAGTGAGGCCCAATTCTCCAACAACTTCCAAAATCCGCCCTATCAACAAATTTCCCTAATCCTCCCACCGTCTTTCCAAAATTCACAAATGGAGACAAGACTTTCAAATTTGGAAAGAAAGGTGGATACCCTAGTCAAAAGCCAAGACACGCTGGCTCAAGTCCTAAGTAGGATAGAGCTCCATTGAACCAGCAAGAGAGACAGAGGGGTACCCTACCGAGTCAACTATTGCCAAATCCTAGGATCCTAGGCCAGCCAATGAGGTTCAAGACCCAAATCAGTGTCATATGGTTCATACACTCAGATCGGGGAAACAAGTTGATAATCAAGTATCCATGCCATCGGATCCATCTCAGCCATCCATTCCACCTAGCTCCACTTCCATTCCATCTAGCTCCACTCCTGCTCCATCCAGCCCCAATGAAACTGAAGCTGAAAAGTCAGCAGGTCAGATGCACCAGCCTATAGCTCCATTTCCAAATAGGCTTAGAAGCAACAACAATGCACACATGGAGAAATTATTAGAGGTGTTCAATCAAGTTAGGCTCAACATTCCACTTCTTGATGCAATCCAACAGGTCCCTAGTTATGCCAAATTCATTAAGGACATGTGCACCAAGAAAAGAAAGACTAATGTGCCTAAGAAGGTTTTTCTAGCCACTAACATTAGTGAGCTACTGTCCAACCAGATCCCTATCAAGTATAAGGACCCAGGTTGCCCCACCATTTCTTGCACCATAGGTCGAGCCGAAATCAATCGAGCACTCCTCGATTTAGGAGCCAGCATCAATTTGCTCCCTTTCTCCGTGTATCAACAACTTGGATTAGGTGAACTCAACCCGACCCAAGTTACTATTCAGTTGGCTGACCGCTCTATCAAAGTTCCAAAGGGAGAGATCAATGACGTTCTCATACGGGTTGGAGAATTCATTTACCCGGTCGATTTCATTGTCTTAGAGACACAACCTGTGTCTAATCCTAGGTCCCAAACTCCCGTTATCTTAGGAAGACCATTCCTAGCAACCGCTAATGCAATTATAAATTGTAGAAACGGTTCCATGAGACTGATTTTTGGGGATATGACCAAGGAAGTCAATGTTTTCAACCTAGGTAAGCATCCCTACGATGTGACCGACCAACCTTTGAGGTTAACTCCATTGAGAACATGACGAGTGAGCATAATGATGAGATAATATTTGAGTCAGAGGAAGAGGAAGAGTTAGAAACAAGTGATATCAGTCTTGATGAGATCGAATGGGAATCAAATCTGAGTTCTATAGAGATGGGAGATTCTAGCTTAACTCCTCCACCCATCGAGCCAACTCCTTCTTTGGAGTTAAAAGCCTTGCCCAAACATCTTAAGTACGCCTACCTAGGTGAACAAGAGACGTTACCGGTCATAGTTGCATCTATTTGACCAATAGGCAAGAGGAGAACCTGCTGGCAACCCTTAGGAGACATAGGGAAGCCATTAGTTGGACTATGGCAGATATCAAGGGACTGAGCCCTACGATAGTCCAGCATCGTATCCATCTAGAGGAAGGGTTAGACCGAAGAGGGATCCACAGCGTAGGCTAAACCACTCATGCAGGAGGCTGTACACGCCGAAATAGTGAAACTGTTAGATAATGGGATCATTTATCCCATTTCCGATAGCGAATGGGTTAGCCCAATGCATGTGGTCCCTAAGAAGTCTAGCTTTACTGTGGTAGAGAACGACAAGCATGAGTTAGTGCAAACACGATTGCCTACCAAGGTGAGAGTATGCATAGACTACCGCAAGTTGAACGCAGCCACTAGGAAAGATCATTTCCCCTCCCTTTCATTGACCAAATGTTGGAAAGATTAGCAGGTCATGAGTATTACTACTGCTTTTTGGACGGTTATTCAGGGTATAACCAAATTCCTATAGCCCCGGAGGATCAAGAGAAGACAACGTTCACGTGTCCATTTGGGACATTTGCCTACCGTCGAATGCCTTTCGGCCTATGCAATGCCCCGCCACATTCCAACGTTGTATGTTAAGCTTGTTTTCTGATATGGTCGAGCGTTTCCTAGAAATTTTCATGGACGACTTCTCCGTCTATGGAAATTCATTTGACCAGTGTCTCCATCACTTGGAGCTAGTGCTGAGTAGGTGCACCGAAAAGAACTTGACCCTCAACTGGGAAAAGTGTCATTTCATGGTGCAACATGGGATTGTCCTAGGTCACGAGATATCTAGGGAAGGGATTAAGGTAGACAAGGCCAAGGTTGAGATCATAGCGAAACTTTCACTTCCGCGCGATGCGTGAAGGACATTCGGTCTTTCTTAGGACACGCCGGATTTTATCGTAGGTTCATTAAGGACTTTAGCAAAATTGCTAGACCCCTTACAAACCTTCTAGCTAAAGACGTGTCCTTCATCTTTGATGATAGGTGCCATAGTGCATGGGAGAAATTGAAAATGGAGCTTATCTCTGCTCCTATCATCTCACCTCCGGACTGGTCCAAGCCTTTTGAGATCATGTGCGATGCCTCAGATTTTGTGATAGGTGCTGTCTTAGGACAGCGTAAGGACAGCAAGCCACGTGATCTATTATTCGAGTAGGACGCTCAATGACGCCCAAATGAACTATACTACAACCGAGAAGGAATTCTTCGCAGTAGTGTTTGCTTTGGAGAAATTCCGCCCATACCTACTTGGGACCAAGACCACGATTTTCACTGACCATTCTGCTCTTCGATACCTTATGCTTAAAAAAGATGCGAAGGCCCGACTCATTCGTTGGATCCTTCTCCTTCAAGAATTCGATCTCGAAATTCGAGATAAAAAAAGGTGTCGAAAATGTCGTAGCTGACCATCTCTCTCGTGTGCCAAACGCACCTTCTGACGAGCTGCCCATCAATGACAATTTCCCGATGAGCAACTTCTAGCCATCTCTAAGGAGCCATGGTTTGCTGACATAGTAAATTACTTAGTCACAAACCAAACACCACCTAGTTGGTCTAAACAGGATAGATACCGATTCTTGTCTCAAGTTCGGTATTACATGTGGGAAGATCCTTATCTTTTCAAATATTGTAGCGACCAAATCATTAGGAGATGTGTCCCCGACGAGGAGACTAGAAGCGTGCTAGATTTTTGTCATGAGTTCGCTTGCGGTGGACATTTTGGTCCTCGCAAAACTGCCGAGAAAATTCTGCAAAGTGGCTTTTATTGGCCAACTGTGTTTAGAGATGCATTTGAGTATTGCAAGACTTGCACAAGATGTCAAATGATAGGAAGAATTTCCAAACGAAATATGATGCCCTTAATTCCCATTCTAGAAGTAGAACTTTTCGATGTATGGGGCATCGATTTTATGGGACCCTTCCCTAATTCGTTTGGGCACCAGTACATCTTGTTGGCCGTAGACTACGTGTCAAAGTGGGTAGAAGCTGTCCCTTGCAAGACAAATGACAACAAAGTTGTTGTCAAATTCTTGAAAGATAATATCATCTCACGCTTTGGAATCCCTCGAGCCATCATTAGCGACAATGGCACACATTTTTGCAATAGAACTTTTGAAGCTCTTATGCGAAAATATGCCATTACCCACAAGTTTGTCTACGCCCTACCATCCTCAAACTAGCGGGCAGGTAGAAGTTTCTAATAGGCAAGTCAAGCTCATTTTGGAGAAGACTGTGAATCAGAAATAGGAAGGACTGGTCCACCAAACTGGTGGATGCCCTATGGGCATATAGGACTGCCTTTAAGACGATTCTAGGAATGTCTCCCTACAGACTGGTCTTTGGAAAGGCTTGCCACCTTCCTGTCGAGCTAGAGCACCGGGCCCTTTGGGCAATTAAGCAGCTAAATTTCGATTTAGATAAGGCCGGTGAGTTTCGGAAATTACAAATTTCTGAACTAGAAGAGTTGAGGAATGATGCATATGAGAATGCAAAGATTGCGAAGGATAGAGTTAAGGTTTTTCACGATAAATTCATCACGAGAAAAACTTTTGTCCAAGGACAAAAAGTTTTACTCTACAACTCTAGACTTCATCTCTTTCCCGGCAAATTGAAGTCAAGATGGACAGGACCATTCATTGTTAAGACGGTGTTTCCACACGGAGCCATAGAGATCTACGATCAAAAATGGCAATTCATTCAAGGTAAATGGTCAACTCTTAAAATCTTTTTGGAGTCTGTGCCGGAAGCTAATGCGGCGATGGGTCTTTTTGACCCACTGTATCGGTGATTATATCTTTCTGCCAGTTCATGCATCCATACATTTCATTCATACATTAGGGACAATGCATGAAACAAGTGTGGAGGAAGGGTATGTAATATATAAAAAAAAAAAATCTGAAAAAAAAATATAAAAAAAGAAAATTTATAAAAAGGACAGTATTTTGACTTATTTTTTGAAAGAAATCTAAGTTAGTTTTAAGGATTAGGAAAATCATGATTAGGATTTCTAAAAACTTGGTCAAAATAAATAAATTGTTTAAATTTTAGGTATAGGAGGAGAAATTGAATAAATAATTAGTCTTGATTTTTACCTTAATGAAATTAAAAAAAAATCACCAATTAAGCTGATACATGTGCCTCAAGAAGCATAAGTATTCATGCCTAAAGGTGAGTAAATAAATAAAGTCCTTAGTTTTGGGGCCTAGTTCACTCGAATTTGAGTCCGCGGGGTGTTTTCTCACCTGGTACCCTAAAGCCAACCGGTTTGGGAGTCATCGACTTTAAGTTCGTTACATGGGTGGATTAGAAAGCCTAAGAAGACTAAGAATATAATATATGTATTAACACATCTAATAATCAATTAGTTAGGTATGAGGGCCTCAAGAAGCCTTGATACTTATACGAAAGAAAATTAGATGAGTTATACATGCCAAAAATATATATATATATATATATATATTATAATATATATATATATATATATATATATATATATTAACACATCTAATAGTCAATTAGTTAGGTATGGGGCCTCAAGAAGCCTTGATACTTACACGAAAGAAAATTAGATGATGTTATAAAAATAATAAAGAGGCATGAGAGTCCAAGTTAAGGAATTCCTAGATTCACAAGGGTGCGTATGATTTTTGGTAACGAAAAAGACTATATTAGAAATTCAATTTTAATCCTTACCTAAAATGAATAACAATTAACTTTATTAAGACTAAGTTTAAAGAATGAATAAAAATGAGGATCCTAAAACTTATAGACTACTTAGTCTCTTCAAATATAATTCAAATATTTTCCTTTTTATGGATTTTGTGGGTGTAATCCGCTGAAAACCCTCACGAGACAACACTCGTCCTCTAGGGTAACCTAGGGGTTTAACGGCTTATTGCACATGCTAAGTGCAACCGTGATTCCTACGAAAGTGAGTTAGGTTAGATTAACTTTTCTTTTTTTCTTTGTTTTTACTCGAGGACGAGCAAAAAGATAAGTGTGGGGGTGTGATTGGTAGTGAAAAGTGCATTTTTATCATCATATTTACCGTCACATTTTCATATTTATTTATATAATTCTGCACATTATTAATATTTTGTGATTTATTGTGTGCAGGCCTCGAATAATAAAAAAGAAAGAATTAAAGCTTAAAACGAGCCCAAAAGCCCATATTTGAAGCCCAAGAGTCAAAGTGCAAATATCAATTGTCATAGTGCAAATACACAAAGGGCTGAAGTTGCAAATATCGAAGATGAGGGAAGGATAGACTTCTACCCAACCCTAAACTCTTGCAGATGAGAATGAAAAGAGTGCAGAAATAAGGAAATTCGTTTAAAAAAGGTTTGGGATAATTGAGATCAAGGTAACTTGATTTCTAAGTTATCTCGAAATCCCAATATGGAGAGCCAGGATCATACTTCCAGAAGCAGGCACCCAGATGGACGGACCAGGAGAGGCCACGCGCCAAAGCGCGTGGCCAGCAGACTCTACCAGGCCGCGGATCCGCGGCAAAAGCCGCGTTTCCGCGGCAATCTGAGCTTATCCAGAGACCTGTTTTCGTGCACCACTTCGATTGGGACTCTGATTCCTTCTGCACCTATAAATACCACCTGCAGTGCAACGTACAGAGCGTCCAGAGGCGAGCCAAGGGCCAAAAGCTATGGTTTTAGGTTTTAGGTTAGATTTTATTTTCATTTTGTAAATTTTGTAACTGAGAGTGGAGATGCTTTCATGGAGGAAGGAATCATACTTGTACTGAGGTGACATCGGTGTAAGTTTTTTATTTTTCCCCCATTGTTAATAAAAATCTGCTCGAGGTTGGTTTGTTTTTATTCTTGTTTCATTGTTTCTTTATTCTCGCTTTATCTTTGTTTTTCTAATCTTGTTCTATGTCATTGTTTCTCTCTGATGACTTGCAATCCGTGAGACCCGATTGCTTCGAGACTGCCTAGCCAACGAAGATCCCTTGATGGCTTTGGCGACGAACATCCTATACGCCATACTTGCAAATCTTCTGAGAAAAAGTAAGTCGTCGCAAAAGGATCGAAGGTAAGTAGGACTGAAGAGGTAGGTGTGTATTTTATAGTCTTTTCCTTTTCTTTTCTTTTCTTTTTTGTAGATTAAATCCACATCTTCCACAATTCTTTTCTTCACTTCATTGTAAATACCACCCATTGTAAATACCACTTCCTTTCTAACTTAACAAATAAAAATAAAAACTTTAGAGAAACTTGCTTAACGCTTCCATCGCAGTCTCCCTGAGGATCACGACCCGCATAGCCCTGCTACCGCGGATTAGAACTGAAACTTGCACATCTATTTTAAAACTAAAATACCATCTTTTGTGTGCAGGAAAACTCAGTTAACAGTAGGGACCCTGCTTCCACAATTGTGTCACAGAAACCCAAGAAAAGCCGTGCAAACGCGGCATTTGTTTGGCATTTGGACTTCATCTTTAGCAGGATTCTTGCAAGTTGCATATATTGTTGTATTTCTACTGCTATTTTTCTGCTTTGATTGCCTACACACTGCAATTATTAAAGAACTAAAATACAATATTTGGACGTTTTTAAAACGGCTTAGACATTTGCATTTAGGCACGTGTCAATTCAATTCTAATATACTGTATTTTGTTCTGTTGTTGTGATCTGGACTGAGGTGTACATATTGTTGGCCCAGAGGCCTGCCACTCTAGTTTTGATGATGATTAACTCATGTAGTTATGTTTACTAATAATCTTGTAATGTTTAGTTTCAGATCATTAATCAAGATATTAGTATGGTGATTAGCTTCAACAAAGGAGTTTTGAAGCCTTTCACATGGTGATTCAAGATCGAACATAAAGATCATACAAAGCACTCGTTGGAGTCTAGCTCGGTGGATCACGGAGTTTTAGATCGAGTCAACTTGAAGATGGAGATCATCAAGAAGACTTAGGTATCCTAGTTTAGTTTGTGTTTAGATCCATGTGTAAAGATTAGATAGTGTATTATGCTCAAGTTCACAATACACACACGTTTCATGTTTTGGATATTGGTTTTTCGATTTTTGGTTTAACCGATATTGGTTTTCATGAATAGATAGTATCAATACAAGTTTACTTTATTTAAGTGTATATTAGATATATTCTATATACATGTAAGCTTAATTTCCTAGACAAACTTATGTTGAGATGCCTATTCATGAGGTTTGGTGTTTTGTGTTTTTAACAAACATATTTTTGGAAATAAAAGACAAAAACATTATACTTAATCCAACACAAATAGTTTTTATATTTGGATATGTTTTGGACAAAGTTTATTTGAAAAATCCAAGTTTGCAAAAATACAGGTTTGGTTTTCAGAAATATTTGTAAGACATAAAAATGGTTCAAAATGTTTGATATTTATGTTGAAATTTTTATCACATGTTTGTATAGCATATATAATGTTAGAAACTATTTTTGTGGATTTTTAGAAGATTTATGGGATTTTTTAGAATAATTTTTAACTCAATTTTCTGACCCAGACCCCAGCCTGTCAGGCTCTGGCGGTCGACCGGTCGATCGACCGACATGCGCAGCCTTGTGCACGTTGGCCAGGTTCAGGCACGGTCGACCGGGTCGGTCGACCGGCCAGAGAGCTTTGCTCTCTGGTTTTAGGCGGTCGACCGGGCGGTCGACCGGCTTCTTCTTCCCACGGTCAAAAATATGACAATCAGCTCCTAACGGCTAGTTTTTGATTGGGCCTTATATAAACCCCATTTCTTTGGAATTTTTACAAGTTTTTAAGGAAGAAAAATCAGAGCTTCTCCAGAGTTTATTTTCAAGTTTCCAAAAGTGTTTTTGGGCTTTAAACTTCAAATTTGGTTTCGTGTTTTAGGGTTTGGAAAAATCAAAGAAAATAGAAATTTAGGAGATTTGTTTTGTTCTTCAACTCCATCATCTTCAAAGTGTTTTCCCAAGTATTTTTTTTTGAGTTTCTACTTTCCAAACTCTTGATTTTCCACTTGAGCTATATCACTCTATCCTATTCTATAGGATCATTTATTTTGTGGGAAAAGGATTTGGTTTGTGGTTGAGATATACCACCTTGTTGTAAACCTTTCTTTGTTGTTTCTCCCTCTTTGGTAGAGGTTGAGGTTGTGGTTTACTCCCTCTTGGTGAGGTGGAGTTGGTTGGTATTTGTATTCCTCTTCGGTAGAGGTGGATTGTGCTTGTATCCCTCTCGGTGAGGTGGATTTAGTTGTATTGGTGGAGTTCGGTACTCCGGTCTTCGGTAGACCATTTGTATTGCCTCGGTGGAGGTTGCATTGGTTGAGAGAGGAGTTCGATACTCCTAGTGGATTGGAAATCCTTCTCGGTGAAGGCGGGGACGTAGAGCTCGGTGCTCGAACCTCGAAACACATCTTCTTGTTTGCGTTTGATCAATTGACTCTCAACCCTCTCTCTCTTTTATTTGTGTATTGCATCATTCATATTGTCATATCTTATAAGCTTGTGTTGTGCCTTGCATCTATTCATATTGCTCATTCATATTATATGCTTGGCTTGTGTGTGTGTGCCTCACTTGTGCTTAACCACGAGAGCTTCATATAGCGCCTCAACTCTTATTCAGAGGAATCAAGAGGAGCTAGTCCAGAGCCCTTCACGGGGAATTCGGCTATACTCGTTGGCTGCACTAAGTGTAGTTGCAATTAGTTTTATAATTCTGCATTTAGTTCTTAGATTAGCCTTATCACCTATTCACCCCCCCTCTAGGTGATCTTAATTGGTATCAGAGCCTATGCTCCTGATATTTGGTTTAACCACCTAGGAATGAGATCTTGGTTTGCTAATCTATCATTTGCATTTGCACGTATATTTGTTTGCACACACTCATGGATTGCTTGTCACCTCCCATGTTTGATGTTTCCAACATTGACACATGAAAATTTAGGATGTCCATGTATTTGAAAACCCTAGGCTTGCATGTTTTCCTTGCCACTACCAAGAAATGCTATCTTGGTAACCGCAATCATATAGGGGCCAATACACCTGCCCTTGAGGCTATTAGAAGCACGCTTAACAAAGATTATCTTATGCTTGTTTCTAACTATGATTCCGCCTTTACAGTGTGGAACAAGTTGACCACCTCCAAACTTTAATTGCCAATTCAACCAGAGGAGGAATCTAGCGGAGAATCTGAGTCACAATACTTTATGGTCCAAGGGAATGACTCCCTTGAGGTATATTCGGAAGCTCAATTAGATATTGATGATGCTAGTTCTTCATGTGATGACTATGTTGATCCTAATGCCTTGAATGAAGAACTTTCTATTGTTTGTGAAAAACTTTTAAAAAAATATAACCTTTTGAAAAAGAAGACTTTTGCATTAAATAAAGAAAAAGAAAATTTGTCTTATAAACTAGACTTGGTTTTGTAAGATAAAGTGGAGATTACAAATGAAAGGGATTCATTAAAGTCTCAACTAGATCTTGCCCTAAAAGAAAATGAATGTTTGAAAAATAAAAATAATTGTGAAATAATTTTGAAGAAAAATGAAAACTTGTCTTCAAAAATTAATTTTGTTTTAAGAGAGAATAATTCTTTAAAAATGAAAATTGCTTCTATTTCTAAGGATTTAGAAATTTGTTTAAGGAAAAATGAATCTTTGAAAAATAATATTGTTTCTCATGTTTGCCATGCTAGTGTAGCTTCACCACCTAGCTCACCTATTGCATGCCACACTTCTTCTTTAATTGAAAATGATATATCCATGCTAAAGAAGAATATTGATTGTTTGGGCTCCACTTTGAGCCAATGTGTTTTGAGTCATACACGTTTGGAATCTTTGTTTCGAAAGAAACAAGTTCCATCTATGCATGCACACCCTCCACGGCATACACAAGCTACTCACGATCATAACCATCACACAATGTATGCTCATGTGTACACTTGTACACATTGTGGACGTAAGGGCCACCTTGCTAAATTTTGCTATGATCGTATACATGATGTTAATTTAGCAACTAAATTTGTTTGGGTTAGAAAAAGTACTAACCCCCATGGACCCAAAAGAGTATGGGTACCAAAGACTACCCCTATTGTATTTGATGTAGGTGTGGGCTCTCGCATGACGTAAGAGTTATGGTGCCTTGAGGTGGATGCGTTCCGAGCTTAAAAAGGATTATTTGGATGCATCACTTTCAAGGGATGTTTTGGTGGGAAGACCACATTGTTTTGGAGAACTAGAGAGGTGCCTTCATCAGTTTTGATATCGATCTCTAACTCCCGTTTATATTTGCATGCTTTTCATGTTCATCAATTTATAGCATGTCTTGTTTTATTGATTATTATGATTATGCCATATGACTTAGATTAGTGATATACATGTTTAGTTATTTGAGACACCCATGTTTAATATGGATCTATATCTATGTGTTCTCACTTTGTTTTTAACTAATATGTATATCCTAGATCTAATGCATGTGTATAAACATAATGATCATATGGATGTTTATGATTTTGTTTGATGCTTTATGTTTTGATTAATATGTTAAATACCATGATTATTAGACCATTGACATACATGTATAGCTTTTGAGATCACCCACGTTCATATGTATCATTCTTTGTGTTCTCACATATGTTTAGCTATTATATATATCATAACTCGAATAGCATGTGGATTTACATAATGATTATATTTATATTTATCATATTGATTTATGTCTTGTTTTATGCTTCATGATTTGATTGCATGTTTAAATGTTAGTTTTCATTAAAACTAGGATATATATACTTGTACATATAGTGGGCTACAAATAGATCATTTATATGTGTTTGTGTTTGAACGCTCATTTGTACCCATTAGATGTGCAAGTATAGTCTAGTTTTGATGATTCATGCATTTGACTTATATTTCTATTTTATCCACATTTTCATGTTTATGTGTTTTCGCTTCATGTATATGTCCATCTTGTCCAAACTATTGATTATGCATATACATCCTTTGAGCCACGTGCCTTCATGCATATACATTTGTGGACTCGTTATGTTTTGAATATGTATGTATACCTTAGTTTGTATTTGACATACATATGCCTTGAAGAAATCGAGTTTTGATGATTTTCATGTTTAAAGGAATTTCACATGAGCTTACTGACTATCTTTCATGATTATGTTCTTCACATTTTATTTGAACACTCACCTTTATTGTTTACTCATGTTTTGTTTTCATGAGTCATATTTATGCTTCATTGACTTTGAGTGTTTTTTAGTGATCATGTGGTTTACATAGTTTCATGAAAAATATTTTTGTTTTATTCCTTGCTTGAAGGATTTCGTACTAGTTTACAAGTTTTTCCATTTAACTAGTTGCGGGATTCTTCGTTATGGTAGAGTTTTTCAAACATACACTATTTTTCAAACCTATTTCTGAAAACCCCTACCTTCTAAGGGCGGTTGGATGGGAGACCATGCACATGTATGTTTTATAGTGAAAATCATTTTAAACTTGAGCATGAAATGGGTGGTAGATGATATGAGGTATACATTTGATATTATTATTTACTTTCAATTGGTATCTATTGATCTATTTCTTTCAATTGGTATCAAGATTTTATTTATTTTCTCACAATTGGTATCAATGCCTTATTTACTTTCAATTGGTATCTTTAAAAATAATTTGATTTGTTTTATTGAGAAAATTCAAAATGTTATTTTAATAAGAATTAAAAGTAAAAACAAAACCAATAAAAACAAAATTAAAAAAAATGCTTTGATTTATATTCTTATTATGGAAAGGGGTGATATCAAAAAAATTAGGGCTGTGACCCCTTTGTTGATTTTTGCTTTTGACAAAAAGGGGGAGAAAATTTTGTTTTTACTTTAACCCCTTTGTTGATGCTTGACAAAAAGAGAGAGAATTATTTGAGTTTTATATGCATGTTTTATATGCATGTTTTGTTTATCTAGAAACATAGTTTTTATTAGTTTATTGTTTTAATTAGTATCAAGAGCATGTTTTTGTATTTGGCTTCAAAAGCTTGTTTTATGCATGTCTATGCATTATCATATTTAATATTCCTTGTATATTTTATTGTTTATTGCTATGCATGAGTTAAGGGGGAGCTTCTTTGAAGCTTAACTTTAATCCATGCATATATAACTCCATGAGATTTGTCATCATCAAAAGAGGGAGATTGTTGGCCCAAAGGCCTTCCACTCTAGTTTTGATGATGATTAACTCATGTAGTTATGTTTACTAATAATCTTGTGATGTTTAGTTTCAGATCATTAATCAAGATATTAGTACGGTGATTAGCTTCAACAAAAGAGTTTTGAAGCCTTTCACATGGTGATTCAAGAGCCCGAGCATAAAGATCATACATAGCACTCGTTGGAGTCTAGCTCGGTGGATCACGGAGTTTTGGATCGAGTCAACTTGAAAATGGAGATCGTCAAGAAGACTTAGGTATCCTAGTTTAGTTTGTGTTTTAGATCCATGTGTAAAGATTAGATAGTGTATTATGCTCAAGTTCACAATACACACACGTTTCATGTTTTGGATATTGGTTTTTCGGTTTTTGGTTTAACCGATATTGGTTTTCATGAATAGATAGTATCAATACAAGTTTACTTTATTTAAGTGTATATTAGATATATTCTATATACATGTAAGCTTAATTCCTAGACAAACTTATGTTGAGATGCCTATTCATGAGGTTTGGTGTTTTGTGTTTTTAACAAACATATTTTTGGAAATAAAAGACAAAAACATGATACTTAATCCAACACAAATAGTTTTTGTATTTGGATATGTTTTGGACAAAGTTTATTTGAAAAATCCAAGTTTGGAAAAATACAGGTTTTGGTTTTCGAAAATATTTGTAAGACACAAAATGGTTCAAAATGTTTGATATTTATGTTGAAATTTTTATCACATGTTTGTATAGCATATATAATGTTAGAAACTATTTTTGTGGATTTTTAGAAGATTTATGGGATTTTTTAGAATAATTTTTAACTCAGTTTTCTGACCCAGAACCCAGCCTGCCAGGCTCTGGCGGTCGACCGAGCCGGTCGACCGGACCCCAGAGTCGGTCGACCGACGTTCACAGCCTTGTGCACGTTGGCCAAGTTCATGGCACGGTCGATCGGGTCGGTCGACCGGCCAGAGAGTTTTGCTCTCTGTTTTGGGCGGTCGACCGGCTTCTTCCAACGGTCAAAAATATCACCGTTGGCGGTCGAACGGCCGGTAGATCGCCAGCCGCCAGGACTGACAATCAGCTCCTAACGGCTAGTTTTTGATTGGGCCTTATATAAACCCCATTTCTTTGGGATTTTTACAAGTTTTTAAGGAGAAAGATCAGAGCTTCTCCAGAGTTTATTTCCAAGTTTTCAAAAGTGTTTTTGGGCTTTAAACTTCAAATTGGTTTTGTGTTTTAGGGTTTGGAAAAATCAAAGAAAATAGAAATTTGGGAGATTTGTTTTGTTCTTCAACTCCATCATCTTCAAAGTGTTTTCCCAAGTATTTTTCTTTGAGTTTCTACTTTCCAAACTCTTGGTTTTCCACTTGAGCTATATCACTCTATCCTATTCTATAGGATCATTTATTTTGTGGGAAAAGGATTTGGTTTGTGGTTGAGATATACCACCTTGTTGTAAACCTTTCTTTGTGGTTGCTCCCTCTTTGGTAGAGGTTGAGGTTGTGGATTACTCCCTCTTGGTGAGGTGGAGTTAGTTGATATTTGTATCCCTCTTCGGTAGAGGTGGATTGTGCTTGTATCCCTCTCGGTGAGGTGGATTTGGTTGTATTGGTGAAGTTCGATACTCCGGTCTTCGGTAGACCATTTGTATTGCCTCGTTGGAGGTTGTATTGGTTGAGAGAGGAGTTCGGTACTCTTAGTGGATTGAAATCCTTCTTGGTGAAGGCGGGGACGTAGAGCTCGGTGCTCGAACCTCGAAACACATCTTCTTGTTTGCGTTTGATCAATTGACTCTCAACCTTCTCTCTCTTTTATTTGTGTATTGCATCATTCATATTGTCATATCTTATATGCTTGTGTTGTGCCTTGCATCTATTCATATTGCTCATTCATATTATATGCTTGGCTTGTGTGTGTGTGCCTCACTTGTGCTTAACCACGAGAGCTTCATATAGCACCTCAACGCTTATTCAGAGGAATCAAGAGGAGTTAGTCCAGAGCCCTTCACGGGGAATTCGGCTACACTCGTTGGTTGCACTAAGTGTAGTTGCAATTAGTTTGTAATTCCGCATTTAGTTCATAGATTAGCCTTATCACCTATTCACCCCCCTCTAGGTGATTTCACATATGGCATTGCATATAGCATGGCATAAACACGTGGGTGATTTACTCGCTTTGTATTATATTCTTGTCTATATTGCACACTTGCACGAATTGGATTTAAGGGCATAACCTAATACAAGATAAGGTGGAGATTTCATCAACCTTCCTTAGCCCAAAAATCACCTCCCCACTCACACAACCCAAGCCATAATAAAAATTGATAGACGTTGCATCTCAGACTCATTAAGAGATTGACCAAGAGTGAAACTTTTTTGAATCTTATTCTTGTGAAATCGGTGTCTAAGGTTGGGGATTAAGAGGTTACGTCTCGAAGATACCGTAGTTTGGCGTAATTAAGGCCCGTTGCTTACATACGGATACCTCTCACTATGTTTTGCCCCTACCTGGCCGATTAACTTATGGTCAGATTCATACAAAAACCTCCCCCGGGGTAATCGACCAGTTAGGAGTCGTCTAGGTCTAGGTCAACCCTAGTATAAGCTTGGTTTTGATTTTCTTTCTTTTTGTTTGTTTTTTTTTTCCTGTTTGTGTTTGTTTGCGAAATGAAATTTAACAACAATTTTTTCAATCCTATTATGAATCCATACTTCACATCAGCCTCATTATTGAATAGCTCCAACCCAGCTTTGAACAACATGACCCAACCAAATAATCTGGATTGGATGTATTTGACTCAATATAAACCATACCGCTTATCTGATGACCAACATTTCAAAAATAATTTCAACTCTTCACAGAGTCATTGGGGATTCACCTCCCCTGAGTCAAATTTTCAATCACATTGTCCACAATTGCCACAATTTTCACAATATTCATTTCTCAATTTTATTTCCTATACTCCTTTTCTTGAACCACCAATTGAAGAAAAATCTAAATTAGAAAAGAGTATAAAAGCCAAACTGCAAGAGGCCGAGCGGCAATTTCAGAACATGTTGGCTTCCCCAATTTCACAATATTTTCAAGAGTCTTACTCAGTCCCACTTCTTCATAATGATCAAACATGCATCTTAGAATTGACTGAGGAACTCTTGCGTGAGTCCGAGCGATAATCTCAAAACTTATTGAACTCACAATCTTCACAATTTTTTCAAAATCAAGATTCCTATACTCCCTTTCTAGAACAAACCATTCGAAGAAAAATCTAAGCTAGAAAAGAGTATAGAAATCTTGCATGAGACTTTACAACAATTTCAAACATCTTTTACCCAGTCTATTGATAGGTTAGAATCACAACTGAGTCAATTGGTTAACATTCATAGGAATGAGAAAACTCACTCTTATCAACCTTTGACCAATCCAGATATCTCTAATTCTATCGATCTAGATCAGGACTCATGTTGTTTTAGAATCCAAGATTCAATTTCAGCACACCCACTTGAACTTAACGACATCAAAATTTTGAGAACCATGTTGATATTTTGACAAGTTATCTTTTTCTCTAAAATTGAACTTGAGCATGAATATAATCCTGAACCTCAACTTGGTAATTCAATTTCACTTTCTAATTCAATAATGACTGAGGTGTTTTTACCTGATTTCGCCTTTTCCCGAGTCAACATTGGATCCTGTGCCAATCTATCTTGAAATTGAATCACCAATCTTTTATGATCAACAAATTAAACTTGACCAATTTCATACTTTTGAATGTCCCATTGAAAAATTGTCAAATTTTCCTTTCACAGAAATTGAACTTAGACAAGAATGTGACTTTGATCCTCAAATTTGTGATCCAGTTCAAATTCCTGAATCAATATTGACTCCTGTTTTGTTACCCAATTTGAGCAACATTTTAAAGTCAGTTTTGATTCCCATACCTGTCATTTTCTAACTTGAATCACCAATCTTAGAAAGTCACATTCCATTGTGGGAAAATGAATGTGGACTTGAGTTTTAACTTTTTGATTTGGACCCGATTCCTGAACCAATCTTGACTCCTGAACCTTTCTTTGACTTCAGTCACTTTTCTGAGTTGGTCTTAGTTCTTGTACTTCCTAAGTCCAAATCAATCATTCCATCTTTTCACACTCCATTTTGGAACCAGGATGTTGATAAATTGACTCTGAAATTATTTTTAAAATTTGAAAATTAAATGGGGTAAAAGTCTTAATAAAAATCATCCATGTTTACAACGTAATAATGGGTTGTATTATAGAAGTCTCTAGTGGGTTCCTCCGAATTTCATGCAAATTAGATTGGGCCGCATTTCATGGATTAATCAGACCACCACTGGAACCACCACCTTGAGGTGATTTTTCCTTCCCTCTCTGTTTATTTCATGAATACATACATCACGATGCATTAAGGACAATGCATGAGATAAGTGTGGGGTAGGGTTTACTAATATAAAGTTTTTAGATTTTCTTTCCTTTTAACTTCTTTTAGGATATTCTCAAAATGTTCCTTTGTATAGGATTTTTCTTTGCTTTTAAAAACTTTTTAAAATAAGAGACAATATTTTGATCTATTTTTAAAGAAAATTAAGATGATCTTAGAAATTAAGGAAACCTTAATTATGACATCTTAAACTTAGTTGAAATAATAGATCTTATTTAAAATTATAGAGATAATTTTATCTTGAAGTTTTTGCCTTAGATAGTTTGCACTTCACACAAACACAATTTTTTGGATGGAAAGAAAGACCTAAAGCAAAAATACATCAAAAGAAAAAGAAAAAAATATAATATGGTATATATGAATAAAAGAAAAAATTACTTATTAAGCTGGATAACTATGCCTCAAAAAGCATGATTATTCATGCCTAACGGTGGTCAAAAGAAACAAATAATCCCTCTTAATTTTGTGCCCTTGTTTACTCGAGTCCTTAAACCTGAGGGATATTTTCTCATCTGGTGCCCTAAAACCATCTGGTCTGCGAGTCATTGGTTAAAGGCTCACTACCCGGGTAAACTAGAAAGCCTAAGAAAACTAAGGAAAGAAAAAAGAAAAAAGAAAAAGAAATATATATATATAAATAAATGGCTTGATGGTTAGAGTTGAAATCCCCGAAATTTCACTATCACAAAGTGCAGATTATCTAGGTTTTATGAAGGATAAAATATTCAATTCATTTTTGAATTCTTACCTTAATTGAAGATAAGATCTTGCATATAGAATAAGTTTAAGGAAGAATAATTTTTTGTGGACTTATGACCTTAGATCACTTAAATTTTGCAAAATATTTCATAAACTTGTCTCTCTTTCAAACTGTGTTTTCAAAATACTAACATTTGTCTTCTTTCTTTATAGATTTTGTGGGTGCAATCCGCTGAAAACCCTCAGGAGACAAAACTCCTCCTCTAGGGGAAACTAGAAGTTTAATGGCTTATTGCACACGCTCAGTGCAATCGTGTCACCTGGGAAAGTGGTGTAATAATATTTGTAGTATAGTTTTTCTTTTCTTGTTTGCTCAGGACGAGTAAAAGATAAGTGTGGGGGTATGATTAGTCTACAGTTCTGCATTATTATATCGCATTTTCCTACTGATTTATGAATAAAATATCAGTCTAAACCATGTTTTGCTCTCACTTGCAGATAATCAAGAGAAGGACGGCAAAAGGATAATAAGGGCTTAATTAAACCCATTTTTTGGTAATTAAATTCGCATGTCTTGGAGGCCAAGCAAGGGAGTTTCTAGAATATGCATTGAACCTAGACCCTTGCGGGTGTCTGACGCAAATCTAGACGAAATTAACCGAATCTGAGCATATCTAGAAGGTCCCCGAAGCACCACGAACCCATGCACCAAAACCAGGGACCTAGGTCCCTGGTATTGCCGGGGAAACGCGGTTATGGCCGCGTTTCCATGGCCCTATGGTGGGCCCACGCGTCGATCTTCGATGCGTGACCTCATCTCGCCTTCCAGAGTCTTCTTTCACCTATATATAGCCCTGCAGAGGCCCGGAATGCAAGCAGATTGAAAATAGGCTAGGTTTTCTCTCTTTTTGTTGTAGATTAGGATTTTCTTTCACTTTTATTTTATATTTTTTCTTTTATTTTATAGATCATGTATTAGGGCTGAGTTGATTCAGAGAGAGAGAGAGATTGATTTAATAGATGGTGACAATCTATGTAAAGGTGTCTCCTTTCTTCTCCATTGTAATCTTCTCCATCTTCTACATGATGCTTAGCTAGATTTTCTCTCATGGTGACTAACTACTAACCACTAACTAGCTAACTACTTACTTGATAATCCACATGAATCTAATAGCCTCTATAAGGCCTTACTCTTGCAAGAGCCATTGATGGCTCATGATGATGGGTTCTAACATCTAACTTGCTAACTTGCTAACCAAGCTAACTCTCTCTTATTTCATGCTTGCTCCTAATAGTTTTGATGATCTAATGTTTGTATTAGCTTGCTCTTGATGCAAGTTTGAATGTGAAGAACTATCTTATTTACCATGCTTTGTATCGTCTCTTGAAGCCAAGGACTAGTGATGGCCAAGGATCCATGTGAGGCAACTATCACTAAGAGGTTAGCATGTTAGTGGAGTAATTAGTAGTTAGAAACCATGAGATTTCTTTCATAGTATTCTCCTTTCTTTTTACTTTGTTTTAAAAATCGATTTCAAAACACTTCTTTTATCTTTCATCTTTGTTTTCACCATCTTCTTTATTCACCTTTGTTTTCATTTTCTTTACCACAAGCATCATCTTCTTTTCTTTTTTGTTTTTCAAACCACTTCTCTTTTATTTTCACATCGCTTTCATCGCCTTATTCACCTATCACTTTCATATTTCTTTTCTTTTCTTTCTTCTTTTTCTCATTCTTTAATAAAGAAGACTTGTTAACATAATACGTGAACGAACTGTTAATGCTTCTATCGCCTTCCGTCCCTGTGGATTCGACCCGTTGAGCCAATGCTATAACGAAGTATCGAGGGAACATTAGCACACGCATAATTTCATTGATTTCATAAAACACACATTTTCAAGTGTTGATTCCGCCTCGAATATATATTATCATTGTGTTTTCGTGCTCTGATTCATACATGTACTGATGCTTAGCGTACGTATGTGAGGGTGGGGTATTTTCACCCTGTGTATGTACGTCGCAGTAGCATCTCTGTACCCGGTGGGGCGAGGCATTATAGATTGGTATCATAGTTTAGGCTCTCACCCCTTTAGTACAACCAGTTGGCAGATTAATGTAATATTAATTTGCAATTGGAGCACATGAGTCTTAGCTATATACATTCTAGCTATATACATTCCAACCACAAGTACATTGCTAATTATTTCTTCCTAATAATCTATCCCTTGACTTTTGCAACCCTTCATCTTTTCACCATTTAGTTTCCTGTTAACCCGACTTTTTGTAGGCTGAGTTGGTAATATTTTCTTATCATCTTCATTTGATCCCACTATGATCGTCAACCCTGATTCTTTCATGTTCATCTCCCTTCTTATCGAAATTTATGTGAGATGGGTAGAATGTAATACCCCATTCCAGGACTACGTACCCAGATTGTGTCCAAATTTTTTGCTCATATTTTTATATTTTCTCCATATCTATTTTTCTTTTATTATCATTTTTTGTTAGTATTTGGTATCGGATCCGTATTTTGTGAACTCAGAGTCAACTTGAGTCTGAATTCAGTTCCCGATCCCAGTGAAACTACTTGATTTGACCTTCTTGATAGTTAGATTATACATGTTTTATTTTTAAATAATAATTTTAAATATTGTGGATTTTTCATAATTTTCTAGAATGTTTCTGAATTATTTTGAAAAATCTCTTGAATCAAGTATTGACCAGTATCACTGATTGATTTTAATATTTTTAATTTACAAAGGTGGTTGAATTTCTTAAATCTGATTCAACAACGTTACTCTGGATAATATTTTCTATTTTTAAGAATTTTTGAGAATTTTTCTGAATTTATCAAAATTTAGCAGAAAATGAATAATAATAATATTTCCCTTTCATCTTTTTTTCTCTTTTCTCTCTCACCTTTCTTCTCCAAAACATCTCCCCACTCCCACTGACCTTCTCCACTGCCTCTTCTCTCTTTACCCTATAGAATCTCTCTTTAACTCTTTCTCTATCTCAATCTCTCTCTTCAATTTCCATTTCTCCCTCTCTCTTCAACTTCAATCTCTTTCACTCTCTCACACAATCTCTCCCTTTCACTCCTCCAACCCACTGCCATCGCCCCTCTTCACCGTCGACTACTGCGCTGGCTCTCCCACGCCAGCGGCCAACTCCGACGCCACCTCTTTCTCCCCTTCTTCCCTTCTCCTCCATCACCTCCTCAAATTTCTCCATCTCCTTATCCAATTTTCCTCCACCACCACTATCAACCACCATCTCCTCCTCCACCCATAACCATCCAACTAAACCCCCAACACCACCCATCACCGCAACTCACAACTTCACCATCTTCATCATCCTCACCACTCCACCACCATCAAAAATCCCCCAAAAACCACCAATCAACACCACCCACCACCTTCTCCTCCTTTTTCTCCCCCCACCTGGGCGAAGACGCCGCTTTTGGCTATAAGCGTCGCCTGCCACTGGCCACCCTTGGCCGGCCTTGTCGCCCATAGGCCAGCCAGCCAAAACCCTTCTCCAACTTTCTCTCTCCTTTCCATCTTTCTCATTCTCTCTCTCTGTTATTTCTCTCTTTCTTTTCATTTTTGTTCTTTTCTTTCTCACTCTCTAATCTCTCTTTTCCCTCTCTTTCCCCCTCATGTTCTCTCTAACTCTCTCTCTCTCTCTCTCTTTATCACTTTCTCTCTCTACTCTTTAGGACCTTCTCACTTTTTCTCTTTACCACTATTTATCTCTCTAGACTTTTCTCATCTCCCTCACTTTCTCTCTCTAGGTGTGTGCTTGAGTGCTAATGCCTTTGGTGTTTTCCAAAATTATAAGTGAGTACTTTTCCTGCATTAAAGAGTACTTTTTCCTGTATTAACGAGTACTGTTCTTTGATTTTGTGAGTACTTTTTCCTATATTAACGAGTATCATTCTTGGTTTTGCGAGCACTTTTTCCTGTATTAGCGAGTACTTTTGCCTGTGTGGGAGTACTCCTTTTTACGTGTTTGTATTTGGGTGAGTTCACGTATTTGTTGTTGTATAGATATTTGTGTATTTGCGGACGTTAGAAGTATTGTGTAGTGGATTGTAGTTGTGTGTAATCGGTAATTATATTTCTGTGAACATGTATTTGTACCTGTGAGTTGATATTTGTAATAGAATAGATGATATTATATATGCATGTTTTTGCACTAATACTTGTGCAGGTTGCAGGTAATACGGCCACAGCCCTCGGGCGAACTATCCAATAGGCTTCGGCCTTATACCGTCTAAGTTTCATGGCATCGTCGTCGCGAGATAACCGATCTGCAGGTTATACAATAGGCACTGGCCATATGCCCTCTGGGTTTCGTGGTATCTTTGTAGAGTGGTTCGCCTACTAAGCCCTCGGGTTAGGTTATCCAATAGGAACTGGCCTTATATACCCTCTAGGTTTCGTGGTAGCCCCGCCGCGAGGTTGACTGTTCTGCAGTTCTCTCCATTTATTATTTCTATATGTGTATGCATGTTGTATATTAACACTTATGCAGGTACCTTCTCAGCTTTCGGGCTATGCTCAGTCTTCGGGCTATCCAATAGGAACTGGCATTATACCCTCTGAGTTTAGTGGTAGATTTAAGAGACTAGCATTAAACACTCCACGATTTCACTACTTAACCTCCGGGCTTAACTTCTCTAAGGTTCATACAAGCCCTTCGGGCTTTCCATATGCTACGTCTGGTAAGCGGGCCTAGCGCTCAGCGCTTTATCATTGGCTCTGTCCAAGCGTAGTTACACCATGAGCATGGCTTCGCCATGTGTGTTAGCTAGATTTTTTATGCGTCGCTTCACCATGTGCGTTTAGTTGCGCCGCGAATGGTAACCATGCCGAGCGTGATAGCATCTAGTACTGTAGTTAACTTCGCTTTAGCCTTACTTAGCTCTGTTTGGTTATGTGCTTGGTTGTTTATAAATTATTACTTTAATAATATAATATTAGTTGTGAAGAGTTTGAAATATTTAATATTATTCTTATTCCTGAATTATGTTGCGTGACTTACATGATACTTGACACACGATATCTTGAACGTGATTCGGTATCGTAACTTATCAAATGACCTGATTCATGATTCTTATTTTTATAGGGATTTGACATGATTATTATAATACGACCAGAAATCTAGTATTCCTGAACTACTGAACTCTTGTACTCCTGAATTCATGTAACAATTATACTCATGTTATTATACTTCTATTAGTCCCTGCAAATGTATTATCATGAATACAATCTGGACTTAAATTGGAATGTCTATAATAATTGGACAACTTACACGGGATTGGGAAAACTGATGGAATCAATATATGTACGTATTTATAATAGCTAAATGTTGTGCGACTAAAACTTTGGATCAACCTGAGAGCTCCAGGTGTTCCGATTGAGTGTACGGGACCCTGTACTAATTCTATTCCTGTTTCAGGGCTAAGACCCTTATAGCCTAGCGGATGCTCTAGACTCTAGTACAAGATGCTCTTGACATCGTTGTCCCAGGTATGTATGCACGGGGCTCACTATAAATATGGTTCATTGATCCCCATCAATTTTCAATAACAACTCGTCTTATTCATATGTGGATGTGTGTGCGTGTGTCTTGGGAATCTAGGACACATACCAAAACATATGAATCGGATGAATAATAATACTCCCTCCGTCCGAAAATAGTAGTTCACTTTTTGAAAAAAAATTGTCCCAAATTATTGGTCCATTTTGAATCCCAATACTGCTTTTACCATTCCCAAAATAAAGTACGGAGTAATACCCTTACTTTTTCTCTTTATAACAAAAATACCCTTCTTCTTTTAACTAGTTGTAAAAGTAATAATGAAAATTTCCTAATACTCAAACTTTCAACTAGAGTTTCTTAAAATTCGTGCCCAGTCAAAATTTGCCCATAATAAGCAAACGGAGGGAGTAATAACTTAGTAACCAATCAATGATAATATTAGAAACATGTGATATTAGATCTCTCCTTTGTTCGGGTACTGGTTCTCACATATCAGATCCGAATGAGTTCTGCCAGAGTACAAGGTCTAGTATGAACTATCAGTGGTGTGAGAAACTGGTAGAGAGATGATTGAAATATCAGTTGGTACTGATTGTTTTTATTGAATAACTCAAAACATAATATATCGCTCTATACCACGCATAACTTAATTACCTAATAATAATAACGTCAAGTGCGGATGTTATTCGGTCATTCCCTCGTTCGAATAATGGTATCCACCTATTAAAGTTTGGATGTGTTTTGCTGAAAGTATAGACTCCAATATGAACTGTCAGTAGTATGGAAAACTGTAGGAAATGATTAAATAATAGACGACACTAATTATTACTATTGTTATATGAATAAGTTATCCTGTCTGCCACTTGTATACTAATTTTGTGCTATGATAATTATTCCTGATATTCTTGTTACTAGACTACACCAGTGCCACTCTGTGTGCAAGGATAATAAAATGCTTGTTTATGTTGTTCTCTTATTCTGTTATTTTGAAGGCAACTTGGGTTGTATACACTCAGTCGATGATGACATAAGGTTTAATGTATATCTATGAAATTTTCTTGTTTGGATTATCCTCTTGACATATTAATCTCACGAATCCTTCAACTAAGCTTATACAATTGGTTTTGCCTACATTTGCATTTACCGAATTTTAACTCAGATTTTGTTACTCGAATTTTAATTCGGACTACATGTTTGGATTTTGATTCGGATTTCGAATGCTTGGGCTATTGTATTTAATCTTTCGATTTGTTTGCTCCTGATTTTATATTGATTCTGTATTTACCATTTATTACTTGTTTATTACCTGCCTGCATGACTTGAGTACATGATACACTTCTCATTAGACATGTGTTTGCTTGTGCACGCCACTTGGCTTCCATTTACGTACTCATTGGAATATTTTCTGACAATCCCTGACCTGCATGTCTACATCCCGGAGCTTGGAGCATAGTGGATCTCTCCCATGGAGTTACTTTTGCACAGTAGAAGCATAGTAGATCAGCTATAGCTCTTTCCAGACCTGCTTCCTTTTGACCGGCTCTCAAGATTCTTCTTCCAGCTCGAGAGTATTTACGAGTTTTTGTACTTTATAAATCACTTGTAAATTGTACTTTTGTACTCTCTAGTGATGTAATATTCTTATAATATTGGATCACGCTTTGTGATAACAGTGTACTTGTACTGTTTATGTTAGAATGTATATTACCACTGTGCTCCGTACTTTGATTCCTGCCTGTACTGATGCTTAGCGTATGTATGTAAGGGTATTTATACCCTGTGTATGTACGTCGCAGTAGCGTCTCCGTACCTGGTAGGGCGGGGCGTTACACAAAAAAGTGTGATCCTAGATCAACACAAAGAATATAGTTTTGAACTTGTTTTTGTAAATTCTTGAAATATTTTTCCAAAATATTCTTTTCCAAATCCTTGAATCAAAATACAATTTTGTAAATGATCTAAAACTGTCAAAAATCTTTTTCAAGATTTTGGAAACAAAACACAATAAATCTGTGTGTGTGTGTGTGAATCTCATGAGCAATTCAAACTTTTAAACTTGGCTTTGACAAAACTAAATCTTGCATGTTTTAAAAAGAAAAACAATCTTCGATAATGCTTTAACTTGCAACTCTCTTGATCTCTTAATCTTGACTCGATGCTTGAGTACTATGTGTGTTCTTGATGCTTGAGCTCTTAGATCACTTTGTTATTAGTTTCAAAAACTTGTGAGTTATTTGGAGAAACAAAACATAACTATAATAATCTCTATAAATCTGTAACTTAAACAAACAAAAACATTAGTAATAATAACTTCATGAGATAATCATCATCAAAACTAAAGTGAAGAGCTTTTAGGCCAACATTTAGATATAAAAATACTTTCCTAAATAGGGTAATGCAATTAGATGATGCTTATAGTCTACATTTTAAATCCAAGTTTATGGACGGACTTCCAAATCTGTTCTCAGAAAGGGGAAGAAAAACCCTTAGGGATAAAAATGATGGCATTATCCCATATCATATTTATAAATATGGTGATCTAATAAATGCTCGTGTTCAAGAAGGAATAGCTTTATGGTTTGATTGTGTTGACCCAAGGTTACAGTCACCAATTTCTTATTTTGATGATTACAAAACTCTGTAGTTATGAGATACTAATCAAATTCAAGTGTTTAAATTTTTCAGGTTTCAAGAAAATTTAGTTTCATTCTTTCTCAATAGGAAGGTGTTGAAGTACTCAAGTTTACTCAAGTACGAGATTCAAACTCGGACGGTCAACGAATGAATTTTTGGAGAAGCCCACTTGAAGACTTGAATAACTTATATTAGAACATAGAATGTTTAAGTGTAGGATGTTGAACTGATGCTTAACAATACACACACATACAAGATTTCAATGTTTAGTTATTGGGTTTTGGTTTAACCAATTTACATTGTTATGTTTATCATTTTAGAAAAACAAGTTTTATATTTAATATCTCAAAAAGAAGTTCACATATTTGGCATATGTGTCGCTTTTTTAGTCTCATTTATTTGTTTTCAAATATATCTATATGAACTTATTTTTTTAGATTTTATAAAAATTTATTTTGTATTAAAATAAATTTTAAATAGAAAAACAAAAATTTATGTTTATGTTTTAAAGATTATGTAGACAGCCACCTTGTGTTATCGACAGCATATTAACTGAGCTATCGACAGGTGTTTTCTGAGAGCTCTGTTGATAGAATTATCACAGACCTGTCGACAACTCCCTTCTGAGAATGTCGACAGGCTTTTACAGGGAGTTGGGTTTTTGATGGCTTGCTTTCGACTGTCGAAGGAAACTGTTGAAAGCTGACACATACTGTATCAGCTGTGTTGTCGACAATTTCATTGAACTATCGATAGGCAAAGCCTTGCAGCGGCTAAAGTTTGAGCCATTGCACACTGCATTGTCGAATGGGCCTTTGGGCTGATGACAGCAGTATTCAACCGCTCTACTATAGTAACGACTAGTTTTCAAATCTGATTGATTTTTGACTTTTCTTCAATGGGTATTTTTGTAGTTTTTGGGTCAATTACGCACATAATACCTAGATTTACCCCTCTAATGACTTTTACCTATTGCCTATATTTATGGTTCATTTGTAGAGGATTATTAAGAAGTTTTCAAGAAAAATTAAGTTTTTATTCAAAGAGAAAAGTTTGAAAATTTTCTAGTTTTCAAGTTTCAAGAGCTCTCAATTTCAAATCAATTTCTACAAGTTTTAAGCTCTCAAATTCATTCTTTAAAACTGAATTTTCTCTCACATAAACTTCTTGCGCTTCGTTTCTCAGTCTATACTCTAGGAAGTTGTAAAGAGAGGATTTATGATCTTTGTGGTCATCAAGAGCTTGTAAACTTCATTGGTTTTGTGCTACCTCTTTCTGTAGAGGCCTGAAGGTTGGAGTTGTGCACTCTAGGTCTTGTGTAGACCATTGTAATTCTTTTATGGAAGATCCTAAGTGGATAGTGAAAATCCTTTATGTGATGAAGGTGAGAACGTAGGCCAGTTGCTTGAACCTTGAAAAAAATTTATGTGTGTGCGATTACTCTCTCTCTCTCTCACTCTTACTTTTTTCTATTACTTACACTTATGCTATTACTTTCATTGCACTTCACTCTACTTATTATATATTGCTTGCATCATTCATATTTGTCAGTTTTTCTTATTCAAGTTAGAAGACAATTGAGCACCTCAACCCTTAATCTCGAGGAATTTAGAGGAAAATTTCTAGAGCCCTTAATTGGGAATCCGGCTTCATTTCTTGTTTTAAATTGACCATTTTATTTATTCATTTTAATTGTTATATTTTCGCATTTGGTTATCATCTATTCACCCCCTTCTAAGTGAACTTTCAGATTTAAAGCTAAGATATCAACTGAAAACCCAAAAAATTTCTGAGAAAAAACAATTAGGAGAATTTCGAAGCCAATTTGCTATAGATGGACCAAAACCTCCATCTAAGAATAAGAATTTACTAAAAAATAAAACTTATTCTCATAATAAGAGAAAGAAAGGATATTTTCATAAAAGAAAAGAAAATAAATCAGAATCTTCTTATAATAATAAGAAGAAATATATTAAATCTAAGAAAAATATAAAATGTTATAAATGTAGTAAAACAGGCCACTATGCTAGCAAATGCTACACTAAAAAAATAGAAGAAATCGAATATGAAAATCTTCGAAGGACTATTAAAAATTATGCTTATATCTGGCCAAAAATCAGAAATATCTTCAATAGAAGATTTTGAAGAATCATCTTCAGAACAAGAGAAGTGTCAAGACTGTGATGAACAGTTTTGTACTCTTGATCAACTAGAATATTATAAATCCATAGTATAAATGAATGAATATATATTAATACTCTTACTCATAATGAGAGAAAAGAACTTTTAGATTATATCATTAATAATGATATAGATAAAAAATAAATGATAAATGATAGATTTAATAATAAAAAATAAAGAAGAGGAGAAATCTCCTAAAACTGATAATATTTACAGGTTATCTAAAGTTATGAAAAGATATAAACAAAAAGAAGTAAAACTGTAACAATTCAATATTTATATTAAAAATTAATATCTTGAAAACAGAAATAAAAACCTTAAAATAAAAGACGAAATCACTAATTCTAGACTCTCTAAATTAGAGAAAAATAAAATAAAATTTGTAGAAGAATCAGAAGCATAATCTTCTCAATCAGAATATGAATCACCAAGTAAGGTAAATATCGATGAATCATCTCAAGAACATAAAGATCAGTTCTTACAAATTATGAATTTAATAATAACTTAAAAATGATATATTAAAATAAATCTACTCATTAGTAAAGAATTTTACATACAAAACCTTACAGCTCTGGTTGACTATGGAGTTGATTTGAACTGTATATTACTACCAATAATAAGGCACTTACTACTTCATATAAAGTTACAGATGTTAATCTTTGTAAAATGAATGTATGTATTCATTTACATTTTGTAATCGTAAATGAGATATTTCAGCATGTTATACTAGGAACTCCTTTCCTAGGAAGGCTAATGCCTATAAAAAAAAAAAATAAATGAAAAGAATTACTACCTTGTATAAAATTAATAATATTACATTTGAATTTATTACTGATCCAATAGTTAAGCTTCTAAATGAAGTAAAAGAAGTTTATTTCAAAGAAAATCAAATAAATTTTGTAAAAGAAGAAATTGAAAATTATCAGCTTGAAATAAAACAAAGCCTTCTACTTTTTCTTCCAGTTCTCATGAATCAGAGCTCTGCTCTATTATTAGAGTATCTGTAACAGAGCTTTTGTACTTTTTGCTCTCTCCGTCTTCCCCATCTAGTGCCAACCTCAGTAAAATGGTTACAACAATTTATACGCGCACACAACATATATTCACATGCACATACTCCCTTGATTCGTCTCTAATTTTGCATAACTTTCATCACAATATTTATTTAATAATAAATTATGCTAATAATACCTTGCTTTCTTGATTCTAGGTCCATTGCATGCAATGAAGAAGAAGACCCTAAATTACTATTTAATTGGTGATTAAAAGCCTATTAAAGATAGCCATTGACCTAGAGAACTGATTCTGTAAAAACTAGGGGCTGCAAAGACGAAACCGGGCACAGAGCGTGACAGGGGACAGACGGGACCGCGCGCGGCTCGAAGCGCCGCATGCGCAGCCACCGTATGGCCGCGGCGCGCGCGCTGCTTCGGGCCAGGGTTTGTCCCCTGGCCCCCTGTTCCCCTGGTGGCTATAAATACCCACCCTTGGATTCTAGAGTAGAAGATATGCAGAGTTTTAGGAGTAGTTTCATTTTCATTTTGTAGTTTAGGGTAGTGTGTGTAGTTTTTCTTCTTCCTCCTCCCTTATATTTTTCATTTCTTGTAGATCTTGTATTAGGGAGAGAGAGTGGTACATGTTGGAAAGCAAGAGTGCTTGTAATAGAAGGTGACAATCTATGAAAGGTGCTCTCTTACCTTATCTTAGTTTTCTTCTCTCTAATCTCTTTTACATGTGTAGCTAGTCTTTTCTCTCATGGAAACTAACTATTAACCACCAACTTGCTAACTTCTATTATGATAATCCACATGAATCTAATAGCCTCATTTTGGCTTTGCTCTTGCAAGAGCCATTGATGGCTCATGATGATGGATCCAACACTCTAACTTCCTAACCACTAACATTACTTTACTTCATGCTTGCTCTTATCGAGTTTTGATAATTTAAGTGTAGATTGAACTTGTTTTGTAGAGTTGGGTTGTGATGAGTTACATATGGGTCATGCTTTGAATCGCTCTTGAACCAAGGACTAGTGATGACCAATGATACATGTGAGGCAACTATCACTAAGAGGTTAGCGTGTTGGTGGAGTCATTAGTAGTTAGTAGCCGTGAGTTTTCTTTCTCTTTCACATGTTTTAGAAATATATAAACTACAAAACCATTCTTTTCCATGTTTCCCACTTCTTTGTATTTCACCGTACCTCTCTTTTCATTCTTTACTTTCTTTTCTTTTCATTCTTTAAAACTTTGAAGAATCTTTAACAAACACGTGAATCAACCTGTAAAGTTTCTATCGCCTCCCATCCTTGTAGATTCAACTCGTTTTAGCCTCTATGTTATAACGGAAGTATCGAGGAAGCCAAAGCACACACACTTTAAATCTTAACTTCAAAACATACACTTTTTGTGCGCGATTTTCCCCCGATCAAATTTTGGCGCCGTTGCCGGGGATGTGAACGGTTTGATTTCACGCTTTTGTTAACTTTTCCTCTTTATTTTTTTTGGTGTGCAGGTTAAAGTTTTAGCGTTGCAGAAGTCCACACTTGCTCAAGTGTGGTTGGTAATGTTGGCCCAAAGGCCATCACTCTAGTTTTGATGATGATCAACTCATGAAGTTATGTTTACTAATGATCTTGTGTTTAGTAAGTGACAGATTCATTATCAAGATCTTAGTAGGTGCATAGCTCAACAAAGGATAAAATGTCAAGATTTGGAGCTAGCACGGTGTGATCCAAGGAGTTTTGGATCAAGCTTGGACCAAGTCAAGAAGATGAGAAGCCTTCAAGTGAAGACTTCAAGAAGATAAAGACTTGTGTCTAGGTATAAGATTTAGTTTTTATTTTAGTTAAAAAAAATGTAAAGGATAGATAGTTGGTGGATTGCTCAAGTATACCATGCACACACACTCTTGATTTAGAATTGTCTTTTCATAAAAGAATTTTCAGATTTAGAAAAGACTTTCATTTTGGAAAAACATAGTTTTGATTTTTGGTATTCAAAGTTATATGTTTCAACCAAAACCTTATTTAGAGCTTTATGACAAAAACATAGATATTACATTATGATTGTGTAGTGGATCATATCCATACACACTATGCTTTAAAATGAAATCAAATATCTTGTTTTTATATTTTGTGAAGTTATGAAAACCAAGTTTGAAAAATACATGTTTTGATTTTTGATAAAATTTGCAAGACGCTGAAATGATATGAATATGTTGATATATGTCTTGAAAAATTTTTATCACAAGTTTGGTTTTCAATATAATGTTAAAACAAGTTTATGGAATTTTTAAAAGTGTTAAAAGATTTTAAAATTAATTTTTAAACCAGTTTTCCAGACCTGGAACTGGCTGACAGGCTGGTCCGGTCGACCGAGCGGTCGACCGCACCATGGTCCGGTCGACCCACGGTCGACCGACGTGCACAGACTTGTGCGTGTCTGGCAGCACAGTGGTCCGGTCGACCGGACGGTCGACCGCTGCAGAGAGTTCTGCTCTCTGGATTTCTGGGTCGACCGGGCGGTCGACTGGAGGCTCCAACGGTCAGATTTTCGACCGTTGGCGGTCGACCGGGCGGTCGACCGGAAGCTCTGACAGACCCCAACGGTCACATTTTTCTGACCTCTATAAAAGGGGGTTTGGTCATTGTTTTGAGCCAAGATTTTGGAGACCTTTAGAGCCAGTTTTTCCCAGACTTTTAGAAGAGTTTTCTCCACAAAATAGAGAGCAAATATTTCCTATCTAAAGGGAAGTTTTTATAAAGAGTGTTAAAAGAAAGTCTTTGAGTTTTCCTCCACCTTTCACATCCTTGATTTCCTCACACCACACTTGAGCAACCATTGATTATACATCCTATAGGTGTGTTGTAGTGAGAGCTTTTATTGGTGATCAAGTGTTTAGATCAACAAGAGATCATTTCTTGTACTTTGAGGAGGCGGACATGTGTGTCCGCGTTGTTTCGAGTTCGGGTGCGAACTTATTGTACGAGGTGCGGCCTCGGCGAGCCGGTGGGCTTGCGGTGTGTACGGGACTAGGGAGTCCGAGGGCTTGTAGGTGTTGCGGCACCGAGGAGAGATCCATTGGGATCTTGCATAGTGGAAATCCTTCGTGTGTCGAAGGCGGGGATGTAGAGCAAGTGTGCTCGAACCTCGAAACAAATCCCTTGTGTTTGCGATTGCTCACTCTCTCTCTCTCTGTCTCTTGTTTATATCTTGCATTCAATTATTGTCTATCTTTATATGCTTGATATATTCATTTGTGCTTAATTGATATACTTGCGTGGGATTGTTGCTAACACTTGTATTCAACCAAGAGAGCCAACGCGGCACCTCAACCCATTCAAGGGAATCTAGAGGAGTTTGTCCAGAGCCCTTCACGGGGAATTCGGTAACACTCTTGTGTTATACATAGTGTTTAGTGTAAAAGTCTTAATTTGGTCATAATTGCTTTTAGCTTCCGCATCATTTGCATAATTCATCATTAAGTGACCATTAGATTAGCCATCACCTATTCACCCCCCCTCTAGGTGATTTACAATTGGTATCAGAGCTTGGTACTCTGATTTGGGTCTAACAATCTAGAGTAAAAGATCCTCATTTTTAGGCTAATCACAAGATTTGTACACACACCATGGACTTCATGTCACCACCCACCTTTGACATCCTTAACATCAACATTTGGAAGGTTAAGATGTCATTGTACCTCAAAGCCTTAGGCATTCATGTATATCTTGCCACTACTAATAATGCATATTCTTTAGATGGTAAGAATTTTGAGGCTAATGCAAAAGCCCTTCATGCTATCAAGTCAACCCTAAATGATGATTATTTATCTAGGGTTTCTAATGTTGAATCGGCTTTTGTAGTATGGAACATCATCACCTCCCTCGGCGAAAAAGATCTATACTATGCGGGGAGTGACTCGGATGTTGGAAGCGACACCTCCAACAAGTGCTACATGGTCCAAGGGGATGACCCCCTTGAGATAAACTCCGAATCTGATGATGAGGACATGTCATATGATGAGCTATCTACTTTTTGTCATCTTTTGCTTGAAAAATATGACATGATTAAAAAGGAAAATAAAAATTTGAAAAAGAACATTGCTTGCATGCATGTAGAACAAGACTCTTTTAAATCTAGCATTGCATGTTTTGAAAAAGATAACAAAAATTTGAAAAGGATTTTGATTGCATGCTTAAAGAAAATGATTCTTTCAAATGTAGGATTGCATGCTTAGAAAAAGAAAATAAAGATTTGAAAAATGAGAATGTTTCCTTATTTTCAAAATTGAATGACTTGTGTGAAGGAAACAATACTTTGAAAAATAAATTGATTTGGTGGAAAAACAAAAAGAAGTTGTTTTTCAAGAAAATATTACTTTGAAAAGAAAATTTGTTGAAAAAGAAAAAGAATTTGTTTCTAAAAAGAAAAAGAAAAATGATTCTATATCTCACCATGCTTTACATGCCACAACTAATGAGATTAAAGATTTGAAAAATAAAATGGATGGTTTGAGTTCAACTTTGAACTCTTGTGCTTTTAATCATTCTAGGTTGGAGTCAATGTTTTCAAAGAAACAAACTCCACACATTCATGCACATCATAACCATGCATTTGCTTATGTTGCACAACATGATCACACTCCTACACATAAGCATACTAAGGTGTACATATGTACACATTGTGGCCGCAAAGGCCATTTAGCAAAGTTTTGTTATGATAATATTAATTCTCTAAATTTTGCTAATTATAAAAGATTTTGGGTTCCTTACAAGTCTAACCCCAAAGGACCCAAGAAAATATTGGTACCAAAACCCCTACCATTTGCTTGTGATGTAGGTGAGGGCTCTCACAAGACGTGAGAGGATTGGTGCCTTGGTAGTGGATGCAATAGACTTGATGGATATACTTTTGGATGCATCGCTATCAAGGAGCTTTGGTGGAAAGACCACCATATTTGGAGCTTTGGAGTTGGTAACAATTTCTAAACTCCTACTTTTATTTATGCACATGCTTTTAATTTCATATATCATATAGCATGTTCATATTTTTGTGTGCTTCATGTGGTATTTATATGTTTAAATGTAGATTTTATCAAAACGTGCATGTATACATATACAATTAGTGAATTACAATTGATTCATATATGATTGAACTTCATGCTCACTTGTACCCACTATTTGCATATGCATAGTCTAGTTTTGATGATTCTTTCATTTATACTTGTTATGCCTATTTTTATGCTTTACTTCATGTATACGTATTTTTAATTCAAATCTAATAAATATACATGTATACCCGTGAGTCTCTTGCCTTCATGCAAACATATTTAATCGACTCTTTTAGATTTGGATATGTATGTGTATTGTTAGGATTGGATTAATCATACATATACCATGAAGACTAGTGTTTTGATTAAAATGATTTTTCGTATTTTTGTTAAAAATGTGACTTTTGATCTCCTTGAGCTTCATTGACTATTTTCATAAAAATGCTATTTACATGATCGTTTAACACTCACACTTTTGTTAAAATCTTTTTTGAGCTTTATAGACCATGAGTGCTTAAATTTTTATGTATCTAGTTATGTTTATGAAAAATATAAGATTTGATATATTTGAAGGATCTTTAACTAGTTTTTCAAAAACAATTTATACTAGTTATTTGTTCTTCAAATAATTTTGAGATTGACACATGATTCTATTTTTCTCAAAATTTGATGCTTCATGATTTGAATATTAGTTTATATGTTAGTTTTTGTCAACACTAGGATTTATACTTGTACATGTCATGGGCCACAAATAAATCTATTTATATTTGTGCTTGAACGCTTATTTGAACCCATAAATGTGCTTGTATTGCTTGGTTTTGATGACACATACATTTTTAAACTTGTATTCTCTTTTTGGATTTGATTCATGATCATGTGTTTTCATTTCATGTATATGTATATTTTGCCAAACTTTAAGATATACATGTATACCTCTTGAGTCATTTGCCTTTAATGCAAATCTATTTATATGAACTCAATGTGTTTAAGAGATATGTATGTATACTTATTGTGTTGTCAAAACATACATATATCTTGAAATATATCCTTTTTAATAAAAATTTGTGATGATTTTCATTTAAAGAAATATTGAGCTTTATTGACATTTCTTTTTGCTTTGTTCCTTACTTGAAGGATTTCGTACTAGTTTTAAAACATTTTTCTAGTGCAAATTCTTCATTTGGTAGAGTTTTTTTAAACTAAGCTTATTTTCAAATCTATTTTTGAAAACCCCTACCATCGATGGGAGGATGGATGGGCGATTATGCCTTGTATGCTTCATTGAAAATCTTTTACCTTGTGCATATGAAGGGTGGTAGGTTATGAGATATACACTTGATTTTATTGTTATGTCAATTGGTATCATTGAATCGTTTCAATTGGTATCAATATGAACTTATTTTGTATATACTCATATTTTGTTTCTTATATATATGTATGTTTCAATTTCACTTGGTATACTCATTTCTCATACATATATATGATTTCCATGTGCTTAACTCACAATTGGCTCACATTTTTAAAAGCACAAAGTTTATGATGAAAATAAAAAAATTTCTTTACTATTGATATCAAAATAAAAATATATATATGTTGATATCTCAAAATGTGTTTTATTAAGTAAGTTCAAAATTTTTAAAGAAAAATTCAAAATGTTTGATTTGTATTTCCTATATGCAAAGAGAGCTTAACATCTCTCTTACATATGGATTCATGTTGAGTATATTATAAATTGAGGAGCTTGACAACTCTTCTTTATATGATATACGTGTGTAGGGGGAGCTTCACATCTCCTCTTATGCATTACATAATATGTGTTATGTGAGTTAGGGCTTGTCATCCCTTCTTCATGTAATGCATATGTGTAGGGAAGCTAACTTAGCGTCTTCCTCTTCATGAATGTATATCGCATATAAATTTTTATTGATTGTTTTGTTTCACCCCTTCTTGATCTTTTTGTTTTTGACAAAAAGGGGGAGAAAACATTTTGTTTGATTTGATTTTACTTTGAACCCTTTGTTGATGATTGACAAAAGGGGGAGAAGTATTTGAGTATATGCATGTTTTCATTGCTTAAGGGGGAGTAGTATTTGTCTTCCTTGTTATTTATGCATATATGTTTTGTTTTGTAAATAGGAGAAAAGGATTTATTTTGTTTCATCTCCATCATTTGCATACATATTTATGAGCTTCATTGTCATATATTATTATTTATGTCTATGCACGAGTTAAGGGGGAGCTTCCTTGAAGCTTTACTTTAATCCATGCATATATAACCTCATGAGTTTTGTCATCATCAAAAAGGGGAGATTGTTGGCCCAAAGGCCCATCACTCTAGTTTTGATGATGATCAACTCATGAAGTTATGTTTACTAATGATCATGTGTTTAATAAGTGACAGATTCATTATCAAGATCTTAGTAGGTGCATAGCTCAACAAAGGATAAAATGTCAAGATTTGGAGCTAGCACGGTGTGATCCAAGGAGTTTTGGATCAAGCTTGGACCAAGTCAAGAAGATGAGAAGCCTTCAAGTGAAGACTTCAAGAAGATGAAGACTTGTGTCTAGGTATAAGATTTAGTTTTTGTTTTAGTTAAAAAAATGTAAAGGATAGATAGTTGGTGGATTGCTCAAGTATACCATGCACACACACTCTTGATTTAGAATTGTCTTTTCATAAAAGAATTTTCAGATTTAGAAAAGACTTTCATTTTGAAAAAACATAGTTTTGGTTTTTGGTATTCAAAGTTATATGTTTCAACCAAATCTTATTTAGAGCTTTATGACAAAAACATAGATATTACATTATGATTGTGTAGTGGATCATATCCATACACACTATGCTTTAAAATGAAATCAAATATCTTGTTTTTATATTTTGAGAAGTTATGAAAACCAAGTTTGAAAAATACATGTTTTGATTTTTGATAAAATTTGCAAGACGCTGAAATGATATGAATATGTTGATATATGTCTTGAAAAAATTTTATCACAAGTTTGGTTTTCAATATAATGTTAAAACAAGTTTATGGAATTTTTAAAAGTGTTAAAAGATTTTAAAATTAATTTTTAAACCAGTTTTCCAGACCTGGAACTGGCTGACAGGCTGGTCCGGTCGACCGAGCGGTCGACCGCACCATGGTCTGGTCGACCCACGGTCGACCGACGTGCACAGACTTATGCGTGTCTGGCAGCACAGTGGTCCGGTCGACCGGACGGTCGACTGCTTCAGAGAGTTCTGCTCTCTGGATTTCTGGGTCGACCGGGCGGTCGACCGGAGGCTCCAACGGTCGGATTTTCGACCGTTGGCGGTCGACCGGAAGCTCTGACAGACCCCAACGGTCACATTTTTTTGACCTCTATAAAAGGGGGTTGGTCATTATTTTGAGCCAAGATTTTGGAGACCTTTAGAGCCAGTTTTTCTCAGACTTTTAGAAGAGTTTTCTCCACAAAATAGAGAGCAAATATTTCCTATCTAAAGGGAAGTTTTTATAAAGAGTGTTAAAAGAAAGTCTTTGAGTTTTCCTCCACCTTTCACATCCTTGATTTTCTCACACCACACTTGAGCAACCATTGATTATACATCCTATAGGTGTGTTGTAGTGAGAGCTTTTATTGGTGATCAAGTGTTTAGATCACCAAGAATCATTTCTTGTACTTTGAGGAGGCGGACGTGTGCGTCCGCGTTGTTTCGAGTTCGGGTGCGAACTTGTTGTACGAGGTGCGGCCTCGGCGAGCCGGTGGGCTTGCGGTGTGTACGGGACTAGGGAGTCCGAGGGCTTGTAGGTGTTGCGGCACCGAGGAGAGATCCATTGGGATCTTGCATAGTGGAAATCCTTCGTGTGTCGAAGGCGGGGATGTAGAGCAAGTGTGCTCGAACCTCGAAACAAATCCCTGGTGTTTGCGATTGCTCACTCTCTCTCTCTCTCTTTGTCTCTTGTTTTATATCTTGCATTCAATTATTGTCTATCTTTATATGCTTTATATATTCATTTGTGCTTAATTGATATACTTGCGTGGGATTGTTGCTAACACTTGTATTCAACCAAGAGAGCCAACGCGACACCTCAACCCATTCAAGGGGAATCTAGAGGAGTTTGTCCAGAGCCCTTCACGGGGAATTCGGCAACACTCTTGTGTTATACATAGTGTTTAGTGTAAAAGTCTTAATTTGGTCATAATTGCTTTTAGCTTCCGCATCATTTGCATAATTCATCATTAAGTGACCATTAGATTAGCCATCACCTATTCACCCCCCCCCCTCTAGGTGATTTACAGGTAAATCTTGTACATTTTTATATTCTGCTGCTAATTTTTGTTTATATTACCCGTACACTGTAAATAATCTTAAGAATTAGAATACGGTAATTGGATGCTTTAAAACGGTTTAGACATTTGTATCTAGGCACGTGTCAATTTTCATACTGTATTTTATTCTTATGTTGTGATATTGATAGGAGGTGTACATATGGCATTGCATATAGTTTAGGACAAACACTTCAGTGATTACTTGCTTTTTTGTGTTCATGGTTATCTATATTGCACACTTGCACAGATTTAACTTAAGGGCAAAACCCAATACAAGTTAAGGTAGGAAAGTCATTACCGTCCCTTAGCCCAAAAATCACCTCCCCACTCACACAACCCAAGCCTAAATAAAACTTGCTCGACGTTGGCCCCTAGGGACATTTCGGACTCATTTAGGAGATTAACCTAAGGGAAAAGTTGTTAGAAGTTGACTCTTATCAAATCGGTGTCTAAGGTTGGGGATTGAGAGGCGAAACCTCGAAGAACAGTGGTTTGGCATAATTAGGCCCGTTGCTCCGGCACGGATACCTCCCACTGATCTTTCCCCTACCTGGCCGATTAACTCGTGGTCAGCGTCCTACAATATACCCCCCGTGGACAGTCTAACCAGTTAGGAGTCGTCTAGGTCTAAGTCAACCCTAGCATAGGCTTGTTTTCTTTTTCTTTTTCTTTGTCTGTTTGTTTGCTTGTTTGTTTGTTTTCTTTTTTGTATACTGTGATATGGATTTTAACAACAATAATTCTTTCAATCATAATATGAATCCATATTTCACTCTGACCTCGTGTGACTCGGATAATTCCAACCCGGCTATGTACAATATGAACCAACCATATATGCCAAGTTGGGATTATTCGACTCAATATGACCCATATCCTCAATCTTATGACTATAATTTTCAAAATAATTTCAACTCTTCACAGAGTTCATGGGGATTCTCCTACCCCGAGTTCAATTTTCAACCATCTTGTCCACAATTTTCACAATATTCGTTCCCCAATTTTGATTCATATACTCCTTTTCCTGAACCACCAATTGAAGAAAAATCATCATTGAAAAGGAGTATAGAAGATTCCCTACAACAAATGCAAAATTTGCTCAATTCACAATCCTTCCCATATCAAACTCCACATACTCCTTTTCTAGAGCATCCCATTGAAGAAGAATATGAACTAGAAAAGCGTTTGGAAGTCTTTTGTGAAAGAATGCAAAACATGTTGGACTTATCATCTCAACCAAATTTTCAAGAGTCTCAATCATCTTTTCCAGTCTCACCAATTCAAAATGAACGAACTTCAATACTGAACTTGAGTATGGAACCCTTGCGTGAGTCCGAGTAGCAACCACAAAATCCGATAGACTCACAATTTCACCACAATTTCCAAAATCAACTTCCATACTCATATTTTTAAGAACCAATTACAAAGAGTATGGAAGACATGATTCTGAATCCAAATTCTGTTACACGGCCTATCAGTAGGTTAGATTCACTTTTGAGCAAATTGATCAATGAGAGCGAGGAAAGCCTTTCTTGTCAACCTTTGACCGATTCTTATATCCCTAACTCTACTGATTGGACCCATAAATCATGTCATTTTGGAAATCCAGCTTCAATTTTAGAACATACATTTGAACTTGACCAATCTCCAAGTTATGAAAGTCCCCTGGACATTTTGGCAAGTTATCCCTTCCCTGAAATTGAAATCGAACCTGAATGTGATCCTGACCTTCCTGTTGGGAACTCCATTTCACTTTTTGATTCAATAATGACCACAGTATCCTTACCAGATTTTTTTCTCTATTCCAGAGTCAACATTGATCCTGTACCAGTACACAGTGAAATAGAATCAGCAATCTCTAATGATCATACTTCATTGTTGGGGAAAGTGTGTGAACATCAATTCTTTAGTTTGGACCCTATTTTTGAACCAATTTCGACTCTCATTGTTGACTCTCGACTTGATGTGAGTTAACTTCCCGAGTCGGTATCGATTTTTGTTCCTGTTCCATTTGAGTCCAAATCAATCAACTCTCAAAATCACACTTCATTGTTGGACAAGAATGTTGAAGAAAATGACTCAGTCATTATTTTTGAAAATTGGAAATTAGATGGGGATAAATTTTTCAATAAGACCATTCAATCCATCATTCTTTTCTGGGGTCATATTAGAGAGGTCCTTGGTGGATTTCTGAATGATCCACGATATCTTGATTGGGTCGCAATGCTTGGCCCAATCCGACCACCACCAGAGCCACCCCCTTGAAGTAATCTTCCTTCCCTCTCCATTTGTTTCATGTATTTACACATTCACGATGCATTGAGGACCATGAATGAGATAAGTGTGGGGGAGGGTTTACTAACGTAGTTAGTTTTATATTTTCTTTCTTTTACATTTCTTTTTAATCAATCAAAAAAAAAACTTTTCTTTTCTTTTTACAAAATTTTTTGAAACAAGAGAAATAGTTTTTGATTTATTTTTAAGAAAATTAAGATTATCTTAGGAATTAGGAAGACCTCAAATTATGAAATTTTAAACTGAGTCAAAATAATAGATCTTGTCTAAATTATAGGATAAGAAAGTAAGATTGAAAAGATAATTTGATCTTGAATTTTTTGCCTTAGATTTATGCACTCCACATTTACACAATTTTTGAGATTAAAACAAAGACTGAAAATGTTACAAAAAATATATATTAAAAAAATTATGTAAATAAAAAACACTTATTGAAGTTGGGTAATTATGCCTCAGGAAGCATGATTATTCATACCTAAAACGGTGGACAAAAATAAAATAATCCCGTTTAGTTTTGTGGCCTTGTTTACTCGAATCCTTAAGTCCGAGGGATATTTTCTCATCTGGTGCCCTAAGACCATCTGGTTTGGGAGTCACCGGCTAAAGGCTCATTACCCGAGTAAATAAGAAAGCCTAAGAAAACTAAGGGAAGAAAAAAAAAAAAATATAAAAATAAAAAAAATAATATATATGGCATGAAAGTTTGAGTCGATATCCCAAAAATCTTCACAGTTCACAAAGTGCATATTTTTCTAAGAGTTTTATGAAAGATCAAAGAGTCAATTAAATTTTAAAATTCTTATATTTAATTTATAACAAGATTTTTTTTTTTGCATTTTGACTTAGTTTAAGAAAGAACAATTTCTGGTTAACCTATGACCTTGGATCACTTATATTTTCACAAAAAATATTTTAACACTATTCTCTATTTTCAAAATGTGTTTTCAAAATACTAAGATTTGATTTCTTTCTTTATGGATTTTGTGGGTGTAATCCGCTAAAACAATCAGGAGACAAAACTCCTCCTCTAGGGGAAACTTAGAGGTTTAATGGCTTGTTGCACATGCTCAGTGCAATCGCGTCACCTGCGAAAATGATGTAATAATTTCTTTAGTTTTTTTTTGTTTTTGTTTTGCTCGGGATGGGCAAAAGATAAGTATGGGGGTGTGATTAGTCTCTAATTTTGCATAACTTTCATCACATTCTCATATTTATTTAATAATAAATTCTGCTAATAATACCTTACTTTCTTGATTCTAGGTCCATGGTGTGTAATGAAGAAAAAGACCCTAAATCACCATTTAATTAGTGATTAAAGGCCTATTAAAGATAGCCATTGACCTAGAGAACTGATTCTGTAAAAATAGGGGCTGCAAAGACGAAACCGGGCACAGAGCCTGACAGGGGACAGACGGGACCGCGCGCGGCTCGAAGCGCCGTGCGCGCGGCCACCGTATGGCCACGGCGCGCGCCGATTCGGGCCAGGGTTTGTCCCCTGGCCCCATGTTCCCCTGGTGGCTATAAATACTCCCCTTGGGTTCCAGAGTTGAAGATATGCAGAGTTTTAGGAGTAGTTTCATTTCCATTTTGTAGTTTAGGGTAGTGTGTGTAGTTTTTCTTCTTCTTCCTCCCTTGTATTTTCCATTTCTTGTAGATCTTATATTAGGGAGAGAGAGTGGTACATGTTGGAAAGCAAGAGTGTTTGTAATAGAAGGTAACAATCTATGAAAGGTGCTCACTTATCTTATCTTTATTTTCTTCTCTCTAATCTCTTTTACATGTGTAGCTAGTCTTTTCTTTCATGGAAACTAACTACTAACCGCCAACTTGCTAACTTCTTTTATGATAATCCACATGAATCTAATAGCCTCGTGTTGGCTTTGCTCTTGCAAGAGCTATTGATGGCTCATGATGATGGATCTAACACTCTAACTTCCTAACCACTGACAAGCTAACATTACTTTACTTCATGCTTGCTCTCATCGAGTTAAAGTGTAGCTTGAACTTGTTTTGTAGAGTTGGATTGTGATGAGTTACATATGGGTTATGCTTTGAATCGCTCTTGAACCAAGGACTAGTGATGGCCAATGATACATGTGAGGCAACTATCACAAAGAGGTTAGCGTGTTGGTGGAGTCATTAGTAGTTAGTAGCCATGAGTTTTCTTTCTCTTTCACTTGTTTTAGAAATATATAAAACTACAAAAACCATTCTTTTCCATGTTTCCCACTTCTTCGTATTTCACCGTACCTCTCTTTTCATTCTTTACTTTCTTTTCTTTTCATTCTTTAAAACTTTGAAGAATCTTTAACAAACACGTGAACCAACCGGTAAAGCTTCTATCTCCTCCCATCCTTGTGGATTCGACTCGTTTTAGCCTCTATGCTATAACGAAAGTATCGAGGAAGTCAAAGCACACACACTTAAAATCTTAACTTCAAAACATACACTTTTTGTGCGCGGTTTTCCCCCAATCATCCCTCCTCCCCATCATAGCCCTTCCTCCATAAACGCACACTCGCATATATATATTCAAATATACATATATAATGCATATACGAATATACGTACATACATATAGCTTTTTCCTCTTCCCCATCGACCAACCTTCCTCCATACTATGCAATGCACACATGTATGATGAAGAAACACATCGTATAGCACATTAATATCAACAAATAGTCAAGTTCACTTTTTCCGGTTTATCAATTTAGTTTCATAATTCACACCTATATTTGCTTTATATATATATATATATATATATATATATATATATATATATATATATATATATATATATATATATATATATATATATATATAGAGAGAGAGAGAGAGATAGAGATAGACTTGTGTCCTTTCAAAAGGATTTGAGTCTGAATCCTTCCAACTCAAATACAACTCTCCGACGTTCGAATACAAGATCATTCAGTTGAAATTGATCTATATTATTTCAAATATCTATAAACCAAAAGTCAAGTATTTTGAATACATTTTTGTCCATGCATCGAGTAGGAGAAAAACAAATGGCCAAAATAGTGAGTTTGTTAGTTTAATGGTGTAGAACATTTGAAACCTAACAAAAATTGATTTGTAAGGGTTTTTAAATGTTTAGATCATAATCAAATGACCGGATCGAGAATTTTATGTCAAAGACATAGGTTTAACCTACTCACTATTTTCGGCCGTCCATTTTGCGCCGCTTAATGGATGGGCAAAAGGTATCCAAAACACTTGATTTTTGGTTTATACATACTTGGAATAATATATAACAACTTCAACTGAGTGGATCTTGTATTCGAATGTCAGATGATTGTATTTGAGTTAGAAGGATTTGATCACAAATCTTTTTGGAAGGACACAAGTCTATATACACACACACAAAGAGAAGAGAGTTGAGCTGGGCTACTTTCAGAAGTATCAAGAATGTCGATACTCTCACTTTGATTTGACTGATACACTACCCATATACAAGATCCAAACCGTTGGATGTGATTTACTAACTATAAACTAGTTAGAAATAAAATTTCACAGATTTTCATTATCATTTTCCGTTCATCAAAGTGGTCTCAAAGTTAAGCAGATTTAGGTCTCTAAAAATTGTCGATTTTTTAATCACTTTGATGAACAGGTAAATGATAACGAAAATCTGTGAAATTTTGTTTCTAACTAGGTTATAATTAGCAGATCACATCCAACGATTTGGCTATTACATATTGACGGCGTATCAATGAAATCAAAGTGAGAGTATCGATAATCTTAATACTTCCGAAAGTAGCCTAGCTCCACACTCTCTCTCTCTCTCTCTCTCTCTCTCTCTCTCTCTATATATATATATATATATATATATATATATATATATATATATATATATATATATATATATAGAGAGAGAGAGAGAGAGAATAGACTTGTGTCATTTCGAAAAGATTCGAGGATGAATCCTTCCCACTCAAATACCAATATCTGACATTCGATTATAAGATCCATTCTGTTGAAGTTAATCTATATTATTTCAAATATTTATAAACCAAAAAATCAAGTGTTTTGAATACTTTTTGCCTATGCATCAAGTAGGAGGAAAATTGATGGCCTAAATAGTGAGTTGGTTAGTTTAACGGTGTAGAACACTAGAAACCTAACAAAAATTAATTTGTAGGGGTTTTAAATTTTTAGATCATAATCAAATGGCCGGATCGAGAATTTGTATGTCTAATGACATAGATATAACTAACTCACTACTTTCGGTCGTCCATTTTGCGTCGCTTGATGGATTGAAAAAAAGTTTTCAAAACACTTAATTTTTGATTTATAGATGCTTGAAATAATATAGATCAACTTCAACAGAGTGGATCTTGTAATCAAATGTCGGAGGGTTGAATTTGAGTGGGAAGGATTCAAGCTCAAATTCCTTTGGAAGGACGCAAGTCTGTATATATATATATATATATATATATATATATCACTAATATTATTTTTATACCACATTTTCTCATTTGGGTTTATTAATGTATTCAATTCTACTTCTCAAGCTTTCAGTTCACTAACGACTCGGTAATAGACTTACGATTCTTTATTTATCGATATCGATCAATTAAGTCAACCTTTACTAGTCATATAATTTTCACCATATTCTCGGTCAATATCTCTCTGTGTATGTGTGGGGGGGGGGGGGAATGATCATATGAGAACGATTCTCAAATTAAACTTCGTGAGAACTCCAGGTGGGCCATCTCATGAATAATCCAAACCGTTCATCTTGATCTACATACTCTAATTAGGCTAACCACAAAAAATTAAGCGATTGCAAACCTTTTTACCCGTGTATTAAGCGATCACAAAAAATATGTTATATTATCTATAGAAAAAAGATGTCATTTGATGCATTGATAAAATGGTTTGGAATCGCTTGATTTTTCATGATTAGTCTAACAGTTCAGATCATCCATGAAATAGCCCACCGTGAGTTCTCACGAAGCTTGATTTGAGAACCATTCTCATAGGATCATCTCCACACACACACATACGCACACATATATCAAGCTATATAATTTGCTTCAATTTGAGAATCTAGATCATGAAATGAGCCGAGCGTTCTCTGATATCATAATTAAGAGTTTACACAATTTATAATTTGATTATCAAGCTATACTCAATTAATATTATAGTTAGCTAGCTTTCATAATTAGTATTATAATTAGTTAGCTTCCATAATTATTATTATAATTAACTAGATTTCACAATTAATACTAAAATTAATCAAGTTTTCATAGAATACGTGAAATAAAATTATTAAATCTAATCACTAAATTAAGCGAGAACAAGAGGAAAACTTTACTTATTCTCAGTTCGGTGATTTTTTTTATATCAATGAAGCTCACGCAATCGTCGTGACAATTTTTATTTAATTATGTGTGTGTGTGTGAATTTCGTTTCAACCACCTACGTCAAACCGTAATTAGAAAAAAAAACTCACTCATAAAATTTAATTCACTTCAGCCACCACTTTTTTTAAAGAAAAGACGTGTGCCTATATGTCAAGCGCAGAAGCGATGTTAAGCACGCTTTAGAGCGGTGAAAAAGACTTAAATGTCTCCACTATTAAGCTAAAATTGCGACTATGATCGCAGTCCTCACAAAATGCCTTATTTCTAAGTCTTTATAAGGACTGCAATCATGATTACAATCTTCACAAAAATACCCTACTTCTGAGTCTTTATTAAAACTGCGACCATGAACGCAGTCCTCATAAAAATGTCATTTTTCTTAGACTTTATAGGGTTCGATCATGATCGCAATTCTCTTTATTAGGACTGCGACCATGATAACAGTCCTCACAATAATGCCATATTTTTGAATCTTTAAAGGACTGTGATCATGATCATAGTCCTCACAAATATGTCTTATTTTGAGTCTTTATTACGATTATGATCATGATCACAGATATCAAAAAAATGCCCTATTTTGAATCTAACTCTCTTCCTGTTATATGATCGATTCAATTGATCCCCTCTATTATTTCGAGATCGAGAAATCCACGGTGCTGAAGTCGCTCGCGGTGAGACTCACCTGCAATGAAAAGCATGCTTCCTTTAGGCCAAGCAGTGAAGAATAGTGTCTAGATCTGAGAAAGAGTAAAAAGAGAAATAAAATTATATGGGAATAAGGGTCCAATCTGTCTTATTGCTTTTTGCTAGGTGAATAAGCTAAGGCCAAACAGATTATGAAGCTGGGTTTTTCCTAATTATGTTAAGAAATAGGTGGCTGTCGTTAATTTTTCCTATGTATATATATAAATTAGGATTTGCATATAACTGTTAATCAAAAATATTTAAATAAAAAAAGAAGGGTGTACTAATTTTACCTCTAAAAGTGATTAATTTATAATTAATTAATCACCAAAGATATCACCAAACACCCACTCATCTTCTTCTTGCTCACCACACACACTCCCTCCTCTTCTTCTAACTCACGCACACTCTGTTGAGCTCAGGTCGTGCTCAAGTCCACCTCAGTTCCTCGGGTTGAGCTCGGATCGAGCTCGAGTCACCTCAAGTCTTTGCGGACCCAAATGGAAGAGAAAAGAAGAGAAAAGAAGAAGAAAAGAAGAAGAAAAGAAAGAGAAAAGAAAAGAAAAGGAAAGTAAGAAAAGAAAAAAATTATTTGATGAGGATTTATGGAGGAAAGAGAGGAATTTGGGAGTTTTTCATTTGAGAAAAAAATGAGAGAGGGAGGTGGAGAATTTTGGATAATTATTGACGTGAGAGAGATAAGTATGAATGTGAGATTTTTGGGGATTTTTTTCTTTATATAACAAAACTCTAGAAAACACACTCTCCCCCCCCCCCCCCCCCAATTCATTTATAATATTTCATACACACTTGTATTTATTTGTTCTCACCTTACATACATATTAAAATACTCTAAAATTTAAACATAATTAATTATTCACTAACTAAGTAATTGAATTATCATCTCTAATCATTCTTTATATTCAATATAATCCAATAATTTAAATTTTAATTTAGAATTAAATAATTCAAGCTTAATACTTATCTATATTTCACATCCAAATGTCATGAGATAAGCTTACCTAAAAGCCACCTTTCATGACACAACAGTTTAACAAATCTTCTTCCTCATAGGTGGGAACAATCATTCCAACAATGCATTGCACTCATGCAAAGCATACCATCACATAAAACTAAAATAATTTTTCTTTTACTATAGCTAGAAGGCAGTTGACAGGTGTTAATAGTATATAGTTTCAGAGAAGATCAGCAAGTCTCTTAAAGTGCACTTGTCTTGAGTTTCGTTGCAGCAAGTAGAGCTGACCCAGGTGGCAAATCAGAACGTAATCTACTATTAGATTTTAATTTGAGGAAGGCAAGATGAGGCTGCAACTATCAAGAAGATGCCAACTCAGGGTCTGTTTGGCTGTCGTAACTGGCCGTAATTCGTAGTTATAATTGGTAAAGTCTTTTACAATTGTAAATGAGTTACATATATGTAAATTTTACGGTATTTGATTGGTAATATAAAATTGTAAAGTAGAAAAGTGTATTATACTTTACAGTGTTTGGTTGTCGTAATGTATAAGTCGTAAGTGAAAAAATTGACCACAAAATTAACTATTTGGTGATTTTAAAAGTTTTAATACTGCAAGTAAATATTAAAAAAGTTAAATATTAAAAAATTTTAATATTAATATAAAAAATATTACAAATTTGTATGACCACAAAATTAACTGTAACTGGGCTGTAAGTGAGTGGTAACTGGGTTGCAAGTGAGTGTTAGTTGAATTATGTAAGTCTTTTACGAATTACGGTTCAAACAAACGCCGTAGTTGTAACTGGGTAGTAAGTCATTTACGAATTACGGTGTTTTACGCGAAACAAACGGCCCCTCAATACAAGCCAGAGGACAATACATTTTTAACCATTTCAAAATTTGCCTTGTATGGATAGGGGTTGACTCCACCAAACTCTTTAAGTTGCCTTGCATGACTGAGTCAACTCTTTAGGTGTAGGGAGCCAATTGGGTCAAGAGATATTGGGCAAGAAAAACTTTGTTCATGGGGTTATTAATATATACATTTTAGGAGAATATATACAATTTGTGAAGCTCCTTTATGTTGAGTGAGAGTTTGGTTTTTTTTTTTTTTTTTTTTTTTTTTTTCCCCTCTAATTAACTCAACCATCAATGAGATTCACCGGCGACTTTCGAAGAGCAAATCCTGAGTCTGGCCGGGGCCACATCGGGAGAAGAAGAAATATCCGCAAGACGGTATTCAAACCCGTGATCGTGGAGAGCATTGTGCTCTAAGTGGCCCAGGTTAACTAATTGAACAACCGCGGGGGCGAGTGAGAGTTTGTTGAGTAGGTAAATTTTCATATGGATTCAAAAAGTAGGACATTTTAGGTACAAATCCATTGTCCTTCAGATCATCAGAATCAGATTTGTTATGAAGCATAACAAAGTTGGGAGGGTGACATGGAAAGATTCATGTGGTTGAAATCTGACCAAGTTTTTATTCTTATCTGTAATCTTTTATTATTATAATGAGAGTTTTTCTAGCAAGCTACTTGCTCCAAACTAATTCAATATCGAAACAATTAAAAAAAAACCTTACATACCAAAATAAGATATTTGCACGTGTTTAGGAATCCAACCCAATTGATTGAAGAACACACTTCAAGTTGTACCTCAAAAAAAAATTATTAATGGTGCAAGATAATTTGAACAATGATAATAACATCCAGCACAGATGTCAATAAATATACTTGTTCCCCATTACTCCCAAATGCACCAAACAATCAGAAAGAAAATTTTACATATCCTTCCCCATGACTCATAATTTCTTGAACTTCTACATTACCAACAAGACCAGTGGTACCACATACACTCTCCCCTCCCTTCTGCTTCGTTCTCCTGCTGACCTATTTTGACAGCAGCCAATGCCAAGCTTTCTGATGACTGTCCTCTGCAGCTGGCCTTCGCTGGCTTGGTCTTCGTTGTCTAGATGGTCAGTAGTAGGTTTGGTGGCTGGAAGGAGCGAGACTCGGCAAAGGGGGCAGGTGGTGCGGGCGGCAAGCCAGCGGTCGATGCAATCAATATGAAGGCGTGCCCACAAGAGGATATTCTTTGCAGCCGCTAGTGATTAGTAATCCCCTAAACATACAGAGCATCTGGAAATACAAACGAAACTTTTATTCAGCTGTGTGAAAATTGAGCATGAAAATTTAGCAAGTTTGGAGAAAGAGCAAGTATCTACATAGGCACCGACATATCTGATCCCTTCAAAATGCCTACATCGCGTATAAATTTGATAGCGAGATTAATAATGAGCAAATAACAATCTAAAGTATTCGGTTCAAATAAAAAAAAAACACCCCGCAATTTACAACAGAAAATAACCACATTCATATATTAGTTCCAACACTTAAGAAGCACATACACTTCAAATGTAGAAATGTATAGTGCAAGACATGCGTATTAGACATGACACTTATATTTTCTATGTACTTCTTAAAATTTGTTGTGTGTCACTGTGTTATGCATATCGTGCCAGTGTCAGCGTGTTGTGCATATCGTGCTTGTGTCAGCATATCAATCTGTGTGCAACGTAGCCCAGCACTTATATCCAAAGTTTGAACAAAGGATTGAAAATAAGGTAGCCTGAAACTATAGCAAAATATAAATACTTCAACTATTCTTAAATGGCAATTGCACCATCATTCACTTGATGCTGGATTGCTTGGAATATCTTTTGTTTTAGAAAAGATAAAAGAAATTTGGATAGGGAAGTAGGTAAGGATCTAAATTTTGATGGGGACACAACAAATTAATGAATTTCTGAAGGGTATCGAAACTAAAGCTGTCCTTTTTTACTTATCCTAGGGGGCTTTATATAGGCTTCTATTGGTAGAAGGACATTTGACTTGTGAGAAGAGAATGGTCAAGATGATAAAGTCAGCATTGATATATGGATAATACTTGTAGTATGTGACTGATCATATTAGAATTTTAATTTAACAAATGAAAACAAAGCCCATGGGCACATTTGGTCAATTAATAATTACGAGCATTAGAGAAATAATGTTTTCAGATAACAAATGATGCCCCATTGAGGATGTAGGAGTGTCAGAATGTTATCACAATTCTTTACCTCATCAGGATTTTGCATAGATAACTGAAGTATGCGAATATACTAACCTTAATTTGGAGTAAGATTTCAGGATCATGTCAACTAACTGTAGACCAATTAATCCGAATCCATTTCCCAAGCCCACCCCAATACCCCACTGTGTAAATATTTGAAAGTCCATAGCTACTCAGAAGCTTATGCTAAATTAGAATGATCATGTCAAATTAGAGTCAAAATTTTCCATACATGTAGCCTAGGATAGAAGCTTATTGTCTCAAAATATTGGGACAAGTATAACAGAACTATCATTTAAAATGTGTCACAAACATTTGTTAGCTCTGTTTTCTAGTCTAGTTCTGAACTGGTTCACAAAATTTTTGGGCATCTTCAAGAAAATTCTTAATATACCCGGCTTTTATCCTCTAAGCACGTTATGAGGTTCCATAATGTGTGATTTCTAAACTATTCGGAAAGTTTTTTTTGCTGAGCTACTTAGGTATACTTGACGTAGATTCTCAATATTAAAAATGTTTCCTCAAGTTGGGTTCATAATCAGCAGGAAAATAATGAAGAAAATGTGAACTTCGCAAATGAGTGATTCATAGCTAAAAAGGGAACTCTTTTGTAACCCCTCCTTGGCAACTTGTTGCTCAATTTTAGAACTTCTCATTAAATGAAACATGTTAAAAATAGGCCTAAACCAGTAAGTTCTTGATCATGCATCCAAGTGGCAACTCTACATCAAGCTATTATAGAGTGTCCATATCACGAGATTGTCCTGGACCAAAGAAACGAACAAGGAGAGGAATCGGGGCGAGACATCTTATGATATCCTTGTGAATGCTATACTTTCTGCTTCATTTGAACCTGCTACCCCCAAATCAAGATATTTCCTAGCAAATGATATCTGAATAACGCTCTACAGTGTCTCTCCAAGTGATTTGCTATGAAGTATGAAATATGAACACATGTCAAGGTAGCAGAAATTCTCCATCAAATAACTGTACTACAAAAGCTGACATACCATCGGCTACTTGCATGCTTAAACTGTTGGAAAGAGAGATGTTATTGCTGAGGAAGTTGACATGGATCGTCGAGGGGTCGTGAGTGATCGCCGAGGAAGTCGATGACGAAAGGACGAAGGAAACAGCAGAAGAAAACAGCAGCAGCATCAGGAATCAGAAGTTCCGGTCGACCGGCCCGGTCGACCGCCGCAGTGTCAGAAGTTCGGTCGACCGGCCGGTCGACTGACGTGCACAACATGCACGGGGTTGGAGCTCGGTCGACCGCCCGGTTGACTGACTGAAAGTACCCAACTCTCTGTTGGGCACCCGGTCGACCGACCGGTCGACCGGTGGAAGAGGTCGGTCGACCACCCTGTCGACCGACAAGCAGGTGCGGGCTACGATTGCAGGTTTAGAAGCCTGTTTGTATTTAAAGGGCTGTGGCTATTTTCTAGGGTTAAGATTCTGAATGCTGAAAATTCTGGAGCTCTCTTGAGATTAGAGAAGCTGCTAGCATTGTAATCCTCTTCCAAAAGTAAAAACCTCTCTTTTGATTGTCCCGGGAACGTAGGCATTGAGGCCGAACCTCGTCATATTGTTTGTTTGCGTGTGTTCTTTCTCTGGTGTTTGTTTTTGTGCTGTTTGGGATTGTTCTTCTTGCTTGGGAGATTCAGGGGATCCTCTTCAGGGTTGTTGTCGCTTGCACAACAAGTGGTATCAGAGCATCCCAGGTTTCGCTTGGGATTTTTCTGGAGATTCGGAGGCTTCAAGATCTAATTCGGTGGAGATCGTGTGTCGATCTCAGATCAGAGGTAGTTGTGTTCGTGGGATCGTGTGTCGATCTCAGAGGGACGCCAGGAGTGCTCAAGGAATCGTTGGTGGAGTAGATCCGGTGAGAAACTCAATTTAGGGTTTCGGGGAAAGGTAAAAATCCAATTTTTATTGAAGTAGTGATCTATTTCCAGTTGGTTGATTTTCCGCATAGATAGAGGATCAAGTAATCTCAATGGTAGAAGAAATTGCTTCGGTTAAGACCATGAATCCTCACCCAAGGATTGATGTAGTCAAGTTCAATGGCACAAATAATTTCGGGATGTGGAGATGTGAGGTTATGGATGCCCTGAATGCATCGAACCTCGAGGATACTCTCCTACTGGAGAAGAAGAGGAGCACGATCACTGATGAAGAGTGGGCAAAGATGAACAGGTCAGCGTGTGGGTTGATTCGTTCATGTTTATCGCAAGACATAAAATATCTTACACAACATGAGACGTCAGCTAAGCATCTGTGGGAAACTCTTGAGAAGAAATATCTGACGAAGACTGTCGAGTCAAGATTGTAGCTTAAGATTAAGCTGTACAGGTTTCAGATGAAGAAGGGGAGCACAGTGAATGAGCATATCAACCGATACACGAAGCTTCTTACAGATTTGGTGAACGTGGATGTCAAGGTAGAAGAGGAATACAAGGCGATCATCTTCCTAAATTCACTCCCGGAGGAAGAGTATGGGACATTCACACTGACCTTTATCAATAGTAGGCAGACTTTGGACTACCATGAGGTGTCGTCTGCACTGACAAGTTATGAGACGAGAAAGGGAGACATCCTTCTCAGTCAAGCTCATCGGCGGAGGCACTTGAAGTAAGAGGCAGGGGTTCATCGAGGAAGGGTAAGGAAGAAAGGGGAAGATCGAAGTCCAGATCAGGCTATAGAAATCTGAAAAGAAATCAGTGTGCTTTGTGCAAGAAACTAGGACACTGGAAAGCGGAATGCCCGAAGGCCAAAGGTAAGAAGGTAGAGTCAAAGACCGAGGCGAATCTCGCATGGGCGGATAGATCGGATGATAACTCATCAGTGTTCTCTCTCTCGGTTACTACCCCTACTATTTGTAACTCAGATAGTACTGAGTGGATCTTGGATAGCGGAGCCACCTATCATGTGTGCCTGAACAGGGTCTGGTTTTCTAGCTTTAAGAAGCTGGATGGATGTAACACGGTCATGGGGGATGACCATCCGTGTAATATAAAAGGGATGGGTACAGTCAGTATCAAGATGGATGATGGGATAGTTCGAGAGTTGAAGGAGGTGAGGTATGTACCTTAGCTCAAAAGGAATCTTATCTCAGTTGGCACTTTGGAAGCATCGGGTATGGTGATATCTATTCGAGATGGCGATCTCAGGATGATCAAGGGCTCGATGGTAGTGATGAAGGGCGTCCGCCGAGGCAATCTCTACTACTTGAAGGGTAGTACGATTACAGATCAGGTGGAGACTTCAAGTTCCTCAGATGATGGTGGCCCGGAGGTCTGGCAGGGAAAGGTCAGACAGGAAGAAGAAAAGTCTTTGCGAGCTCCTGCAAAGATGGAATCGCTGGAAGGTGCTGCTACCTACAAGTTGGAAGGTGGACACAGCGTTCTGGACAAAAAGAAGGTGAGATTCAGCACCAGTACTCACCACAATGAAGGTCTTCTTGATTGTGTTCACGTGTGCATTTGGGGACCTGCTAAACAGCATCGCTTGGAGTCACAGGTACTTTGTCTCGTTTATTGATTGTTCATCTAGGCAGTTTTGGATATATCCCATGAGACAAAGGGGTGAAGCCCTAAATGTGTTGGTGAAGTGGAGAGGAAGAATGGAGAGGCAGATAGGTAGGAAGATAAAGGAGCTTCATATTGGTAATGTTGGAAAAGACATGAACCAATTCCTACGATTTGGCTAGAACACACCGAATTATAACTCACTTCACAACAGGTACAGATGGGTTGGCTAAAGATGTAGTCCGTTCCTTGCTGGAGGAGGTTCGGCGGTTGTTGTCTAATGCAGGATTAGACAAGTCGTTTTGGGCTGAGGCGACTGAGTATGCTAGCCATCTTATGAATAGATCGACTGCGATAGGAGGTAAAGCTCCATTAGAAATTTGGTCTAGGAAATCTGCTCAAGATCATGGTGTGTTGCGGGAGTTTGGAAGTCCGACCTACTTCAGTGCCAAGAATGGCAAAGTAAATCCGCGAGCAAAGAGGTTTGTCTATTTGGGCGTCAAGAGGAACAGCTACAGGTTGTGGGACCCCGAAGACAAAAAGATCGTGATGAGCAGGAATGTCACATTTGGAGAGACTTCAATGTTGAAGTCCACCGTCTCTCAGCAGGTGGAGAGGACGGAGACCAAGGGAGGATCGCAGCGGGTGGAGGTTGATGCTACTCCATCATCTCCAGTTGGTTCGGCATTAGAGGAGACTTCATCGGAGGTGACACCGGTGGAGATCATGAAATCAAGGTTGATGCTGAACAGGTTGAAGACACTGCTAAGGATGTCGAGTTGTTTATAGTTATTGGAACAAAGGTGAAACCACACTTGTGGGGAAAGAAGCATGAATCTCAAGCTTGTGATCGTGATAAGATGAAGTTGAAGGCCGTTGTTCTTCATGATGGTCGAGAAGAGGTTCAGATAACTCAGTCAGACAAGTTCACTGCTGCAAATACAGGTACCAGTGTTTGAGCTTGATGAAGCTCATTATCAATGAACTATGGTTGGCTTGATCCTTTTGGGCAAAGGTACGTAGGCAGCCGTAACGGCGCAGCCATTTGGTGATGCAACTCTTATGAAGCTATTTGGGTTCTCGAGAAGCTGGTATGGATCTTCACGTAGAGGTGAAGAGTTGTGGCCGATGGAACTTCACGTAGAGGTAGAGAGGCTTCACGTAGAGGTGAAGTGTTGTGGCCAGTTGACTTCACGTGGTGGTGAGGTGTTGTGATATCGATGAACATGTTGATCTTCCGGTGAGAAGATGTTGAGCTTGCATAAGGAGGGGTGTGCATCCAGTTGAAGCCGATGATGTTTTGTGTGCTCTACATAGACTTGGTGGACCGTCAGTGGAAGACAGGAAGAATAGACAGAGCTAGTCAGTTGGAGAGTCAGTGTTGACTCGTGAGGAAGTCTTCATGAGGTCGTGAAGTTGTGGAGTAGAAGCCACAGTTTGGTGATCGGCATGTATGAAAATTCTCCTAAGGTGAAGTGCAGGGAAGGCATGTTCGATGTTTTCCAGTGGACAGCTGAGCTAAAGATTCCAAGCCGAGATCGTGTGTCGATTTCACAGAGATCGTGTGTCGATTTCGTCCAGTGCGCGCAAGCCGAGATCGTGTGTCGATTTCGCCCGGTGATAGACTGGGGTATGTTGGAGATCGGCTCAGATTTTGAAAAAAATTTCGCCGAGGTGGAGAATTGTTGGAAAGAGAGATGTTATTGCTGAGGAAGTTGACATGGATCGTCGAGGGGTCGTCGAGTGATTGCCGAGGAAGTCGATGACGAAAGGACGAAGGAAACAGCAGAAGAAATAGCAGCAGCAGCAGGAATCAGAAGTTCCGGTCGACCGGCCCGGTCGACCGCCCGCAGTATCAGAAGTTCGGTCGACCGGCCGGTCGACCGACGTGCAAAACATGCACGGGGTTGGAGCTCGGTCGACCGCCCGGTCGACCGACTGAAAGTACCCAACTCTCTGTTGGGCACCCGGTCGATCGGTGGAAGAGGTCGGTCGACCGCCCGGTCGACCGACAAGCGGGTGCGGGCTGCGATTGCAGGTTTAGAAACCTGTTTGTATTTAAAGGGTTGTGGCTATTTTCTAGGGTTAAGATTCTGAATGCTGAAAATTCTGGAGCTCTCTTGAGATTAGAGAAGCTGCTAGTGTTGTAATCTTCTTCCAAAAGTAAAAACCTCTCTTTTGATTGTCCCGGGGACGTAGGCATTGAGGCCGAACCTCGTCAGATTGTTTGTTTGCGTGTGTTCTTTCTCTGGTATTTGTTTTTGTGCTGTTTGGGATTGTTCTTCTTACTTGGGAGATTCAGGGGATCCTCTTCAGGGTTGTTGTCGCTAGCACAACATAGACGAGTAATTGGGCAGTTTCCCCTAAACGTGGCTTCCCCTGTCTAATCATTCTTTGAGGGTCTCCAATCCTAGTGATGGGATGCACAAAAGTATATGTAGCAGAATCAAGGACAACAGGAGTAATTGGGCGGTCGTCACTTAACTCCCAAGTAACGTAAACACTCTCTCACCCTTGACTACACTACACTAGCAGACAAGCATTGTCAAGAAAGAATCACAAAGACAATAGTAAGGAACTCCTGCATCACTAGAACCTGACCTTCAAACAGTTACGTATTTATCATGAATCTACACCTCACCCAAATGCGAAATAAACCTGGTGCACAATAGAAGGCGGAACTATTAGGATGTCTAGAGGAGTGAGGATTACGCCCTGTGAAGAGATGATGGGTGGTTCGTATAGGCTCATACAGAGTTTCGAGACAGGTTGAACTTCAATACCATCCCAGACGAACAGTACAAGTAGAGGAGGACAGCAGATGTGTTTTTACTGTAGGATATAGGTTGAATATGAAGAACATAACAATATAGGCTACAGGTTTTTTGGATGGCAGTAATCTCTTTGTTTATATTAGAAATGTGGGGTTACATTGCAATGCGTAGCCGTGATCTGTACGAAGGAACCAGGGTACAGGTCATAGTGGAGCCTTGTGGACAGAAAATTAAGGTGTTTGCAGGATTAACACCATCAAGGGTATTGCTTAGGATGCGCGGAAAAATCCAACCCAAGGTGGATATTATTGAGATAGTGTTTTGTGTTATGCTAGACTACACAAATTACCGGGTTAATAGAGGATTTTGATTAGGTTTAGATCCATGATGCCTTCAGAGGTGTTTTGGTAATTAAGGACTAGTTTTAGGACCCTAGAATTCCCTACTTATCTTTGTTCTTGTGACTCTTGGTTGTATGGTTGAAATTGTTTGACTACTAGTTGTGTAGTGATGGAGAGAGAACTTATATCTTGAAATTGATTCTCTCAATTACTCTTAACCTTGATTTTCCTCTATGTTTGTGTGCATTCATCCCTAGCAAATAGAATTTGATGGGAAACAATTCAAAGGAGGAATTAGATTTCTCTATTCCTTACTAATTCTGACTGGGTCTTAGATTCCTCGATTCTTTTTTTTCTTACATTGCTTGGAGTTAAGTGATAGCAAAATGCCAATTTTTGAGGCTAAGAAACTGCAGCCACCAATTTTGTAAACTAAACCTACAAAATTTCGAGGTTATATCTGCAGTTTTTTAAACCGCAAATGCTAACCGAATAGGCCTCATATTGACATTTTGGAGTTACAGTGGATTAACTCTAGAAAATTGTAGTTAAGAAATGCAAACAGAAACAGGCCCTTACAATCTAAACTTTATAAATCCAACTGTGTTTCTTTAAATGAACTTCTGCTGTGGGACAGTCTGTTTCAATAGGTCCCCACATCTCAAGCTCAAGCCATCATGGGGATTAAAGCCTGAACCGCCACCGGAGCTGTGCGCATGTAGATGGCCTAGTTGCGTGCTTGCTTACAGAGGGGTCAGACCTTCACCAGACAGCACCATGACAGTCATTCAGTCAGCTGAGAGTAACTTCGGAAACAATTCTGCATTGACTGCCATATTGGGTAGGATTCTGCATTTTTCCCAGATGTACACGTATTTTTGCTTCCTCTTCTATTATAAGGTCAAGCTTAGTTCGCGTCATTCTAGTCTTAGGGATAGAGTTCTATGATGTTATGGTTTATCTTCTTTTTGCTATTCAAAGTCCCTGAGGCACCATCGCTAGCATCTTGAGTTGTTGAGACATTATCTTTTAGTTTATCCTAATGTCAGGCATTAGAGTTCTCTTGCTTGTAAATTTTTGTGCTTTTTATTATAAGAGCGAAGTTAAATTCCTGTTTCCTTGCATCTCGGGGTACTTTTAAGAGATGGGTTAACTATGTTTAAAAAAAGAGAGATTGGTTAAGAAAAAGTTTCCATGCGCTTAAAACCTCCACATTAGATGTCCTGCTCTATCTTCAGTCCCAAAAAAACTCCAACTTATATCAATTTATTGCTTGAATGCTTCTATTACCTATCAAAATGTGTAGCAGTTCCTGCACATCCATTTATCAGACGAGTTGAAGAAAATTTTGACAGGGAATATACCTTTGCACCTGAACAGAATTATCAAATAGTAAAACCAGTTTGTGCAGGCAATGACAAACACTCCAATTGCTCCTATACTTGAATGGTAACAATTTTACTTATACAAGTCACATAGTTTAAATTCAATGAGAATAACCAACATATTCTCTGAGGATAATTTAGCTTCTATTACCTACACACCTGCAGAGCTCTTCCATGAAATAAGTCTAAAAAAAACAAGTGTTAGACATGCTATTTTTAGATAATAAACCGACAACAATGTCAAACAAATACCAATGCCTTTACCACCCCCCCCCCCCCCCCCCCCCCACACACACACACCACCACCACCACCAAAACACTTTGTATATCAAAGATTTTGATTATACGTTCAAGCTTCTTTGTAAAGAACCTATAATCAAGCTTTAAGAACTGAAAGCTCTCAAGCTGAGCTAATAAAAGAATAAACATCAAGCATAAAAATGACCTCATATGGCTGGACACATTCACCAAATTGAAATGAATTGATTGTATATAGCTTACCAAATACAATAAAATCCTCAACTTTAGGAACAATGATTAAAATTTCAAAGCAGCACTCCCTAAGCATTTCATAATGACAAGATGAACAGTATTGAAACTCACTGTATCTTCTGGTCAAGAAGCAATGAAGCATTCCTTGAACAATGTTCATCTTTCCCAGAATGATATTTTTTTATCACATAAATAAGTTTAGAAAAGAAAAAGATGAAATCTGAATAAAAAGCATATCAGCTAACCCGTTCTGATTTTAGGCAAGTGTTTACATGACAACCTAAATGTACCATGGATAAATGTATAAAACACGATTCTACATCATAAGGGATAAAGATTTACAAAATTGAAGATTAGCATCGACCGGGTCTTTTCAGAGTGATTATGTACATGATTCTGTAACTAGGTCTGCTCATAGTGATTATGTACATAATTACGTAACAGATATATGGCCTTCCACTACTAATAAAATCTAAAATGGGTAGAAACTCAGCCAAACAGACGACTAATAATCACAGATTAGCACCATTATTCAAGAGATTTCCAAGCAAGATAAAATTTTAGGTCAAAAGGTCAACATAATGTTAGAACAAAATTTTACAAGTAGATGTCAGCATGATTTCAATCCTATAAATAATCTAGATCCTTGTCCAGCGAAAATATTGGTAAGAAGAAGGACTTGGCGTAAAACGTAGATGGTTAGTGCTCAGGTGAGATAGCAATATTCTTGTTCAAATTCATGCAACAGTGGAAATAACCCTCTTCCCAAATTTGAAGATCATAAATAATTAAAAGAAACTTCGCTTCGGGCGTGTTTGGATTCATGGAAGTGGGAGGAAAATGAGAAGTGGGAAGTGGGAGTGAGAAATGTGGAAGTGTAGTGTAGGAATTGGGATTTATAGAAATAAGTTTTCAGGTGTTTAGTTGTAATGTAGAAGTGTAAGTGGAAAAATATATTGTGTTTTCTTGTGTTTGATTAGTAATGTAGAAGTGGAAGTGAAAAAGTTGACCACAAAATAATATTAAATTAAATATTATTTGTGACATGACATTTTTGAAGTGTAATTAGACTGCAAGTGGGATTTACATGATATCAAAATTTAATGCATTAAGTTACAACTTATTACAAGTAAGATTTGCATGAAAGTGAGAAAATGATAGTGTAAAAGGGAGGTGTAAAGGGAAAAGAGAAAAGGAAAAGGAGTTTTCCCATTTCATATTTCCGGTTCATAACAAACAAGGGAAGTGGGAAATGAGTTTTTCCACTTCCCATTTTCCTCCCACTTCCATGAATCCAAACACGCCCGAAGAGAAAGCCTCAAGGACCCAATTCCTTCTATCAATGTCTAACAAAACCCAAGATGAAACTAACATGATAACATTTAGCAAGAAACAAAATCACAAAAAACTGAAGACGGGAATGATTACCAAACTAATGAGCATAGCTCCATTCACACATCTCAAATCACAATGCTAAACAATTAATGGCAGCACAATCTTCTCACAAGCTACTCACAGTGTTTCTCTGATCAAGAAGCTCTCCTTGAACACGACAACCGGAAGCATCTCCCTCACTTCCTTCTTTATGCCGGAATCTGAGCACTAACTTAAGGAGAACAAATGAAAGGACAATGCATATGAGCACAATATCACTAAAAATACATGAAAATTAAGTGCAAGAAAAGCAAGTACCTACTCTTGGGATCTCTCGCCTGCCAGAATTTGAGGCTCTCATCCTCATAGACTGCCAACTGGACCTCCGCCGCCTCAAATAGAACACATAGAAGAGCAAACAAGAGGATAAAGGTGAAAAAGACTGGCACTGAAAAGATAAAAGCTTGGTAGAGCTTCAGCTCAGGGGAAGCACTTGAACAGCAAGTAGGTTGGTCTGAAGAATTACAAGACATCATCAAAAACTTTAGAAAACGTAAAATTTAAAAATTCTACAACGGTGTGGATTTTATTAACAAACTTAAGACAACTCAGCAACAAATTAACTTTAGAATCTGAAAATTTAAAGAAAATATGAAACATTCAATAAATTACAACAACAACAACAGGCCTTAAAACCCTAGAAACCCATAGAAATGACAGAAAACTTCAAAAATGAAATGCCCGGATAAGGGATGGAAAGAATTTGGATAAAATGTGATTTTTATTTGTGAGGGAAACCAATCATCATAAAAAAAAGAGCAGTTTTTTTTTCGCGTGGGACTGTAAAATTGTCAAAAAGATGATATTTTTATTATATAAGTGAAGTTCGGTAGAAGACAAATGGAGTTAGTGACTCATCAGAGGACTTTATTGATCGGATCTCGAAGAGCAGGGCTTTACTTGTGATCTCACTTGTTCTGAATAATATAAAATAAGGACCTTTTTCAATCAACTGAGAAAGTTGTTGAAATAAAAATTGTTAGCTGTTTGCAAAAAGTTTTGTTTGCGCCTGTAGTTCAAAAAATCCTACCTTTTCTTATTTGAGGGTGTTTGACTATTTTTTTAAATAATATAAATATAATATAAACGGCGAGGAGAAGAGGGAAAAGGAGAGGGAAAAGAAAGAGGGAGAAGATGGGAAAGAGAGGAGGGAAGAGAGAAGAGAGGAGGAAGGGCGGGAGGAGAGCATGCCTCTCTCTATCTGGCTCTCTCTTTGGCTCGCTGTCTTTAGAGGACAGAAACAAAATTGAAGGAGTCACAAGAGAAATTTCACTTCGCTCGATCTGATCACTTCTTTTGCAGTGCTTAAATCAAAACTAAATGTGTGAGTCATCATTACTCCCAAAAAGACATTTTGATTCCGAAACAAAAAAGAATTTTCTCGCAGTATGTTGAGAGATCTCTCAATCTTGTGATCTCTTTGTTGCTAGATAAATGGTTCTTTTTATAGAAAAGATAAATGGTTTTCGCTGACTCTCTCAAATTTTTGTTTCGTTAGTGAAGTACTTCACGAGTTGTCTCATATTACTTTTGCATAATTTGCAAATATTTTCTTATATTTGTACAGTATGGTTGTGTTTTTCTTGTTAGCACAAGAAGAACTAGAAATATGAGGAGGAGGAGTAAGGAGCAAGAGCACAAAATTTCTTTTCTATCAAATTCTTGCTTATTCTTGCTTATTCTTGCTTATTCTTACTTATCTTTTCATTCAAGGATGACAACACTATTTATAGACTCCTAATGACTCTTGAGATTCCACACACATTGGAATTCTACACACAATGACTCTTAAACTTCCTCATAATGACTCTTAGACTTCTTCACAATAACTCTTGGTAATTACAAACTACATAATGCATTTGACCTCTCATCTCCTTAATTAATATTGTATTGGGAACTCCAAGGGACTTTGTTTGAGTTTATCTTTCAACAAATTCCTCCCTTAAACTCAAACATTTTCCATCCTTCATTCCAATCATCTTCTTGCAATTTTCGAATAGCACTGTTGGTAGCGGCTTTGTAAAGATATCTGCCACTTGATCACGACTCGCAACGTGACTCAGTCGCACTTTACCTTTCTTCACATGTTCCCGTATGAAATGGAAACGAACATCTATATGCTTACTCCTTTCATGGTGCACCGGATTCTTTGCCAACTCAATTGCTGATTTGTTGTCAACTCGTATTTCGGTCGCTTCGTTTTGCTGGAGTTTTAGCTCACATAGCAAATTTCTCAGCCAGATTGCGTGGCACACGTACCATGATGCTGTCACATATTCTGCTTCGCATGTTGATAAGGTTACTATTGGCTGCTTCTTTGAGACCCATGTGAAAGCTGTGTCTCCCATATAAAACACATATCCCGATGTGCTTTTTCGATCATCTATATCTCCGCACCAATCACTGTCGGAGTAACCCACCAGTTTGTATTCATGTGTCTCCGAGTAGAATAACCCGAGTGGTACAGTTCCTCGAATGTATCGAAGAATCCTCTTGATAGCCTTCAAATGTGAGTATTTCGGTTCCTCCATGAACCGACTCACTATCCCGACACTATATGCAATATCAGGCCTTGTACATGTGAGATACCATAGGCTCCCAACTAAGCTCCGGTATTTGTTTGCATCCACTCGATCTCCTTCATCAAATTTTGAGAGTTTCGCACCAAGTTCCATCGGTGTTGCTACCGGGTTGCAATCTTCCATCTTGTTTTTCTTCAAAATGTCTTTTGCATACGCCTCTTGGGACACAAATATTCCCGATTTTCCTTGCTTAACCTCAAGACCAAGAAAATACTTCATCAGCCCCAAATCTGTCATCTCGAACTCCCGAGTCATCGCTTCTTTGAAATTTTTTATCATCTCCTCATTATTCCCCATGAATATGAGATCATCAACATAAAGAGCAACAAACAGCAAGTTACCTTTTTCCTTCTTCACATATAATGCATGCTCATGAGGACATTGCATGAACCTGTTCCCTTTGAGGTAGGTGTCGATTCGGGTATTCCATGCTCGCGGCGCTTGCTTCAGCCCATATAGCGCCTTCTTTAACTTCAACACTTTTTTCTCCTTCCCGGCTTTCATGTACCCAGGAGGTTGCTCCACATATACTTCTTCTTCAAGCACACCATTTAAAAATGCTGACTTCACGTCCATCTGATAGATTGGCCACTTGAATTGTGCTGCTTGGGATATAAGAAGCCGAATTGTCTCCATCCTCGCGACTGGAGCAAAGACTTCATCATAATCAATCCCAGCCTTTTGTCTATAGCCTTTTGCTACTAGACGTGCCTTATATCTTTCTATCTCACCTTGGGCATTCATCTTTTTCTTATACACCCATTTTACTCCTATGGGTTGATGTCCTTTCGGCAGCTCCACCAACTCTCAAGTTTCATTTCTTTCAATAGCACTTATTTCTTCATCCATCGCGGCTTGCCATTTCTTATCTCTCACTGCTTCTTCAAAAATGATATTCTCAGCATCCGCTAGAAGACATACCAAGTGTACTTCGCTTGTTGTCTCGTATAGATCTCGCAAGCTTCGCATCTTCGGTTGTCTTGGTTCTTCTTCATCATCAGATGTCGGAGGGCTTGTCTGTTTGATTATCGGTGCAGAGGTTGATTCTTCTATTTCTTCCTCCTGCGTTACCTCTTTTTTGTTGTTCCAATCCCATGCGCTTTCTTCATTCACTTGCACATCTCGGCTTACAACCACCTTTTCTTCGATCGGGTCGAATAACTTGAAAGCTTTTGTCTTCTCGTCATACCCGATGAACACGTACTTCTTACTCTTGTCATCTAGCTTGGTTCTTCTTTGATCCGGTACGTGCGCATAGGCCACACTACCGAATACTCTCAAATGTGATACGGTTGGTTTTCGTCCGCTCCAAGCTTCCTGGGGTGTTTGATCTCCCATCTTCGCATGTGGGCACCGATTTTGCACATACACAGCACATTGCACCGCTTCTGCCCAAAATTCTTTTGGCATGTTTTTGCTCTTCAACATCGACCGAACCATATCAAGAATAGTCCGGTTTTTCCTCTCGGCCACACCATTTTGCTGAGATGAGTATGGTGCAGTCAAGAATCTTCTGATTCCTTGTTCCTCGCAGTAGCTTTTGAAAGCAGTTGACATGTACTCTCCGCCTCTGTCCGATCGTAAGGCCTTGATATAAAGACCAGTTGTCTTCTCTACTTGCATCTTGAATTTCTTGAACACCTCGAATGCCTCGGACTTTTCTTTCATGAAGTAAACCCAAGTCTTCCTTGTGTTGTCGTCAATAAAGGTGATAAAGTACCTCTTCTCACTGAATGACTTAGGTGTGATCGGGCCACATATATCGGTATGTACCAACTCGAGAGAACTCTTTACACGATATTCCGCCCTTTTCTGAAAAGTGTTCCTTGTTTGCTTGCCAAGTACACACCCTTCGCAAAATTTCTTGGTGTAGTCCATATCTGGTAACCCGTGGACCATATGCTTCTTTGCTAATTCTGTTAGGCCGCCATAATGTAAGTGTCCGAACCGTAAGTGCCACAACGAGACTTTGTCATCCATGTTGACTTGCAAGCACCTTTCTCGCACACTTCTCAAGTTGAGTTTGAACATCCGATTCTTGGCCATCTCCACTCGTGCAAGTAACTGGCCTCCTTTGTCCTTCAAGTGTAACATTCGATCTTTCATGAAGATCGAATATCCCTTCTCTAATAGTTGGCCCATGCTAAGGATATTACTTTTCATGTCAGGCACATAGTAGACATCCTCAATTGTCCCTTCTTTGCCATCCTTTTGAGAAAAGCGTATTTTTCCTCGGCCTTTGACTTGAACCTTCGACGCATCTCCAAATGACACGTGCCCATCTTCTATCTCTTGGATCTCCATAAAGAGATGTTTGTGCCCACTCATGTGATTGCTAGCGCCTGTATCGAGATACCAGACCGAGTCGCTATCAGGAATAATGTCTTTATAGGCCATCATGAGAACACCATCGTCTTTTATCTTCTCTTCCGTGACTAGTTTCACATTTTCTTCTATCTTTTTATCGGAGTAGCATTCTTTTGCGTAGTGTCCATATTTGCCGCATTTGTAGCACTGGACATTTTGACGATTTGACCGGCCGCCTCTACCACGACCGTGTCCTTGACCACGCCAATTTTGTTGGCTCGGCTGGTCCTTTTCTTTCGAGTTGTCTCCACGTCCGCAGCCTCTACCGTGACCACGACCTTCACGGCCGCGTCCTCGACCACGCCAGTTTTGCTGGGCATACATCGTCTTGTCCTCCTTGATAGTTGCCTTAGATTGTAAGGCCTCTTCGAGCAGATTTTGTTTCTTCTTCTTCCGTTGCTCATGCGCCTCGAGAGAACCGGCGAGATCATCTATGGTCATCTCCTCCAGATTCTTCGACTCCTCAATTGCGCATACAACATTTTCGAAATTCTCGGTCAATGACCGCAGAATCTTCTCCACGACCCTTGAATCGGTTATGGTTTCTCCATTGCGTTTGAGTTGATTCACCACCGTTTGTACACGCGTGATGTAGTCAGATACTCCTTCTGACTCCTTCATTTTCATGGCCTCCAATTCACCTCGTAGAGTTTGAAGCCGCACTTGTTTAACACGGTCGGCGCCTTTGAAGACTTTTTGCAAAATCTCCCATTCCTCCTTCGAAGTTGCCGCACTAGCAATCTTCTCGAACCCTGACTCATCTACCGCTTGGAATAAGAAGTAGAGCGCGGTCTTGTCTTTCGTGCGCGTTTCTTTCAACGCCTTTAACTGATTCGGCGTCATGTTATCAGTAGTAGCCGGCTCTGTGTAGCCGTTCTCAACTACTTCCCACGCGTCTTGTGCACCAAGCAACACCCGCATCTGAATGCTCCAATTGTCATAGTTCGTCTTTGTGAGGCGTGGTAGCGGCATCTGCCCCAGCGGTGTAGGCTTTTGTCCCAGCGGTGTACTCCCGGAATTCGCCATGGCTGTCACCGACGGTCTTCACCTTCAGCACTTGTCTTCGCTTTCGGTACTTAGTTTCGCCTTCGCACTTAACTTCGCCTTCGGCAACTTGTCTTCGCCTTCACCTTTAGCACTTGTACTCGCCTTCGCCTTCAGCACTTGTACGAAGTGGTAGGGGCGGTCTTCGTAGCACACGCAGTGCTCGCCGCACAAGGCACAAAGTCATGTAGAGTACTCATGCAAAGTACTTGCCTTCAGCAAGAAGTGGATTTTGCTGTGCACTCTCTGGCACGCCTTTAGAAAGGAAGTGGATTTGGTCTTCTCCAAGCTTCAAGCTTCAAGCTTCACAATGGGAATCACCTCCTAAAGTAATCACCGCACGAAAGAAAAATAATCACACACTTGAGATTTGATCACCGCCAATGTTTTTTGATTGCTGAGCGCCTCTCGCACTTGCTTCACGCGCTGCCACTGAGCGCTCCTTACGCGCTGCGATCACCGTCAACACGCGTCTTCGATCACTCCACCACGGCTCTGATACCAATTTGTTAGCACAAGAAGAACTAGAAATATGAGGAGGAGGAGCAAGGAGCAAGAGCACAAAATTTCTTTTCTATCAAATTCTTGCTTATTCTTACTTATTCTTGCTTATCTTTTCATTCAAGGATGACAACACTATTTATAGACTCCTAATGACTCTTGAGATTCCACACACATTGGAATTCCACACATAATGACTCTTAAACTTCCTCACAATGACTCTTAGACTTCTTCACAATAACTCTTGGTAATTACAAACTACATAATGCATTTGACCTCTCATCTCCTTAATTAATATTGTATTGGAACTCTAAGGGACTTTGTTTGAGTTTATCTTTCAACATTTCTTTCCCTTTGCCCTTTCCTTTTGCGGGAAGTTAGGAGGGGTCTTTGAAAGAGCTAATCCCCGACTTACTTTTTCCCATCATGAACCGTGAAAAGCAGTGGATAATTGTTTACTTATTAAACGTAAGAAGCAAATTAATAATCATGAGCTGCCAAAAGAAATCCAGAACTTTCCAAATATTATTTGCTAACAACTCTAGCATCATTTGTGTTCACCCAACTTTGGGCGGTTTTCTTGCCACATACAAACAATTGCTACAGAAAATTAGTAAAAAGATCAGTGGGATTCCTGTATAAACAAGCAGCACATTCAAGTATAAAACTAAAGTTCAATTATAAAAGAAGCCTACAAGGTTTTTTTTTTTTTTTTTGGCAATGAAAGATTTAACCACAGTAAATTTTGAATGCTCAACACAAAGCAGTATCTGGGCATTTTGTTTATTAACACTACCATCCTAAAACAGAAGAAAGAAATAATTACTACTGCCATGATTCATAAAGTTCAGCATCCAGAACAGAACAAAACAGGAAACAGACCGTTCAGCTGCCTTGTCTCATGAGCATCATAGTGATCAACATAGCAACAAAGCCAATTCATGAATAACATAAGAAACAGCGTTCAATTTTGAAGTCACCTCATTATATTGTTTTCCAAATCGAGCATACAGATACAGAAGATAGCCTGAGCACGAAACTTATTTATTTACATATAGATACCCCAGCTCTGAGCCATAACCGATGATTTGAGAGTGGAAAGCAAGATAAATCAGCAAACCACCATAACGCCAGAACTTCAGCAAAAAAATATATACATTCTTTTTTCTTCTCGAGGAGTTGTTGCTTCGATGATTGCTTCTTTCCTCCTCTCTCTCCACCACACGTTGACCTCACTAGGAGAGAGCACCATAGGACTGGGAGGAAGGTTCTGAACTTGCAAACCAGACACGTGAAAGCTGGAAGAATGGCGTGCATTGTAAGGATGAAAGGAGGTGCAATGATCAACCCGCATAACTGTAGAGAAAAAGTTTAAGATGGTTAGTGCCACATTTCTATTATTTTTGATAAGAATTCTGTGAACCGTTGTTTTTACTGACCCCCGTGGAGTACACTGAATATTCAGTATTTCTCGAGAGGCTTGGCCTGTCAACACCTTCTTCAGCGCATCAGATGTTAATGGGAAGCGAGGGCCGCCAGAGATGACTTCACCCAGCCGCAAGAAAGGTATCATCAGACTGAAAAACCACAAAATATTGATTCCATTAGAATATCAAGCTAATTATTATACATTGTGTAGGTACAAAGATATTCCTCAATAATGTGTAAATTTTAACTTGGACTCTATTGTTGCTGCTGAGACCAGAACGAAGAATACGCCGAGACACTAATCACAAATATAACACAAATAGTAAACAAAAGAGGAGAACAAGGATTTAACGAGATTCGACAATTTACCTACGTCCTCGGGACATAAGGGAGAAGATCTTATTCGATACCAAACGATTTTCAAATGAGATATAATTGATCACAAAGGATGCCATATTTATTGCCAGAGAAAGAAAACTAAATACCTAAAATTTGGCTCAAAAACTGAATCAGAATTCAATTTGAGACAGAATCTGAATTCGGATCGGATTCACCAATTTTGACTCAAGAGTTTTTGAAAACTCTAGTGGAGCTTTCGAAAGGTGTCTTCCCGAGAGTAAACATATCTTAGAGCTTTCAAAAGCTCCAATAGCTTTTGAAAGCTATACCTGAAGTAAAATACAGACTCCTTCAAAGCATCATCTCTCTCGTTTCTAGTCGGAATTTGATGATCAAAAACCACTGGAAAGATCTTCGAGTTACCTACAACTCTTATGTAGACATTAAATTTATTTGAGACTCTTTTTAGGTCTACAGATAGCATCAAGTGAGTCCTGTATTCTTGATATGAAACCAACAATACGCTACTCCGTGCTGCTCCTCTTTCTAAGATAACTCCAATTGAGTTTACAAAACTCCGTTTTTTATCTTCTCCCTTACAATTCTCCATCTCGGTGAAGATTTTCAAATCTGAGTAGAATACATTGAATCGCCAATTTCAACTCAGCAAACGGGCTGCACTATGAAGGCTACATACGTACCCCTGCCCAAGATATCAAGCCACCGCAGTTGATCCAAACGACCTCAAAAAGTCTCTTCGCATAAACTTATCAAATTGCTTGTATCACTGCCTTGGTGATTGCTTCAATCCATATAGCAATTTCTTAAGTTTGTAAACTAACTTTTCCTGCCTTGCAGCTTTGAACCTCACTTGCTGAGTCATATAGATCTCCTCCTCAAGATCGCCATGAGAAAAAAAACAGTTTTCACATCGAGCCAATACAGCTCCAATCATATTGTGCTACCAACGCCAACAAAATTCCGAATTGAAAATGCTTCACAACAGGTGAGAACACCGTGTTGTAATTAATGCCCTCCTTCTGAGCGTAGCTCTTAGCTACCAATATGCCCTTGTAGCGAACAATTTTACCATCTTCAGATTCATATTTCTTAGCAAATACTCACTTGCAACTAATGTCCTTCTTCCTTTTGGGCAACTCTGACAGTTCTCAAATCTCATTCTTACGAAGAGACTTCATCTCTTCCATCCTAGCATTCTTTCATATCTCTGACTCTGAGCTGATCTCGGCCTCCCAATATGTGGACAGAATACACTCCTCAATGACTAGAAGAGCAGAGGCCAGAATTATATTTGAAGTGAGCCATGCGGGCTTACATGAATTTTTTCTGATTCTTCGAGCTGCAATAGAATCTTGGACCTGACTCATTTTGCCTTTGCTTCTCAACATCTTTAGTATCCTCATCAGCTACATGATCTCGATCATGTGTCACCTCATGTGAGAACTCAAATGATACTGAACTATCTAGATAACGAGGAGTAGCATCACTCTCCACCCACTACGATACCTCCTTGGTTTGTCTACTCTTCACTGTTAAGAGCTTGAAGGTTTCATCATAGAAGTCTCATTGAACGTGACATCTCTGCTCACCACAATCTTCTTGTCTTTTGGCCACAGCTTGTATAGTCTTTTACCCCTCTCTTGAAATCCAACAACACAACCTTCTTTGCTCAATTGATCCAATTTATCTTCTTTGACGTGATGGTAGGTTGGATATCCAAATATCCTGAACATATCATAATCTGAAGTAGCTTTCCCGAGCCAAACCTCCATCGAAGCCTTACCTCCAATCGCAGATGATGTCAACCTGTTAATGAGATGGCTTGCATAATTCAAAGCCTAAGCATAAAAAGGATTTTGCTAATCCTACTGATGGGGACATCCGAGCACGTGCATGATACAAACGTGTTTTTTTAGCACTGGCGACGAATTAGTTTGTTGAGCCCAGACATCTAGTTTTAGTACTTACATTCAACTGTATTTTCAGTGTATTTAATTATATTTTTATGTATTTCTTGATATATTTTAGTTGTATGAGTAGTGAGATAGTGGGTAGTTTTATGAGTAGTTGTAACTTGTAAGGGTAGTTTTATGAGCAGTTGTAACTTGTAGTGGGTAGATGTAAATTGTTATTGTAAAGGTAGCCTATATATAGGCACCTGTGTCTTGTTTGGAGGGTAATGAAAATTTGAAAAGATCAATGGCTTCCTCTTGCCTACGTCTTTTTCTTTCTGCCTTTCTTCTCCTTGTCTTTCTCTCTTTGCCTCCTCCCTTGACTATCAGCCAAAACCCCTCGCTTCCTTGCCTGTTCAGCCTGCAACTCCCCACCCTGCCCCTTTTATGCCTCTTTTGAATAGCTGCAGAAGCAGCAGCAGAGCAACAGACAAAAGTAGCAGAATTAGCAGCAGAGTCAATAACAGCAGAATCATCAACAGAAGCAGCAGCAGAAGCAGTAGCAGCAGAAATAGCAGCAGTGTAGCATCAACACAACATCACTATTGCACTCCTCCAAGTCTCCCACATGTGTCCGCATTGTTCATCTCACCTTGCTCGCGTTAATTGTTCCTCGGGAAAAATTGAAATGTAAATTTTTTATTTGATTGTAAAGAAAATTATAATGGATCAACAATCCGATTACAAGAGAGGGAAGAATGAGTAGATCTCCCCTTTATTTAAAGTTGGGTTCTTGATGTAGCAGTGAAAAGTGAATCTTGTTTTCTGTTGACCGGGTAAACGTCAAGCTCTTCTGGGAATTTTCTCTTCAAATTACGGACGGAGTAGCACAGCTCCTATCCAAATGGAATCTCAAAGAAATTTGGGCAAAAACTTGTACTCAGCAAGTTGGTAGAAGAGTTTAACTCTTTTTCAGGGTTCCTCAACTGAAAATCTTGATCAAATTCAATCTAAAATTCTCTCTTCCTTCCACTTAGTTCAACTAACCCAAATTCTGACCCCTTATCAATAGCAAACTGAGCTATTTATAGGGATTTTAGGGTAAAACTATCCCCTAAAAACCTTCCATAATGGGGGTTAACTCTCCTCATTATGTGGGCAGTAACTGACCTGATAATTAGGGCAGTTACAACTGAGACGTAGGGCTCTTCTGTAGTTAAAACACGAGCTTCGAGCTCTGCATTTTAACCTTTGAGCTTTGCTAGACGCAAGCTTCAAACCTTGCGTCTTGGTATTGCATTGATGTTGAGACGCAGACTTCGAACCTTGCGTCTGGGCATTGCAATGATGCTAAGATATGGGCTTAAAGCTCTGCCTCTTGGCGTTGTAGTGATGTTAAGACGCGGGCTTCGAGCTCTGCGTCTTAGCATTGCATAGATGGCTGGGACGCAGGCTTCGAACCCTGCGCTTGGCATTGCATAGATGGCTAGGATGCGGGCTTCGAACCCTGCGTCTTGGCTTTGCATAGATCCTGCGTCTTGGCATTGCAGTGATGGCTGGGACGCGGGCTTCGAACTTCACGTTTTGACATTGCGGTGATGTTGAAATGCAGGCTTCAAGCTCTGCGTCTTGGCATTGCAGTGAAGCTGGGGACGCGGGCTTCGAACCCTGCGTTTTGACATTGCACGAGTGGCTCTGATTAATCTTGCGTCTAGAGTATAGACTCTGCTCTCTGATAATTTGTCCTCAGTAATTTTTTAACAGTCTACAAAACCCCCTCCAAAGTTTTAAAAACTCTGCAGTTGACTTGGACGGGTTTTGAAATATTTTGGATTTTTTCTGGCAGCAAGCTCTCAAGATTTGACTAAAAATCTTCTAAGATATCTTGACCTCGATCTCGTCTGGATCTTAGTCTTCATGAGTGTACTGTTAAAACTCTTTGAAGCCACTAGAAATGATCATCGTGAGTATCTAAATACGCAGTCAGGACCTCCTCGGTACTCTGAGTTGATTGTTGGTGTACTGTTGAACCGGAGGAAATAGTCATATGCTTTCGCCAGTATACTGTTGAACTGATTGCAGAAGTAAAGACTGAACGCAGGACTTGTAGATGCAAAGATCATGTTGCCTCGGAGACGCGGACCTCATCTGAAGTAGAAACGCGACTCTCATTCATCGGAGAGACGCGGACATCAAAGTGGAGACACAGCTCTCACTTGGTTGAAGTAACGCAGACTTCATAGTGGAGATGTGAACTTTTCATCATTGAAGAAATGCGGCTCTGCTATTTTGCCAAGACGCGATCCAAAGAATACTGAAAAGGTGCGGTCTTTGAAGTGGAGATGCAGCTCTCACTTTGTTGAAGTAACACAGACTTCAAGGTGGAGACGTGAACCTCCTTTTGCTGGAGAGACGCAGCTCTGTTAAACGTGAGACTCACGTTCTGAGTGCATTGTCCCGTGTCTGGTAGGGCTTGAAGAGATGTTGTTCTCTTAATACGTGAGGTTCGTGTTTAAGGCACGTTGCAACGCATTGGGTGGAGCTTGAAGAGAAGTCGTTCACTTAACACGCGAAGTTCGCGTTCGAGGCGCGTTGCCACGCGTCGGGAGACGATTGGTCTCGAGATATGTGTCACGTATCTCGATGGATTACTGTGTCCATAAAAAGACATCAGTCTTTTAAGAGTCATTATTAGACTCTTTTCTTCTCCGCTGAGCCTTGCGTCGAGAATTTTCAGAACTTTAAGAAAAAGCTCCAAGCTTCTTCTTTCTTTCAACTTCTACACAGAATTTACGGTCAAAATGGCTCCAAAGAACAAACCTGTGGCTTCGTCCTCGAGCGCTGGGCTCCAGAGGCTCAAATGGGCAGTTCTTCCACACAGGAGGCCCCTATTTCAGGTAAAAACTATTTGAATATGTTTCCACCATTAAGGGACTTGAAGAGTTATCTTAACTCTTAAGTCTCTTCTGAATTGAACCGCCAACGCGAGACTCACGTCCGTGTTTGATATTCAGATGCGGCTCTTGTACTGGTAGGCAAGACGCGGGATTGACAACCTCTGCGTCTTCGCTTTATCAGCTTGAGTCTGTGTCTATTTGTGGAACATGGGCTTCATTGAGCTTTGGGTTTCATTCCAACACTTAAAGAATTTTTCTAAGTGGGGAAGTTCAGACACAGATTTCATATGAACCTCGCGTCTCTGAGGTTTGACGCGGGTTTCACTGAGTCTCACGTCTGAGTCCAACACTTAGAGAAATTTTTAAGTTGTGGAATTCTAAACGCAGGCTTCATGTGAGCCTCACGTCTTTGAGTTTAGACGCAGGTTTCATTGAGCTCCGCGTCTTAGTCATTAGACGCGATTCTGAGGTGGACCTTGCATCTGAGCTTCAACCCTTAGACATTTTTCAGATTCTGACTATTGTGTTGTCCTTTTTGCGATGCGATACTCCTCAAATCTACTGTCCAAGAAGTGCCACTTTGGACATGTAGGTGGTGCTGATCCAAACATAATCTTCGTTCTCCAAAGGACTGCTCCTGTGACTACTGGTAAATCAAAGGAGCGACGAAGTCGGATCAACATTGCCAGTATGCTGACTCTTCGGTACATCATTTCTGATGGCCGGTTCGAGTCGGACTCCGTGCTCTACTGAGAAAGCCCGACTATTTCTTTGGCGACTCAATTGAAGAGAATGAGGCCGCCCTTTATGACGGGGACTACAAATGGCTTCATCAGATTGCCAATAGAAGGTTCTTCCTCCCGAACATGGAAGCGGGTGTATCCTCTGGCCTATCTACAGCATATGTCCGTGTGTCAGACAATGAATTAGAAGTTGGTCAGGCCACTCTCTGGAGTCACCCTGGGCAAGATAGGTGCCCGCGAAGCCTTCATCGTTAGACATGGAAGGGATGTGCTGGGGTTGCAGTTTGGCTTGGTCAGAGCTGACTGCCCAACGGGAGAGACTCTCCCAACTCGCAGCCACTTTCATCAGACAATTCTTAGAGGTTAGGAGTGACTTTCCTCCAGAATTTTGTACCACCGGATGGGTCCATTCTACCGACAAAACATGGTGGGGTAGAATGGTAGGGTTCACTCTAGCAGAATTTGAAGATCTTCTACTACAGGCTGGACTATATGTGGCCATAAGGCTGTTCAGTACGGCATCCTGCAAAGCGCCCAATATATTTATGCTATCCTAGAGCGATATAATCCAAAGACTTGTATATTCTTTACTTCCATTGGGGAAATGGGGCTCGCCCTTCATGAGATGTACGAAGTCTCAGGGCTGATTATTGAAGACGCCCCTTATGAAGAATATGTCCCATCAACAGAGGAGCAATATATGCTGAAGAAGAGCGATCCTCTGGTGTAAAGACCTATTGGGAAGTGCTGTGCCACTTCCATATCTGCGGGCAGGTGACCGGATGGAGGAGTGGGGGAATCAAGCAGATGTCATGGGCCAATTATCTCTCCCTGGGGTAAATAAGGCTAACGCGATGACGCGACTAGCTCCCAGCACTGATGAAGAAATTTTTAAAAGAATCAGTGCCTCCACCAACTCCACCACTTAGTCTAATGAGGATACCTTCAAACCATACACAGTTTTTGAGAGCTTCCATAATCAATCCAAAGTCCCGATGTCTGGCCGGGCTCTGTTGGCGGGTTTCCTCATGCTGTGGCTAAAGCGATGTGTGGTGCCAATGCTACCACATGAGGTGATCGTTGCCGATGTGGTGTATCTGGCTGTCCTACTTGCCCATGGGAAGTCCATGCCCTCCTTCCACTGACGGTGGCCGGGATCCAGAGTGGATTACACGCGCTAGTAAAGAGCTTCTGTCAGATGGAAGCAATCGTGGACACAAAGAGCCACCCAACACGGATTCCAATGGTCATCCCCTGGTTAAGACTCTCAGTCCCGGGTCGAGCTCCCATATACGTACCTGATGGCCTAGTACGTTATGCATTGTCCCTCGCTGATGACGGTGGTGTCTGTCTCCGAAGATTTTACGCTTTTTGTGCACCGATTGGAGAATGCGAGCTGGTCAATACTATTTGTTCTACATCCGGAAGACGATTCTGAACGGGGGTAACTACCAGTTAGATAGGTGCTTCCCCGAGATTCATGATGCATCTTAAGGGGACAAGTTTGCAGATCTCGTTGGCCCGGATGGCTTCACTCAGTTATCTTCCAGCATCTTCTGGTGACTGATAAACATCCGGCCCAGGTATTTGGTGTTTCAGCAAGGGAACTCCTGCACGGTGGAGCCGTATATGCCTTGTCGGTTCTCCTAACAGTTTGGTTGCGACCAACTATATGTCGGTGATTGGGGGAAAACTGCACACAAAAAGTGTATGTTTTGAAATCGATATTTAAAGTGTGTGTGCTTTGGCTTCCTCGATACTTCCGTTATAGCATAGAGGCTAAAACGAGTCGAAATTCACAAGGACGGGAGGCGATAGAAGCTTTACCGGTTGATTTACGTGTGTGTTAAAAGTTCTTCAATGTTTGAAAGAATAAAAAGAAAAAGAAACAAAGAATGAAAAAGAGAAGTACGATAAAACACGAAGAAGTGGGAAACATAGAAGATAAGATATTTATGATTTTTGATATATTTCTAAAACAAAGTAAAAAGATAAAGAAAATCCATAACTACTAACTACTAATGACTCCACTGACATGCTAACGTCTTAGTGATAGTTGCGTCACATATATCATTGGCCATCACTAGTCCTTGGCTCAAGAGCTTTACAAAGCATAGCTCATATGTTAACTTTCACATCGAAATTCAACCGACAAGTGCAAGCTGCACTTAAATTATCGAAACCTAATAAGAGCAAGTATGAAATAAAGCAATGTTAGCCTGTTATAGATTTAAATGTTAGAGTGTTAGATCCATCATCATGAGCCATCAATGGCTCTTGCAAGAGCAAGGCCAAGTAGAGACTATTAGATACATGCGGATTATCGAGTTAGAAGTTAGACTAGTTAGTGGTTAGTAGTTAGTTTCCATGAGAGAGAAGATTAGCTAAACATGTAAAAAGAGTTAGAGAAGAAAACAAAGATAAGTTAAGAGAGGATGTTTCTTAAATTGTCACCTTCTATTACAAGCACTCTTGCTTCCTCACCATGTACCACTCTCTCTCCTATTACAAGATCTAAAAGAAATGGAAAATACAAAGGAGGAAGAAGAAGAACACTAATCTAAACTTCCCTAAACTAAATGGAGATGAAAACTACCCTAAACTCTGCATTTCTCGCTGAAGGAGAACCCCAGGGTATTTATAGGCACTAGGGGAAAGGGGGGCCAGGGGGCAAACCCTGGCCCAAAGTACGGGCGTGGCCGCGCCCGTACGGCCGCGTTTCTGCGGCTCTTCTAGGGTCGCGCGCTGTCCCGTTTGTCCCCTGTCGGCATCAGCGCCCGGTTTCTGATTTTTAGCCGCTGGTTTTGACAAAACAGCTCTCCAAGGTCAATGGCTATATTATAGGCCTTTAATCACCCATTAAATAGTGATTTAGGGTCTTCTTCTTCATTGCACACCATGGACCTAGAAACATGCAAGAGAGGTATTATTAGCAGAATTTAATATTAAATAAATGTAAAGATGTGGTATGAAATATGTAGTTTTAGAGACTAATCACACCCCCACACTTATCTTTTGCTCGTCCTGAGCAAAACAAAAAAACTAAGGAAATTATTACACCACTTTCGCAGGTGACGCGATTGCACTGAGTATGTGCAACAAGCCGTTAAACCTCTAGGCTTCCCTAGAGGAGGAGTTTTGTCTTCTGAGAGTTTTCAGCGGATTACACCCACAAAATCTATAAAAAAAAGAATCAAATGTTAGTATTTTGAAAACACATTTTGAAAATAGAGAAAAGTGTTGAAGTATTTTTATGAAAATATAAACGATCCAAGGTCATAGATTAACCAGAAATTATTCTTCCTTAAACTAAGTCGAAATGCAAAATCTTGTTATAAATTAAAAGTAAGAATTTAAAATTGAATTAACTCTTTGATCTTTCATAAAACACTTTTATATGCACTTTGTGAACTGTGAAGATTTTGGGATATCGACTCTAACTTTTATGCCATTGATTTGTGTATATATTTTTATTTATTTTTTATAATTTTTTTCTTCCCTTAGTTTTCTTAGGCTTTCTTATTTACCTGGGTAGTGAGCCTTTAGCTGGTGACTCCCTAACCAGATAATCTTAGTGCACCAGATGAGAAAACATCCTCGGGCTTAAGGACTCGAGTAAACAAGGCCACAAAACTAAAGGGGATTATTTTGATTTTGTCCATCTTTTTAGGCATGAATAATCATGCTTCCTGAGGCATAATCACCCAGCTTCAATAAGTGATTTTTATTATCATCATATTTTTTTCTACATATATATTTTTTTATGACATTTTCAGTCTTTGTTTCAAGCCCAAAAATTGTGTAACTATGAAGTGCATAAATCTAAGGCAAAAAATTCAATATCAAATTATCTTTCCAATCTTACTTTCTTATCCTAAAATTTAAACAAGATCTATTATTTTGACTTCGTTTAAAAATTCATAATTTTAGGTCTTCCTAATTCCTAAGATAATCTTAATTTTCTTAAAAATAAATTAAAACTATTTACCTTGTTTCAAAAAGTTTTGTAAAAAAAGAAATTTTTTTAAATTAAAAAGAAGTGTAAAAGAAAGAAAATGTAAAACTAACTATGTTAGTAAACCCTCCCCCACACTTATCTCATGCATTGTCCTCAATGCATCGTGAATGTGTATATACATGAAACAAATAGAGAGGGAAGGAAGATTACCTCATGGTGGTGGTCTGACTGGGCCAAGCGTTGCTACCCAATCAAGATATCGTGAATCTTGCAGAAACCCACCAGTGACCTCTCTAGTATGACCCAGTAAAAGAATGATTGAATGAATGGTCTTATTTAAAAAATTATCCCCATCTAATTTTCAATTTTTAAAAATAATTACTGAGTCATTTTCTTTAACATTCTTGTCCAACAATGAAGTGTGATTTTGGAAGATGAGTGATTTGGACTCAAATGGAATAAGAGTAAAAACTGACACCGACTCGGGAATTTAACTCAGATCAAGTCGAGAGTCAACAATGAGAGTCGAAATTGGTTCAAAAACAGGGTTCAAACCAAAGAATTGATGTTCACACACTTCCCCATCAATGAAGTGTGATCATAAGATATTGGTGATTCAATTTTACGGTGTACGGGTACAAGATTCAATATTGATTCCAGAATAGCGAAAAAAACTGGTAAAGATACCAGAGTTATTATTGAATCAAAAAGTGAAATAGAATCACTAACATGAGGCTCAAGATCACTTTCAAGCTCAAGTTCAATTTCGGGAAAAGGATAACGTACCAAAATGTCAAGGTGATTCTCAAAATTTTAGGCAAGTTCAAATGGATGCAATGAAATTGAATCTTGATTTTCGTCCACGGAAGGAATGAGAATGGGTGAAATGATCGATTCAAGTTCAGGAAGTATGGGAATCAAAACTGGCTCGAGAACGTCACTTAGTTCAGGTAACACTACAGGAGTCGATATTGATTCAATTAATGGACTCGAATCGCTGAAGCTCAGGTTCACATTCTTCTTCAAGTTCAATTTCAGGAAATAGATAACTTGCCAAAGTATCAGGAATTGAATGTTGGTCAAGTTCAGGTTGGTATGATGAAATTGAAGCTGGATTTCAAAAATGGCAAGATTCTTGAGTCATATGAACATCTGATGGACATGGGAACTTATTCATATTTTGCATTATGTGCTCGGTCTCTTGCATGAATTCCATAATTTTTTCCCATAATGATTTTCCTTTGAGTCGTTCTGAAAAAGAACTACATGAATTTTGAAAATTTGGTGGACACGATGAGGCTACCATTTTTTCAAATTATTTTTGAGCCTCTATCACTTCTTCCAAACTCCTTTCCAATGATGATTTTTCTTCAATTGGTGGTTCAGGAAAAGGAGTATTTGAATCAAAAACGGGGAGTGAATATTTTAAAAATTGTGGATAAGATGGTTGAAAATTGGACTCGGGGTAGGAGAATCCCCGTGAACTCTGTGAAGAGTGAAAATTATTTTAAAAATTATAGTCATAAGATTGGAGATATGGGTCATATTGAGTCGGATAATCCCAATCCGACATATATGATTGGTTCATGTTGTACATAGCCGGGTTGGAGTTATCCGAGTCAAATGAGGTCGGGGTGAAATATGGAGTCATATTATGATTGAAAAATTATTGTTGTTGAAATTCGTATCACAATTTACACAAGAGAAAACAAATTAACAAATAAAAAGAAAAAGAAAATAAGCCTATGCTAGGGTTGACTTAGACCTAGATGACTCCTAACTTGTTAGACTATCCACAGGGGGTATATTGTTAAAATCTGACCACGAGTTAATCGGTTAGGTAGGAGCAAGATTAGTGGAAGGTATTCGTGCCAGAGCAACGGGTCTAATTATGCCAAACACTGTTCTTCGAGGTTTCGCCTCTCAATCCCCAACCTTAAACACCGATTTGACAAGAGTTAATTTCTAACAACTTTCCCCTTAGGTCAATCTCCTAATTAAGTCCGAGATGTCCCTAGGGGCCAACATCTAGCAAATTTAGTTACGCTTGGGTTGTGTGAGTGGGGTGGTGATTTTTGGGCTAAGGGAGGGTAGTGACTTCCCCACCTTATGTTGTCTTGGGTTTTACCTTTAAATTTAATTTATGCAAGTGTGCAATATAGATAAGAATGAACACAAAAAAGTGAGTAAATCACTGAAGTGTTTGTCCTAACTATATGCAATGCAATATGTACTCCTCCGTCAAGATCACAACAACACAAAAATAAAATGCAGTATATTGGAATTGAAATTGACACGTGCCTAAATGCAAATGTCTAAACCGTTTTAAAGCATCCAATTTCCATCTTTTAGTTTTTAATTATTGCAGTGCACAGGTGATATAAACAAAAACTAGCAGCAGAATATAAGAATATACAAGAATTTACCCAACCACACAAGAGCATTCTGCAACGCTAAAGAATTTGACATGCACACCAAAAAACAAAGAAGAAAAGTTAACAAAAACGTAAAATCAAACTGTTCCCATTCCTGGCAACGACGCCAAAATTTGATCGGGGGAAAACAAAAAGTGTATGTTTTGAAATCGATATTTAAAGTGTGTGTGCTTTGGCTTCCTCGATACTTCCGTTATAGCATAGAGGCTAAAACGAGTCGAATCCATAAGGATAGGAGGCGATAGAAGCTTTACCAGTTGATTTACGTGTGTGTTAAAAGTTCTTCAATGTTTGAAAGAATAAAAAGAAAAAGAAATAAAGAACGAAAAAGAGAAGTACGGTGAAACACGAAGAAGTGGGAAACATAGAAGATAAGATATTTGTGGTTTTTGATATATTTCTAAAATAAAGTAAAAAGATAAAGAAAACTCTTGGCTACTAACTACTAATGACTCCACTAACATGCTAACCTCTTAGTGATAGTTGCCTCACATGTACCATTAGCCATCACTAGTCCTTGGTTCAAGAGATTTACAAAGCATGGCTCATATGTTAACTTTCACATCCAAATTCAACCAACAAATGCAAGCTATACTTAAATCATCAAAACCTAATAAGAGCAAGTATGAAATAAAATAATGTTAGCTTGTTAGAGATTTAGATGTTAGAGTGTTAGATCCATCATCATGAGCCATCAATAGCTCTTGCAAGAGTAAGGCCAATTAAAGGCTATTATATTCATGTGGATTATCAAGTAAGAAGTTAGACTAGTTAATGGTTAGTAGTTAGTTACCATGAGAGAGAAGATTAGCTAAACTTGTAAAAGGAGTTAGAGAAGAAAACAAAGATAAGTTAAGAGAGCACCTTTCATAAATTGTCACCTTCTATTACAAGCACCCTTGCTTCCTCACCATGTACCACTCTCTCTCCTATTACAAGATCTAAAAGAAATGAAAAATACAAATGAGGAAGAAGAAGAACACTAACCTAAACTACCCTAAACTACAAAATGGAGATGAAAACTACCCTAAACTTTGCATTTCTCACTGAAAGAGAATCCCAGGGGTATTTATAGGCACCAAGGAAAGGGGGGCCAGGGGGCAAACCCTGGCCCAAAGTACGGGCGCGGCCGCGCCCGTACGGCCGCGACAATGCGGCCTAGGCCACGTTTCCACGGCTCTTCTAGAGCCGCGCGCGTGGCGCTTCGGGCCGCGCGCTGTCCCGTCTGTCCCCTATCAGCATCAGCGCCCGGTTTCTGATTTTCAGCCCCTTGTTTTGAGAAAACAGCTCTCCAAGGTCAATGACTATATTATAGGCCTTTAATCACCCATTAAATGGTTATTTAGGGTCTTATTTTACATGCAAGAGAAGTATTATTAGCAGAATTTAATATTAAATAAATGTGAAGATGTGGTATGAAATATGCAGTTTTAGAGACTAATCAGTCAGCAACCCCAATCCAAACCTTCAATTCAATGGGAATCTATTTAAAGGTCCCGGGCATGGTATTACAATGTAGCAGGAGAAACTGGAGCTGTCTTTACCCTCCCTCACAAGACGCCTAACTCTTATGCTAGCTTTGATTTTTGTACATGGTACTTTATGGTGAAGAAGGTGCCCGGATTTGGAATAAATACCTCATGCATCAAGGGCATCAAATCCACGTACAAGGCCAAGGTCGGGTCAAAGGATTGTCGGGTGCAAGGGATGGCTGAGTATCAGGAGGCTGAGAACAAGCGAAAAGAAAGGCCAGGAGAGAGGCCAGCAGGACATGAGCAATTTCGGTGTCAGAATCTGGAGCAAGAGCTGTAGAGGAACACCCTGTCCGGAGGACTCGACACGCCGTGCCTAAGCGTCCTTGAGCCTCTGCTTTCCAAGACAAGCCCATCCCAAGAAGGCCAGAAAAGGATCTAAGGCTGAAACTTCAGCCTAAACACCTGAAATAATTCCTCCTGGTACTGAGCAGGAGGAGAAAGAAGAAGAAGAGGAGGCAATCTGACTCTTCGTCCCTGAGGTTTGCATAGCAGGGGCCCAGCAATCCTGGCGGAGGGAGAACCTGCAAGCCAATCTGCTGTGGCTGAAGGGGCCGAACGGCCTGAAGAAGTGATAGAGAGGGCCGATGTTGAAGTTCTGTCTCAACCAAAAACTTCAATTCAGCATGCAACTTCTTCGGCTCAGGAAAGAGGGATGGAGACATCACAACCGAGTTCTCCCAGCGTTTTGATGCCTACTTTCTGGATTGTGGAGCCTAGCCCTACTACTGGGGTTCCTAGTGATAAAGCCCCAATCACTGAGCCTTCCAAGGTTCAAGTGTCATCTTCGTAATCTAAAGAGTGCGATTATTATTTGGGCTAAGAAGTTGACTTTGGCGATGAACCCACTCTTTCTGATACCAGCAAGTTTTCACATATTTTAGAGGAAGAGATGCAGACATATATCCCTGTGATGGTTCTGCCATAGAGAGAGGTGATCGGCAAAAAGCAAACACAAAAATAGGTAAAGGAGTGTGGGTTGATGTTACTGCTTTTGCAATTCTTCTGTAGTAGCGAAGTGGCTATACGGGTCGTATCCACAAGGAGGGAGAGCGATGAAAGCTTGATGCGGCTTCTTTGTTCAAGAAAAGAGAAAGTTCTTTGTTTCAAATAAAGAATTAAAAAATGAAAACAAGTTAGTTTCAAAAAATTATTTTAGAATGATTTGGTGATTTGTAAAATTAGATTTTCTTAATGGTAAAAATGCATGGCTAACATTCTACTAAGTGCTTCCACTAATCTCTAACTTCTTGAAGATGTGGCCTCGCGATGGATCATAGGTAAGCATAATCCTTATGCATAGGAACTATTAACGTGAAAATCGAGCGAAAGTTCTTCCTTTAACTTTAGCTTTACATGACAAAAACTTGGACATTCCCTTATCAAGATCCAGTTGAAGGCGAGAATACGGGAAGACACAAGTGCACAATGGTATCAGTAAAGTTAAAAGGAAAATCTCTAACTTACAAAACAAGCAAAGTTTAAACTCTATAATCATCTAAAACCCGTTAAGCATGAAGTATAAGAGAGCTCATACTTGTAAGTAAGTTAGAATTAGAACCCTCGTCTTAAGATGTCATAACTCTCGTTTGCACAAGGCTTGTTTGACACTATTGACTCATTTGGGTTATCAATCAAGTTGTTAGAGATTAGTGGGTTAGTAGTTAGTTAGCCATGCAATGAAGGAGTTAGTTAGACATGGTAGTAAAAGAAACAACAAGAGAGAAAAAGTAAAGAGAAAAGAAGTTACACTAAAATAAGAAAGTAAAAGCAAATGGAAAACATAAGTAAATGGAAAGAAGAAAGAGAAGTAATTACTTGTATTGGATTGCCACCTTCAAATACAACTTTTACACACTCTCTCTTTCACTCTAATGGCTAAGCTAAAACTAAAAGAAGAAGGAAACTACAACAACTATACCTACTAGAACAAGATAATAACAACTACTAAATTCTAGATCTGCCTCTCTTCAGCACCCCAGGGGGGTTTTTATAGGCACCAGGGGAAAGGGGGCCAGGGGGACAACCCCTGGCCTAAAGCCCGGGCGCGGCCGCGCCCGTACCGTCGCGGAAATGCTGCCTGGGCCGCGTTTCCTCAGCCTTGCCAGGGCGGCGGGCGCCTGGCTTCCTGGTGCGTTCCATCCCGTCTGTCCCCTATCAGGTAGATTTTCTAGTTTCTAGATTTGATACCTTGGGCTGACAAAATCTCCTTTCTAAGGTCAATGGCTACTTGGTAGACCTTTAATCACCCATTAAATGGTGATTTAGGGTCTTCTTCTTCATTTGCACACCATGGCCCTAGGATCAAGCAAGCAATGCTTTATTAGCATAATTTTACATCAAATAAATATATGGATGTAATAAAAATTATGCAGAATTGGAGATTAATCACATCCCCACACTTATCTTTTTGCTCGTCCTGAGGAAAACAACAAAAAATAAGAAAATTATTACACTCCTTTGGTAAGTGACGCGATTGCACTGAGCATGTGTAACAAGCCTTTAAACCTCTAGGTTTCCCCTAGAGGAGGAATGTTGTCTCCTGAGAGCTTTTAGCGGATTGCACCCACAAAATTCAGTAAGTGAAAAAATATTTCGTTGTTAGCAAACCTCTTTCAAGAAAAAGAACTTTCAATCATCTAAGTAAAAATGACCGAATGATGTAAGAATTAAGTTCAACCCTCATAAATCGTCCTATACTGTAGCCTTCATAAAAGAAGAAATTATGGTTATTCTTTAAATTTAGAAAGGATCTTGTACTTCTAACTCATTCTGTTATTTTACTTTAGATAGATATGCATAATGTGCATGTGATGTGCTTGGGACTTTACAACTCAACTTTGAATATCATTTAATTTTATTAATATCTATCTTATTATTCTTGGTTTCATTAAGCTTTCTACTTTACTCATGTAACACATATTAAACTGATGACTCTCAAACCCGATGGTTTTAGGGCACCAGGTGAAAAAACACCCCTTAGGTCAAATATGCAAGTAGAGTAGGTCAAGAAATCAAGATTTACTTATATTATATATATATATATTTTTTTTGGCGTGAGTAATCATGCTTTTTGAGGCATAATTATCTAGCATTTTTTTTTCAGAGTTGTGTCTCTAAATCCTAAGCATGCGTGTGTAGTTTATGCATATTCTACTAAGGCTAAATAAAAGGTATAAGTTATTTCCTTATCCCTCCTAACTCTTAGTCAAACTAATGTTTCATTTTTATTTAGGCTAAAATAAAGATTTCTTAATAAGGTTCCCTTAATTCCTACAATCTTTTGGTATTTTTATAAAAAGTATGAAAATTCTGTTTTCATTCTCAAGATTTTTGTTTTTTTATTTTTATTTTATTATATATATATATATATATATATATATATTTTAAAGTAAAAAAGGAAAAGAAAAAGTGAAAGTGTTAGCACCCCCCACACCTATCTAATGCATTGTCCTCAATGAATGTCATGTAAATGCAAATGCAATAAATAGGGAGAAGAAATGAGGTTACCGCATTCGTCGACCCAAGCCGGCTAAGTGCGAATAGGCGAAAGAAATGTCAAAAAATATGGAAGGGGTAAGCATATAAACAATAAGTAATTTTTTTTATTATTTAGTTGCGATGTGGATGGCTGTGGTTAGGTGTATGACGGGGCAAAAGGAGTCAGCACACTATCAGCCTGTGATATAGGCTCAGTGATCAAAAAGGGCTTCAGTCTTTACCCATTCACTTTGAATTCTGTGTTGTTCGTAGGATCGACAATATTCACAGCACTGTATGGGAAGATGGTGCGCACAATGAACGGTTCAGACTAACGAGTCTTCAGCTTCCCTGCGAAAATATGAAGCCTAAAGTTGTACAACAGAACCTTGTCTCCTGGGACAAAGTTTTTCTGGTTTATGATCTGATCATGAAAAAGTTTAGTCCTGCTTTTGGTGATCCGAGCATTCTCATAGGCTTCATTCCGTATCTCTTCTAATTCTGAGATCTGCAGTCTCATTAGCTCACCGACCTTAATCAGATCGAAATTGAGTTGCTTAATGGCCTATAGGGCACGGTGTTCTAACTTTACTGATAGATGACAGGCTTTTTCAAATATGATTATGTAAGGAGACATCCCTAGGACTGTCTTTAAAGCAGTGCGGTAAGCCCACAACGCATCGTTGAGTTTGACAGACCAATCCTTTCAGTTTTGTCCGACAGTCTTTTCCAAAATGAGCTTGATCTATCGATTCGTGACTTCGACTAAACCATTTGTCTGGGGATGATACGGAGTAGAAAACTTGTGATTGATGGAATATTTCCGCATCAGAGCTTCAAAAACTCTATTGCGGAAATGCGATCTATTATCACTAATTATCACTCTGGGTGTGCCAAATCGGGAGAAGATATTTTCTTTGAGAAATTTGACAACCACTTTGTTGTCATTGGTCTTAGTTGGCACAGCTTCTACCCATTTAGAGATGTAATCTACAGGAACCAAAATGAACTGGTTACCGAAGGAATTAGGGAATGGTCCCATGAAGTCGATACCCCAAACATCAAAAATTTTAACTTTCAGGATCGGGTTCAGGGACATCATGTCTCTTCTTGAAATTTTCCCAATCTTCTGACAATTTGCACATGTCTTGCAAAAATGGAATGAGTCGTTGAACAAAGTGGGCTAGTAAAACCCACTCTGTAAAACTTTCTCGGCAGTCTTGCCCGGACCGAAGTGTCCTCCGCATGCAAGTCATGGAAAAAGCTTAGCACACTCCTCTGTTCTTCGTCTGGTATGCATCATCGAATAATCTGGTCGGGATAATACTTAAAAAGATACGGCTCTTCCCAGAAGAAGTATCGTACTTGGGCAAAGAAACGACACTGGTCTTGCTTTGTCCAGTCAGCGGGTATTTGTCCAGTGGCAAGGTAATTGACTATGTTTGCATACCAGGGTTCCTTGAAAATGGCCAGGATGCGCTCGTCTGTGAAATCCTCGTTGATCGGAGCTTGTATGACAGGTGCGTTTGGAATTCGTGATAGATGATCAGCGACCACATGTTCTATACCTCATTTATCCTGAATTTTCAGGTCAAATTCTTGAAGCAAAAGGATCCACCGAATCAGTCGGGCTTTTGCTTCCTTCTTGGTCATGAGGTATTTTAGTGCCGAGTGATCTGTGAAAATCACTGTCTTCGAGCCTAACAAGTAGGGCCGAAACTTTTCTAACACAAAGAGAATGGCCAAGAATTCCTTATTGATCGTTGTATAATTCTGTTGGGCATCATTCAAGGTCCTACTCGAGTAGTAAATCAAGTGCTGCCTATTGTCGATGCGCTATCCTAGAACAGCACCAATAGCAAAATCTGAGGCATCGCACATGATTTCAAATGGTTGTGCCCAATTAGGAGCAGAAATAATAGGTCCAGAAATAAGTTCTTGCTTAAACTTCCTCCATGACTTAAAACATTTATCGTTAAAATTAAAGGGCACGTCCTTTGTGAGCAGGTTGGTTAAAGGCCTAGCGATCTTGCTAAAATCCTTAATGAACCGTCGGTAGAACCCAGCATGTCCTAAAAAGGATCTAAATCCTTGATGTTTTTGGGTGGTGGATGCTTAGCAATCACTTCAACTTTCGCCTTGTCCACTTCAATGCCTCTCCTAGAAATCTCATGGCCTAAGACATCCCCTGTCTCACCATGAAGTGACATTTCTCTCAGTTTAGAGTTAGGTTCTTTTTCTTGCATCTTTGCTGAACCAACTCAAGATGATGAAGACATTGTTCAAATAAATCCTCCGTAGATAGAGAAGTCATCCATGAAAATCTTAAGAAAACGTTCTACCATGTCAGAGAACAAACTGAGCATGCACCGTTGGAATGTTACGGGAGAATTGCACAATCCAAAGGGCGTGCATCGATAAGAGAAGGTTCCGAACGAGTAGGTGAACATGGTCTTTTCCAGGTCTTCTGCACCAATGGGGATTTGATTGTATCCCGAGTACCCATCTAGGAAGCAATAGTACCATGTCCAGCTAAGCGTTCAAGCATTTGGTCGATGAAGGGTAGCGGGAAGTGGTATTTACGGGTGGCTGCATTCAACTTTTTATAGTTGGTACAAACATGAACCTTGGTAGGCAGTCTTATTTGTACCAACTCTTTTTGCTCACTTTCAACTACCGTAAAGCCAGCTTTCTTCGGGACCGCATGAACAGGGCTAACCCATTGGCTATCAAAAATGGGATAAATGATCCCATTATCTAATAGTTTCAAAATTTTCGCTCTTACTGCCTCTTGCATAGCAGGTTAAGCCTGCGTTGTGGGTCCCTCTTGGGAGTCGCTTCATCGGTTAAATGGATTCTATGTTGAACTATGGATGGACTTATCCCTTTGATATCCTTCATTGTCCATCCAATGGCTTCCTTATGTCTCTCCAGAATAGACATTAAGCTGTCCTCTTGTTGCTCAGTCAGGTGGGATGCTATGATGACTGTCAGGGTTTCTCTTCCGCCCAGGTAGGCGTACTTGAGGTGTTCAGGTAAGGCTTTTAACTCTATAGAAGGTGTTGTTTCATTGGAGGCAATATCCAGACTTTCAATCCTGTGATGAGGTACACTTGGGCTTGACGCTCAGTCCACTACCAAATCTACGATCTGATCTAGATTAAAATCCTCAGACTCCAGATTAAACTCTGCCTCTGTTTCTATCTCCATGCTTTCCTTATGCTCACAGGTCAGATTTTCAATGGAATTGACCTCAAAAGTCTGATCATTGATATCCCTGGGTTGTCTTACAAGATTGAAGACATTGACTTCCTTCGTCATGTCTCCAAAGGTCAATCACATGGACCCGTTCCTACATTTGATTATGGCATTGGCTGTAGTAAGGAATGGGCGCCCTAAGATGACTGGAGTTTGAGACTGCAGATTTGATAGGTTGGGTCTCAAGCACAATGAAGTCAATGGGGTGATGAAAATCCCAACCCGGATAAGGACATCTGTGATTTCTCCCTTCGAAATTTTCACAGATCGGTCAGCTAACTGAATGGTGACTCGGGTTGGACTCAGCTCGCCCAACCCAAGTTGCTGGTATACTGAGAGAGGCAGCAAGTTGATACTTGCTCTCAGGTCAAGTAGTGCTCTGCTAATTTCTGTTTGTCCTATGGTGCAAGAAATTGTGGGACATCCAGGATTCTTGTATTTCACTGTAATGGACCAGACAGAATTTCGCTTATATTGGTTGCCAAGAACACTTTCTTGGGTACATTTGTCTTTCTCTTCTTTATACACATATCTTTAAGAAATTTGGCATCGCTGGGATATGTTGAATAGTGTCAAGAAGAGGCACATTCAATTTGACCTGGTTAAACATCTCAAGCATCTTCTCCATGTGCATATTCTTGTTGTTGTTCCTAAGCCTATTGGGAAAGGGTGCTACAAGCTTATGAACTTGTTCAGCAGCTTTATCCTCGTCAGACTTTTGTGGAGCAGATTGGGAGGAACTAGTAGAGGTGGAGGCTAGAGTAGGATCAATGTGGACTGGATTTTTCTTTTGGTAGACCTGATTGTCCACCTTCTTGCCAGATCGAAGTGTGTGAACAACATTGCACTGGTTGATCAAAGGATCCTGAATTTCATAAGCTTGATTGGAGTTTTTTTGGGTTAACTAGTGGCTGACTAGGTAAAGTACCCTTTGGTATTTCACTTAGAGAGCTAGCTAATTGGCTCATCTACATTTCCAATCTCGATATGGTCTGTGAATGGTTGTTCAGCGTTTGTCCCTGATTTTGCATGAAAGCAGCCTGAGACTTCATAAAAGCTTCCATGCTCTCCTCCAATTTGCTGAATTTCTTTTCCATTGGTGAACTTTGGGAGGAGGAAGATGGAGCTTGACTGGGAAAATTTGGTGGAGGACTGGGATGGTGAAAATTATTGGAGAAATTAGGCCTGGGAGGACTATTCTGGGCCCAAGGGAAATTTGGGTGTTCCTCCAACCAGGATTGTATGTTTGCGAGTTGGGATTATGCGGTGGCCGTGAGTAGGCCGCGTTCAGGTGTTCCGGTGGCACTTGTTGGGTATGGAAAACAGGGCACTCTTCAAAGACATGGTTCGGTGCCTGACAGTATGAACAACTTGGATTGTGAATTGGTGGTGGGTTGATTTGGTTGACATTGGCTGGCTCTTTTGTTTCTAGAGCTTCTATTCTCCTCATTAGGTTTGCAATCTTAGCTTCTGCAACTATGGATGATTCTAGAGATAGGAGCCCTCCTCTTGAAGCTATAGATTGTGAATTCTTTGGTTTTTCTGAGGCTGGCTCCCATTGCAGGGTTTTCTCAGCTAAATCCTCAAATAAATCCGAACCCTGATTCTCATCCTTTTGCAAGAACCCTCCCTGACACATGTTCTAACAGGATTTTCGTCTGATAATCTAAACCATCGTAGAGAATCTGGCACTGACACCATTTCTCTATACCGTGATGAGGGTACTGAGCTAGGAGATTTTTGAATCACTCAAAGTATCTCCAAAATGGTTCGCTCGGTCTTGCCTGAACTGCATGATATTCTTTCTAATGAGGGCAGTTTTGTGAATTGGATAGAATTTCTTCAAGAAGGCCTTGACGAAATCATCCCACGTTGTAACTGAATCTACTGCTAAACTGTACAACCATTTTTTCACTAGGTCCTTTAGGAAAAAGGGGATGAAACGTAACCTAATGGCATCGTCTCCTAGCTGGGGAATACGCATCATGAGGCACACTTCTTCAAATTCCCTAACAAAGAAGTATGCATCCTCCGATTCTAAACCATGAAACTTTGGGAGAGTGTTGATGAATTGAGTCTTTAATTCAAAGTTATTTCCATTTGCCTCAGGCAATTTTATACATGATGGCAATGTGGTTCTGATTGGGTAAAACTTGTCCTGAAGTGACGCCATCACCGGTTCTGGATGCAAATGTAGAGAAGTACTTCTGGTTAATCTTGAAGTTACAGGATCTCTCACCCACTCTTGCATGCAGCACACCACAAACAACATAAAGGTAACAAACAATCGAAAAGAATAAAAAACAAATAAACGAAAGAAAGACAACCAAAAAGCCTTAGTCTAAGGTACCTGGACCTAGATGACTCCTAACTAGTCGATTCTCTGGGGGAGGTTGTTGCAGGAACTCGACTACAAGCTAATCGATCAGGAACGGGTAAAACTCGGTAGGAGATATCCGGGCGTGAGCCACGGGCCTTAATTACACCAAACCACGGAGCTTTCGAGGCTTTGCCTCTCAATCCACTTTCATTAGACACCGATTTTGTGGGAGTATAGTTCATGCAATTTTTACCCTCAGTTAATCTCTTAGTGAGTCCGAGATGTCCCTAGGGCCAATGTCTATCAGTTTTTAGTTAAGGCTTGCGTTATGTGAGTGCATTTGGAGATGGTTTTTGGGCTAAGGAAGAGTGATGAAATCCCCACCTTATCTCGTTTATTTGGGATTTTGCCCTTAATGTTAATTGTGCAAGTGTACAGTTTATTTACAACAAGGTAACACTCAAAGCGATAAATCACTCCAAAATGTTGGTCCTATTCTATATGAATGCACACGTACCTTTTCTTCAGCAGTCTTTAACAGAAATTGAAATGAATTGAAATAGACACGTGCCCTAAATGCAAAAGTCTAATCCAAATTTCAATTAAGTAACAAGTGAATTTCTGTTGAGTTTATTACACATGTATAAGGTGAAGTATTCAAGGGAACCAAAAAAAAATTTAGAAAACAATTTGAGCGTTCGGCAACCCTGCAGAAAAGTTTGTTAGTACTTCAATCGGAGAAACTCGCTTTTACACGAATTTTCCGAGGGCAAATGAATCTTCATGCAACGTCTTTGGCCACCACTTTCGCTTCCCGTGATAGTGAGCTCCTTGGTACTTCTCCTACACACAAGAGCAAAGAAAAATCTTTAGTATTGAACAATAAAGCCGTTCCCTCCCTGACAATGGCGCCAAAATTGATCAGCAAAAAGCAAGCACAAAAATAGGTAAAGGAATGTGGGTTGATGTTACTGCTTTTGCGATTCTTTCGTAGTAGCGAAGTGGCTATACGGGTCATATCCACAAGGAGGGGAGCGATGAAAGCTTGATGCGGCTTCTTTGTTCAAGAAAAGAGAGAGTTCTTTATTTCAAATAAGGAATTGAAAAATGAAAACAAGTTGGTTTCAAAAATTATTTTACAATGATTTGGTGGTTTGTAAAATTGAATTTTCTTAATGGTAAAAACGCATGGCTAACTTTCTACTAAGTGCTCCCACTAATCTCTAACTTCTTGAAGATGTGGCCTCACGATGGATCATAGGCAAGCATAACCTTTATGTATAGGAACTATTCACATGGAAATCGAGTGAAAGTTCTTTCTTTAACTTTAGCTTTACACGGCAAAAACTTGGACATTCCCTTATCAAGATCCAGTTGAAGGTGAGAATACGGGAAGACACAAGTGCACTAATGGTATCGGCAAAGTTAAAAGGAAAATCTCTAACTTACAAAAACAAGCAAAGTTTAAACTCTATAGATCATCAAAAACATGTTAAGCAGGAAGTATAAGAGAGCTAATACTTGTAAGTAAGTTAGAGTTAGAACCCTCATCTTAAGATGTCATAGCTCTCATTTGCACAAGGCTTGTTTGACACTATTGACTCATTTGGGTTATCAATCAAGTTGTTAGAGATTAGTGGGTTAGTAGTTAGTTAACCATGCAATGAAGGAGTTAGTTAGACATGGTAGTAAAGGAAACAATAAGAGAGAAGAAGTAATGAGAAAAGAAGCTATACTAAAACAAGAAAGTAAAAGTAAATGAAAAACATAAGTAAATGGAAAGAAGAAAGAGAAGTAATTACTTGTATTAGATTGTCACATTCAAATACAACTTTTACACACACTCTCTCTTTCACTCAAATGGCTAAACTAAAACTAGAAGAAAAATAAAACTACAACAACTATAACTCCTAGAACAAAATAATAACAACTCCTAAACTCTAGATCTGCCTCTCTTCAGCACCCCAGGGGGTTTTTATAAGCACCAGGGGAAAGAAGGCCAGGGGGACAACCCCTGGCCTAAAGCTCGTGCGCGGCCGTGCTCGTACGGCCGAGAAAACGCGGCCCGGGCCGCGTTCCACGGCCATGCCAGGGCGGCGCGTGCCTGCTTCCTGGTGTGTGCCGTCCCGTATGTCCCCTATCAGGTGGATCTTCTGGTTTATGGATTTGATGCCCTGGGCTGACAAAATCTCCTCTCTAAGGTCAAAGGCTACTTGGTTGGCCTTTAATCACCCATTAAATGGTGATTTAGGATCTTCTTCTTCATTTGCACACCATGGCCCTAGGATCAAGCAAGCAAAGCTTTATTAGCAGAATTTTACATCAAATAAAACTTTGCGGGTGTGATAAAATTATGCAGAATTAGAGACTAATCAAGAGGTCACTACTGTAGAGGGTACTTCTTCTATCCTCCTTAACTATTTTCCCATAAAGTTGGGAAGATATTTTAACACTTCATTTGAATCTCTTCTACAGGAGTGGCTACTTGTAGCTAGGCTACGACTTCCTCCCATATTGAGAAGATGATCCAGGAGCTGGCCCAGCCAGAGGGCCTTGAGGTTCTTGCTACTAGGATGCTTCGTGAGGTTATAACCACCATGACCGGGGAACCCTTATCCCAAAGCGGCCTACCAAAAGACTTACCGTCTTTGGATCCTCAACTTGGTAAGAGAACAAAGATGTGCTATAAACTCTTGTTTTTTGATAGGTAGTAAAAAGTGCATATTTATCATCACATTTATCATCATATTTCACTATTTATTCTTTTATTAAGCACTACTACTAATGTTTTATTGTTTAATGTGTGCAGGCCTTGAGTAAATAAAAAAATAAATAAATGAAGCCCAATTAAAGCCCAAAAGCCCAAAAAAGTCCACAAGCCCACATGCATAATTTATTGTAGTAATTTAGAAGCTTCTATCTTATCTAACTTAATCTAAACTTGAATTTTAAATTATTAATTTAAAATCTAAGGGAGGAAGAGGAAGGATAAAAATAGAACTCCTAATTGCTAAAGAGAAGGATAAAGTGAGACTCCTAATTGCTAAGAGAAGGAAAGGATAAAAAGAGATGGACCTGTACTTAAACGTAGTTGCTTGCAATACAAAGATAAAGAAAAAGAGAACAAATTTAGAATTTTGATAACTTGCTTCCCAAGTTATCCCGAGTTCTCAAGATAGAGGGTCTGCATGAAGAATCTAGAAGGAGGCGCCCAGATGGACGGACCAGAGGAGGCCACGCAAGAAAGCGTGTGGACATTGGCCACGCTATTGCCACGGAAACGTGGCCATAACCACGTTTCCGCGGCTATTTGGATAATGTTGGTGACGCGTCTTTGTGGGAGAGTTATACTGGGACTCTATATCTTATATCCCCTATAAATATCCCTGCAGAGCAACAGAGAAGGGCAGCTCTGAGAGGCTCAATTTAGGGTTTCTTTTAGGTCCTCTTTTCTTTTCGAATTTCTTGTATTATTTCGTTTTTGTTATTTGGAGAAGAAGATTATTAAAGAAGAAGAAGAGCTTTGTAATTGACCGGTGACATCCAATAAAAAGGTTCTTTATTCTTTTTATTTTTCTTGTTTTGCAATTCAATTTATTTTTCTACTTTAGCTTATTTGTTTTTTTCTTTTAATTTTCATGCAACCTTTATTATTCATAATAAAAATAAAAATAAAAATAAAAATATGTTTAACTAATTAAAACTTATAGTTTGCTAATCTCTGGATCAACCCTAGTTTAGTTAAAAGATGAATTGATTGATATCTCTTATTAAAAACCCTAGGATTAAAATTGGTTTTCTTGAAGATAAATTAATAATTGAGTTTAACTAATTTAAGTTGCACTTCTTAAATGGTTATTCATAGTTCATATCTAAATACTTTGATAGCATAATGTTAAGTAGACTTTTCTTATGCTATGCTTTAAAATTAGGATGAATTATAGCTTGATTTTTATTAGTGCACATGAATTAGAGTTTACAACATTGTTATTCATCTTTCTTGATTCTCAATCAAAACCCTAGGGTAGATAATTCTTTATTCAATATGATGTTTATTCTTTTAGAATAATACTTTGGTTGTGATAGATGATTAGTAAACTATACTTCTAAAACTATTTCTTACAATCAATATCTTTTTCTTTTTCAAGCAACTGTTAGAGAAAATCGTTCCGAAAATCTTCTATCGCATTCCTCCTTGTGGATTCGACCCGCATAGCCCTTACTACCGCGGATATATTGTGGAAGACAGAGACACGTACCCATTTAGACAACATCCTTATAACCCTTAAACTATATCTCTGTTTTTTCTCAATCAAATTTTGGTGCCGTTGCCAGGGAGGGAACGGTACGATATTCTCTAAAAAAAAATTATTTATTTTATTTTATTTTATTTTTTGTTTGCAGGATCCGATAACAGGAAAATTAGCTGCAACTAAGGACATATAGCAACTCTGTGACTCTGCCCTAGAAGGCAGAGCAGCAGAGCCTATTATCTGGCCACGCTAATGCGGCAATAGCCGCGGAATCGCGGCTATAGTAGTGAATTACTGACTAAATTTTTTGCAGGTTTCTGCAAATTGCAAGTTCTGTTTACTGCTCTGATAAGTTTTCTCTGTAATCACCCTACATACTGCTAACTAATTAACAGTATCCTATTAGTTGATAAATAAAAAAAATTAGACTCTTGCATCATAGGCACGTGTCTATTTAATTTTTTTAATTTCTGTTGAGGAGTGTTGGAGACAAGGTACGTTCGCATTGCATATAGACTAGGAAGCACCGTTGGCTGATTTACTACTTTTGAGTGACTATTTGTTTATTTCTTTACACGTGCACTAAATCAATTTAAGAGCAAAACCATAAACAAGATAAGGTGGGGATTTCATCACCCTTCCTTGGCCCACAAATTATCTCCACCACACTCACAATCCTAACCCTAAAATAAAAATTGCCTAGATGCTGGTCTTAGGTTAACTCGGACTCATTAGGAGATTGGCGGAAGAAAGAAGCTGTTCGAAATTAACTCTCACCAAATCGGTGTCTAGGAAGGGGATTAAGGGCCGAAAGCCCAAAGGTTGATGGTTACTTAATTAAGGAATGTCTTTGATGGATAATCTCCCACCAATCTTACCACCTACCTAGCCGATTAACTTGTGGTTAAGGTCGACAATACACCTCCTAAAGACAGTCTAAAGTTAGGAGTCGTCTAGGTCAAGATCTAACTTAGATTAAAATTTTTTTTGTTTGTTTTTCTTTATTTGTTTTTAATATCTCTTGTGTGATATGGCTTATAACAATAATTTTTTCAATTTTAATAGTAATCCATATTACACCCCGACCACTTTTTCAGATATTACCAACCCGGCATATCATAACTTTAACCAACCTAGTGTGCCGGAGTGGTCTTATCTGAATGAATATAACCCATGCCCCCTATCTTGTGACCATAATTTCCACAACAATTTTAACTCTTCACAGAGTCAATGGGGATTCGCCTTCCCCGAGTCCAATTTTCAACCAACTTGTCCTCCTTATCCTCCTTGTCCACAATATTTCCAAGATTCATACTCACAACCACCAGTTCAAAATAGAAAACCATCAATCTTGAAAATGATGGAAATGAATATGCGTGAGTCCAAGTAGCAATCACAAAATAGAAAACCTTCAATCTTGGAAATGATTATGCGTGAGTCCAAGCAACAATCACAGAATTTGACGGACTCACAATTTCACCATGAATTTCACAACAACACTTCATCTTTTCAAGTCCAATCATAACAAAATGATGAACCAATCGACTATGAAAAGATGCTTGAAGCCATGACTCAGCCTAAAATCGCTCGTAATCATGACATAGATCTAATGGTCCAAACTCTCCATTCTCACCATTTGACCATTTCTGATGTCGCTAACCATTCTGTTAGAACCGAAGAGTCATCTTGTTTTGGAAAACAAGATTCCATTTCAGTACAATCATTTGAACTTGCCCAAACTCTAAATTTTGAAATGACATTGACAATTTGGCAAGTTATTCATTTCCTGAAATAGAACTTGATAATGAATATGATCCTGAACCTCAACTTAATGTTTCAATTCTACTTCCTGATTCAATAATGACTCCAGTGGCTTAACCTGATTTCAATATTTTTCCCGAGTCAACATTGGATCATGTGCCAATTCATAATGAAATTGAATCGCCAACCTTTTATGATCATATTGAACTTGACCAATTTCATACTTTTGAAAGTCCCATTGACAAATTGGCCAGTTCTTATTTTTATGAAATTGAACTTAATGAGAAATGTGAACTAGATTCTCAAATTTGTGATCCAGTTCAAATTCTCGAGTCAATATTGACTCCTATTTTGTTACCCGATTTGAGCAATATTTTAGAGTCAGTTTTGATTCCCACACCTGTCATTCTTGAACTTGAATCACCAATATTAAGTCACATTCCATTGTGGAAAAATGAATGTGGACTTGAGATTCAACTTCTTGATTTGGACCCACTTCCTGAACCAATCTCGACTCCTAAACCTTTACTTGATTTTAGTCACTTTCCTGAGTTGGTCTTAATTCCCGTACTTCCTGAGTCCAAGTTAATCATTCCATCTTTTCATACTCCATTTTGGGACAAGACGGTCGACAACATTGACTCCGAAATTAATTATGGAATTTGGAAATTAGATGGGGTTAAATTTTTAATAAAAACCGTTCATATATACATCATTTTAGTGGGTTATTTAAGAGAGATTTCTCGCGGGTTCCTCCGAACTCTATAAAAATTCGATTGGGCCGCCTTTCGTGGACCAATCAGACCACCACCGGAACCACCACCTTAAGGTAATATTTTCCTTCCCTTTCTTCTTTTTCATGCATCTATGCATTAATTCATACATTGAGGACAATGCATGAGATAGGTGTGGGGGAGGATTTACTAACATACTAACATAGGTAGATACTAACAAACAAATTTAAAAAAAACTTTTTGAAAAAGAAAACAATATTTTGACTTATCTTTTGAAAGAAATCTAAGTTAATCTTAAAAATTAGAAAAATCATGATTGGGATTTCTAAAAACTTGGTCGAAATAAAATAAATTGTTGGATTTTTTTAGGTATAGGAGAAAAAATTGAATAATTAATTAGTCTTGATTTTTACCTTAATGAAATGTGCATACCTAATACACTTACACATCAAGGATTCTAATATAAAGACTCTTGTACCTTATAAAAAAAATTAAAATAAAAAATATATATATAAAATAAAAAAATAAAAGAAAATTTCACTAATTAAGCTGATTAGATGTGCCTCAAGAAGCAAAGTATTCACGCCTAAAGGTGATTTTATAAATAAAGTCCTTAGTTTTGTGGCCGAGTTCACTCGAGTCCTTAAGTCCGTGGGGTGTTTTCTCACCCGGTGCTCTAAAACTGACCGGTTTGGGAGCGAATGACCTTAGGCTCGCTACATGGGTGGATTAGAAAGCCTAAGAAAACTAAAAATATTATCTATATATGTATTAACACATCTAATAGTCAATTAGTCAGGTATGAGGGCCTCAAGAAGCCTTGATACTTATACAAAAGAAAATTAGATGAGTTATACATATTAAAATATATATATATATATATATATATATATATATATAATAAAGAGGTATGGGAGTCCAAGTTAAAGAATCCCTAGTAAAGATTCATGTTCACAAGGATGCATATGACTTAGGGTAACAAAAGAGACTATACAAAAATTCAATTTTAATCCTTACCTAAAATTGATAACAAATTATTATATAAAGACTAAGTTCAAGAATGAATAAAAATGATAATCCTAAAACTTATAGATAGCTTAGTTTCTTCAAATGTATTTCAAATATTTCTTTCCTTTTTCAAAATAAATAAATAATAAAATAAATTAATTAAATCTCTAACATTTTTCTTTTATGAATTTTGTGGGTGTAATCCCCTGAGAACCCTCACGAGACAACACTCGTCCTCTAGGGAGAACCTAGAGGTTTAACGGCTTGTTGCACGTGCTAAGTGCAATCATGATGCCTACAAAAGTGAGCTAGGATAGATTAGTTTTTCTTTTTCTTTTTCTTTTTAATTTTTACTCGAGGACGAGCAAAAAGATAAGTGTGGGGGTATCATAGGTAGTAAAAAATGCACATTTATCATCACATTTACCATCATATTTTCCTATTTATTCTTTTATTAAGCACTACTACTAATGTTTTATTGTTTAATTTGTGCAGGCCTTGAGTAAATAAAAAAAATAAATAAATGAAGCCCAATTAAAGCCCAAAAGCCCAAAAAAGTCCACAAGCCTACATGCATAATTAATTGTAGTAATTTAGAAGCTTCTATCTTATCTAACTTAATCTAAACTTAAATTTTAAACTATTAATTTAAAATATAAGGGAGGAAGAGGAAGGATAAAAATAGAACTCCTAATTGCTAAAGAGAAGGATAAAGTGGGACTCTTAATTGCTAAGAGAAGGAAAAAGATAAAAAGAGATGGACTTCTATTTAAACCTGGTTGCTTGCAATACAAAGATAAAGATAAAGAGAACAAATTTGAATTTTTGATAACTTGCTTCCCAAGTTATCCCGAGTTCTCAAGATAGAGGGTCTGCATGAAGAATCCAGAAGGAGGCGCCCAGATGGACGGACCTGAGGAGGCCACGCAAGAAAGCGCGTCGCCATTGGTCACGCTATTGCCGCAGAAATGCAGCCATAACCGTATTTCTGCGGCTATTTGGATAATGTTGGTGACGCGTCTTTGTGGAGAGTTGTACTGGGACTCTATATCTTATATCCCCTATAAATATCCCTGCAGAGCAACAGAGAAGGGCAGCTCTGAGAGGCTCAAATTTAGGGTTTCTTTTAGGTCCTCTTTTCTTTTCGAATTTCTTGTATTATTTCATTTTTGTTATTTGGAGAAGAAGATTATTAAAGAAGAAGAAGAGCTTTGTAATTGGCCGGTGACATCCAATAAAAAGGTTCTTTATTCTTTTTAATTTTTCTTGTTTTGCAATTCAATTTATTTTTCTGCTTTAGCTTATTTGCTTTTCTTCTTTTAATTTTCATGCAACCTTTATTATTCATAATAAAAATAAAAATAAAAATAAAAATATGTTTAACTAATTAAAACTTATAGTTTGCTAATCTCTGGATCAACCCTAGTTTAGTTAAAAGATGAATTGATTGATATCTCTTATTAAAAACCCTAGGATTAAAATTGGTTTTCTTGAAGATAAATTAATAATTGAGTTTAACTAATTTAAGTTGCACTTCTTAAATGGTTATTCATAGTTCATATCTAAATACTTTGATAGCATAATGTTAAGTAGACTTTTCTTATGCTATGCTTTAAAATTAGGATGAATTATAGCTTGATTTTTATTAGTGCACATGAATTAGAGTTTACAACATTGTTATTCATCTTTCTTGATTCTCAATCAAAATCCTAGGGTAGATAATTTTTTATTCAATATGATGTTTATTCTTTTAGACTAATACTTTGGTTGTGATAGATGATTAGTAAACTATACTTCTAAAACTATTTCTTACAATCAATATCTTTTTTTTCCAAGCTAACTGTTAGAGAAAATCGTTCCGAAAAGCTTCTATCGCATTCCTCCCTGTGGATTCGACCCGCATAGCCCTTGTTACCGCGGATATATTGTGGAAGACAGAGACACACACCCATTCAGATAACATCCTTCTAACCCTTAAACTATATCTCTATTTTTTCTCAATCATTTTCATTGTTAATGCTAACATTGATGTTATGATTGCTTAGAGTATTGAGCTAGCTCAAGTGGAGGATCCTGTGGCAAGCACTAGTGCAAAGGACAGCGCCCTTCAGACTTTGGCCGACGAACCAGGTGCTGTGGAGTTTGTTGTTGTCCCTGTTGCTTTGGAGGCTACCACAATAACAGTCCCGGAGGTTTCGACCACGATCTCAGTGTCAACAGAACCATCTGCTGGCCTTGTCTCTACACGTAGTGAGTTGGCTCCCACCTCTGTGGACATTATACGCACCACCGTAGAAAGAGGATTCAGGAGTGCACCAGCAGATCTATCTCCAGCCATGGACATCATGGAAGAATTGGCACATCAGATGGTACCACAATTTTTCACCTCCATGAGGTCCTGCATGGAACTGGTCCTCTCCGGGAGAAGTTCCTTCGAGTTTGCCTAGATGCTTCTTGAAAATCAGATTAAGAACATTTGTCATACTGAAAGCTCAGAGCAAGCTAGGGCGTATCTGACGTTGGTCAAACAATTGAGGATATACCAGAAGGAATTAAGGACCCTAGAAAAGGCTAGTCCAGTGGACGAGGCTCGGTCGATGCTGAATAAGCTCTTCACCGCTCAAGAACACGAGAGGAAAGAGATGGAGGTGCAGATGGCTGAGAAGGTCCGTCATCTCCACAACTTCCAAGCCAGCTACCAAAGATTGGTTGATAATTCTAGGAAATCTGAAGTCATCACCAAGAATGTAGAGCAAGTCATAACCACTGCTCGGGCAGCTATTGCTAAGGCACAAGCCCTGATTCATGTAAATGATCAGAAGCTTGTTGCTGTTAGAAAAAGGCTGGAAAAACTAGAAGCTGCCAAGAAGCTGGTCTAAAAAGATCTCACTGCCCATTCTTCCAAGTTCGAGTCTCTTCAAGCGCAGCTGGCTACGAAGAGTTTCTTATCAAAGGAAGAATTGCAGGTTCAAGCTTGAGCAGAAGTTGAGAAGGCACGCCAGCGTGAAATGCAGCGCCTCCGGGACCGAATATATTCTTTGGCTGAACAAGATTAGCCCTCCTCATTTTGTATCTTCCTTTTTTTGTGTAACACTCCACTTGTTAAATAAGAGAGTGTTTGTATCACTTTTACCATTTTGATATAAATAATAAAAGTTATAAAATTTTTGTCTCATCTTTATTTCTTCTTTGCATTTGAGAATCAGACAGACTCTTTGTTGCGTGGAAGAATGCAGCTCTCACAGACGCGACCATTGACTATTATAGAAATGCAGTCCTTAGTCATTTGTTGAGATGCGACTATGAGTTATAGAGAGGAAACTCAGGCAGCACTGAGTTGTGAGTGAGGCGCAGCCCTGACTTGTAGGGGAGACGCGACTCTAATTTTTTTCAGAGACGCAGCTCTGATCTGTTGAGAGAAATGCGGCTCCGATCTGTTGAGAGTTGAGAGAAATGCGGCTCTGATCTGTTGAGAGAAACACGGCTCTGAATTATTGAGAGGACGTGGCTCTGATCTATTGAAAGGACACAGCCTTCAGGCTTGTGAAGGGACGCGGACTTCAGAAAGCGGCCTTTGAAGCGTCTCATGCATTTTCACGTGAAGATCTCACTGGATCTTTCAATGCGAAGTCGGCGTTGACAGTTGGGGACACGTGTCGTTGGTATTTTCCTAAGCAAAAATCCATGTGTCTTATGCAGACTGGATTTAATATTTGCGTAGCGAATTAAGGCAATTAATTTTGACCTTTAAGAATGGATTTAATTTTATGCCATTAATCAATGGCCATTAGCGAGCATATAAATAGGCCATGAGCCTCTTAATAGTCATTCATCTTGACTGCTTTCCTTCGCGGGCATGTGCTCTAAAGAACTTTGTCTTGATTGTTCTCCTTCAAGGGCCTCCTTCAAGGGCATGTGCTCTGAAGAACAAAAAGAACCCAAAACATCAATGCTTTCTTGCAATCTTCTTCGAAGATTATCACTGTTAAGTGATTTCAAAATAAAAAGCATCTCTTTAGGTGCTTTCATGGTCGTGCCTTGACGGATGAAGTCCAAGTTCTAGAGAACTTTTCTTTTGGTAGGAAATGGCCTTTTCCATGATAAGGCTTGGTTTCCTTGGAGCTCTGTCATCACGGGCCATGAAGAGACTTTGTCTCTTGATTTCTTACTGAAATCTCTTTTTTGAGATCCATGCGTCCATGCTCTGCAAACGCACCTCTCGCATTAATTGATGGAACGCGAGATTGTTGACTTTTAAGTCTAAGTCTCAAGTTCTTCAGATGTGAGCGTGGTGAACTCTGCGTTTTGAGAATTGAAACGCGAGTTTTATATATGAGGCTCGCATTTGGGGTTCATGACTTAAAAAATTTTAAGTTTACTCTTTTGAGATTTTTGGACGTCTGTGTCTTTGATATATGCCTTGCGTCTCGATTATCAGACGCGAGTCTAATATCGGACTGCATTTGGATTAATATTTTCTATCCTTGCGTCCGTGAGATTCGCTTCTGGAGTTCATGACTTTAGCCCCGCGTTTGTGCTTCTGGTTTCCCATTTCTGTCTCTACAGAATTTTAACCCTTGGGTTATATTTCTTGCAGGTCCTGGCCATATCGATGGTGCTTATTCCAGTGTCTTTGCCGCGTCCATTGGAGGATATTTGGAACGGCCAGCTTGTTCGATTGGCAAACACTTGGGAAGTCAGAACTTCTGTCTAAGGGCAAGGAAGATCTGTGCGGTTCTCGATATACATCAAGACATTATTGGACATGATGCACCAGTAATATCTTGGATCCTTCCGATCACAATGAGCATGGCATATTTGAAGGTCACGGGAAAAAGGACGTCACCAGGAAGGTCTCGGATCCTCCCTTTACCAATCTTGTTCAAAGAGTGACAACAATGAAAAATCCATGCTCATTAAATGATTTCTGGTGGTGGAGCTTCCCATTAAGCGAAGGATTATGACCTTTTGAAGACCTTCGCATCAGTTGGTCGGGTGGAATCCGAATGCTCTCCTGCATTTTGACCTCGAGAAACACCATTGTTCTCGAGAGGATAAGAAGTTGTTCTGCAGTTTTTGGCCACAGTCAAAAGGATGAGCTTCGTGTATCTTCAATATTTTGAGGAGTGAGCGCAACCTTTCACAGAGTAATAGAGACTTCTTTGTACTCCTTTATTGTAACATTCAATCTTATTGTATAAGAGAGCGTTTTATGTCACTTTCATATTTTTGAATATTAATAAAAGTGATAATTTTTCTTATCTTCTTACATGTCTTGACTTTCTTTTTGTATTGAAAATCAGACAAGTAGAAGTGATTACCTTTGATTTTCTAGAAATGTAATATTTCAACTTAGTAAGTCAAAGTTAGAAAATTCTATTTAAAGAATTTAAAATTTTACTGTCAGAGGTGTGATGTTAACTTGACAGGAGTTGAATAGTTTCTGTGGTCTTGTTACTCTATAAATGAGAATGACAAGTAAGCTTTTGACCCCGCGGAGAATTGTGACTGAGTCTTCATCAGAGGTTTAGTATTAACGTAATTAAGACAGCTGGGGATTGATGGAAACACCATTAAAGGTAGGATAATAACCTAACAGTGCTTTTAAGTGGACCTGCCATTCTATTGAGGAGAATAACAAGTAAGACTAAACTCGTTGGAGATCTAGGAGAATTTTTGCCATTAGAGGTGTGATATTAACTTAACGGATTGGATTAAATCTTGTCAGAGGTGTGATATTAACTTGACAAGGATGTGAGCTAGAGGTGTGATGTTATCTTAGCTCCACAAGTGTTTTAGTTTGCTTACGAAAACTGAAAATACCACTGTCATAGGTGTAGTGTTTAACTTGATAGTGGAGGTAATGTTAGAAGTGTAATTTTAAACTTAGCACTAGTCATTTTAACTTCGATACGGAAGTTTGAGGGAAAGTCATTATCATATTTGCATTGTTGAACTTAACAATGAACTGGATGCTAGAGATGTGATATTAAATTTAGCATCGCTCATCTCAACTTCGATATGGACGCCAGAGAAAAAGTCACTATCATAGGTGTATTGTTGATTGAGGGAAACCAACACACAAAAATATAAAATTTCAGAATTATAAAATAGAAGTGCAAGTTCTCAATACTACCGCAATAGTAAGTGGCTATGCGGGTCGTTATCAACAAGGAGGGACTAGCGATGGAAGCTTTTAAGTAAATTCGTTTCTTTTTGAGTTTACAAAAATATGTTAGAAATTTCTTCTCAGTTTTAGAAAAAGAAAACAAAAAGGTTAAGTTAGAAGATGTGAAGAAGATGGTAAAAGAAAAGATGATGACGATGTTGTTTTATTTACAAAAGAAAAGAAAAAACTAAATAAAAAGGAGAATATTGGTTTTAGAGTAGAATTCTAAACTAAGAATTAAAAGAAAACTAAATCTTACTTACCTCTTTTGTGCTCATACACCTTTGATCCATCGCTACGACTTACCTAGTCTTTGAAGGTGATCAAGCATGACGTGTATGATCTTCCCCGTTCTCGATCTACACTACGAATAAAAGAGCAAGCATAACTAGCAAAGGAATGGTTGTTCATCACCATAGGCCATCAAGGTCACTTACAATGGTGAAGCAGTCTCGAGGCTATCAGATTCACTTGGATTGCAAACACATCAGAGGAAAGCAAATAAAAACAAGAGTAAAGAAGAAAAAAACCTTGATTTGATTCAAATAACAATTAAAAAAGACTTATTTATACCAGTGTCACTTTCAGTACAAGCTTGCTCTCATTCCTTCATGAAGCTCTCCTCTCCTCTCAGTTACATAAATAAAAAAAAATTACATAAAATAAAAAGAACAACCTAGGTTAAACCTATACAAGAATCTATTGTACTCTCTGCTTCCTCTTTCTCTGCTCTGATGTGTGCGATATTTATGGGATAAAAATGGATAAGAAAGTGAGTCGAAAGATAGGGGCTGGCTATTTTTGAATTTGAATCCTCCCCTTATATATAAACTTAATTTGATGTGGATATTCAATTTTGATCTGTAGCTTATTTGCGTGTTGATTACTAAATATAACTTAACAAATGATAGAATTAGAAACATTGATCAACATAAGAGTTTAGCCTTTAAGTTTTCTTTCTAAATCATCTTAAATTATCAGATTTGAGTTTCGGTAGCGAAAATTATGATTCAAATACTAAAATGTATATAGTCTGAATTCGAGTCTAAATTGCTTTATCTCATCTGTTAATCTTCTATCTATCCATTTATCCCTTTGGATTTAGAATTTCAGCTTTAGATTTGACGATCTATCTCTTTATCCATAGTGAACCAATAGGGTCTTCTTCTAATCTATTTTTTTCTTTAAATTTGAATGATATTATTTAATCTGATATACCCGGTCTTCAGATAAGATGGCCTTTTTCCTTTGAATTTGAATGATATTATCATATCTGATATACCCGGTCTTCAATAAGATGGCCTTTAAAACCTCTGGATTTGAATTGATCCCCTTTCTTTTGAACTTTTGGATTTAATTGGATAAATCTGTCTATCTCTCTTTTTTCTTCTTTAATTACCCTATATGCCATTAAACATGAGAATACATTAGTAGCAGAGTTTTATTTAAATAAAAATGTAAAAGTGTGACACATATGATATGAAAACATGCAACGCATATGTGTGATCACACCCCCACACCTATCTTTTGCTCGTCCTCGACCAAAACATCAAAAGAATTTATTAGACCACTTTTAGGCGTGAATACTTATACTTTATGAGGCACAAATACCCAGCTTAATCAGAGAATTTTTGATATATAAATATATATTTTTTTCTTTTTTTAATATAAGTCATAAGAATATTTATTTTTGAAACTTAAGTGTGTAAGTGTATAAAGCATGCATATTTTATCAAGGTACAAATCAAGACTAAGTTACTTTTATAAATTTTCTTCCTAATCCTAAAAATCAAACAAATAATCTTATTTTGACCCAGTATAAGAAATCCTAATTATGATTCTCCTCTTCCTTAAAATTAACTTGATTTCTTACAAAAAATATGTCAAAATACTGCTCTCTTTTCAAAAAGTTTTTTTAAAGAAAGAAAAATGTTAATTTTTTATATTAAATAAAAAGAAAACCCATGTTATGTTAGAACTCTCCCCCACACCTATCTCATGCGTTGTCCTCAATATATGAATGAATACTTAAATGCATGAAAAAGAAGAAAGGGAAGGATAATGTTACCTCAAGGTGGTGGTTCTAGAGGTGGTCGGATTGGGCCAAGCGTTGCTACCCAATCAAAATAATATGGTGGTTCACGAAACCCACCTTTATTGACCTCTTTTCTATTTACACAATCCCCAATATGAATAGGATCATGAAACTTATTCCTTTTACATGACCAGTCTTGAAAAATTATCACGAAGTCATCAGGGTCTATACCTAAGTCCAATAAAAGAATGTGACTTGGTGGAATGGTTGACTTGGGCTTAAGAATGATAGGTTCGGGAACTAATACGAACTCGAAAAAATCAACTTTGTGTTCAAGAGTTAATTTTGGTTCAAGAGTAGAGTCCAAATCCAAGAATTGATATTCACATTCCTTTCCCATTAATGGAATGTGACTATCAAAAATTTGTGCTTCAATTTCTAAATTTATGGGTACGGGAATAAATGTTGGCTCGGAAAATTAGTCCAAATTGGGTAAGGATCCTGGAGTCAACATAGATTCGAGGATGGGAACTAAATCACAAGGTTGGGGATCGGGGTCACATTCACATTCAAGTTCAATCTAATTGAATGGAAAACTTGCCAATTTATCCAAGATTTGGAATTGGACAAGTTCCAGTTTGTGCGATGAAATTGAATCTTGGTCAAAATCTTCAAGATTCCATGATTTTTTGTTTTCATCAATATGGCTAGAAGTGTCAGAAATAATCAAAGATTGGGTAAGGAGATTTTTCTTATTCCTACGCATGTTTTCCAATCGACTAAGTCTTGCTTCCATCATATTTAAGGGATCACTTTGGAACTGAATCATGGATCCCGTACTCTTTTCTAAGTCGTATGTTCTTCTTGAAAAATAGAGTAAAGATCTTTAATTTGAAAATTTTGACGGGATTTTGAGTCTTCTAGAATTTGAATTCGTTGCTCAAGCTCTTCTAAGGCTTCCATCCTTTTTTTCAGTCAATTGATTCTTCTAATGGTTGTTCGGGAGAGGGACTATATGAAGCTAGATGTTGGTAAGGTGGTTGTCTGTATGACACAGGAGAGTTGTATCCCTACTGACTCTGTGAAGAGTGGTGATGATTGTACCAGTCTGGTTCATAGTATTGAGACTGGGGCATATATTGATTTGGATAAGACCAATCTAGCATACTTGGTTTGTTAAAGTTATGATATGCCGGATTGGTAATATCCGAGTCAAAAGAGGTCAGAGTGAAATATGGATCACTATTTGCATATGAATAATTGGAATTATAATCTATATCACCAAGATGTCAAAAACAAAAGACAAAAATAGGCAAACAAATAAACAAATAAAAAAATCTAGCGTAAGTTAGGCTAAGCCTTAGACCTAGACGACTCCTAACTGGTTAGGCTGTGCACGAGGGATATATTGCAGAAGCTAACTACAAGTTAATCAGCTAGGTAGGGGCAAGATCAGTGGGAGGTATCCGTGCCTAAGCAACGGGCCTAATTATGCCAAACCACCAATTTTTGGGGTTTCCCCCCTCAATCCCCAACCTTAGATGCCGATTTGGCAAGAGTCAACTTCTGACAACTTTTTCCTTAGGTCAGTCTCCTATTTGAGTCCGAGATGTCCCTAAGACCAACACCTACTCAGTTTTAGTTAGGTTTGAGTTAGTGAGTGAGGAGATTATTTGTGGGATAAGGGAGGGTAATGACTTCCCCACCTTATCTTGTTTATAAGACAAGCCCTTAGTTCAGTTTAGTGCAGTATACAAGTATATAGAAAAAGTAACACTCAAGCAATATTTCATACAAGAATGAACCTTATACTAAATGCTATGCACACATGCCTTTGCTCTAGCACTCTTCAACAGTAATGTAAAAGATAAATGAATTAGAGGTATGCCTAAATGCAAGTTTAAATCATTTTTAACATTTACAAATAATAACTTTACTGTTGAATTAAATACAGTGTGTAAAATAAATTAATAAGGAAATCTAACACATGCAGAAGCTATAATTTGCAGTGTGAAAGTACTTGAAAAAAGATCAATTAGTAGTCCACCACAAATGCCGCAGAAATATGGCCTTTGCCGCGTTTGTGAGGACAATTGTGGCTTTGATGCTCTGCCTTCTTGGGCAAAGGCACAGAGTAGCAATATGTCAACTGTAGCTCTTCGATTCCTGAATTCAACCCTGGTACACAAAATCAAAAAAGAAAAGGTTAAATTGTTTAAGTAAATCAAAAAAGAAAATGAAAACTTACCATCCCTCCCCAGCAATGGCGCCAAAATTTTATTGAGGAAAAACCTCCATACAAAATACAAAATTTCAGAATTACAAAATAGAAGTGCAAGTTCTCAATACTACCATGATAGCAAGTGGCTATGCGGGTCGTGATCCACAAGGAGGGACTAGCGATGGAAGCTTTTAAGTAAGTTCGTTTCTTTTTGAGTTTACAAAAATATGTTAGAAATTTCTTCTCAGCTTTAGAATAAGAAAACAAAAAGGTTAAGTTAGAAGATGTGAAAAAGATGATAAAAGAAAAAAATGATAATAATGTTGTTGTTGTTTTATTTCCAAAAGAAAAGAAAAAAAACTAAATAAAGAGGAGAATGTTGATTTTGGAGGAGAATTCTAAACTAAGAATTAAAAGAAAACTAAAAATTCTTACTTACCTTTTTTGTGCTCATATACCTTGGATCCGTTGCTACGACTTACCTAGTCTCTGAAGGCGATCAAGCATGGCATGTAGGATCTTCCCCGTTCTCGATGTACACTACGAATAAAAGAGCAAGCTAAACTAGCAAAAGGAATGGTTGTTCATCACCATAGGCCATCAAGGGCACTTGCAATGGCGAAGCAATCTCGAGGCTATCGGATTCACTTTGATTGCAAACACATCAGAGGAAAGCAAACAAAAACATGAGTAGAGAAGAAAAAAAAAACCTTGATTTAATTCAAATAACAATGAAAGAAAAGACTTACTTACATCGGTTTCACTTTCAATACAAGCCTGCTCTTATTCCTCCATGAAGCTCTCCTCTCCTCTCAGTTATATAAATAAAATAAAAAATTACATAAAAGAAAAAGAAGAACCTAGGTTAAACCTATACAAGAATTTATTCTACTCTCTGCTTCCTCTTTCTCTACCTCTGATATGTGGGGTATTTATAGGATAAAAATGATAAGTAAATAAGTCAAAAGATAGGGGGAACTGGCTATTTCTTAATTTGAATCCTCCCCTTATCTCCAAATTTGATTTGATGTTGATATTCAATTCTGATCTGCAGCTTGTTTGTGTGTTGATTGCTGAATATAATTTATCAAATGATAGAATTAGAAATAGTAATCAACGTAAGAGTTGTAGCCCTTTAAGTCTTCTTTCTGTATCATCTTGAATCATCAGATTTGCGTTTTGGTAGTGAAAGTTATGATTCAAAAATTAAAATGTGTTCAGTCTGAATCCAAGTCTAAATTGCTTCATCTTATCTGTTGATCTTCTCTCTATCCATTTATCCTTTTGGATTTTAAATTTTAGCTTTAGATTTGATGATCTATCTCTTTATTCTCAGTGAATCCAATAGGGACTTCTTCTAATCTATTTTCCTTTGAATTTGAATGATATTATCTCATTTGATATACCCGGTCTTCAGATAAGATGGCCTTTAGAACTTCTGGATTTGAATCGATCCCCTTTCTTTTGAACTTTTGGATTTAATTGGATAAATCTGTATATCTCTCTTTTTTCTTTCTTAATTATCCTACATGCCATTAAACATGAAAATACATTAATAGCAGAGTTTTATTTAAATAAAAATCAGAAGTGTGACACATATGATATGAAAACATGCAACGCACATGTGTGATCAATTGTTGAACTTAACGATGAACTGGATGCTATTGATGTGATGTTAAACTTAGCATCTCTCATCTCAGCTTTGGTATGAAAGCCTGAGAAAAGTGACTGTCATAGGTTTAATGTTGAACTTGGCAGCAACTTAATCACTGTTAGAGGTGTAGTGTTAAACTTAACAATAATTTATTAGAGGTGTGATGTTAACATGACAAGAGTTAATTTACGATATGAGCAATTTTGAGGACTTATCATTCTATTGACGAGAATTGACAAGTGAAGTTTGGAATGTCAGAGGTTTAGTGTTAAACTTGACAAGAGTTTGTTTGCGATATGAGCAATTTTGAGGACTTGTGACTCTATGTACGGGAGTGACAAGTGAAAGTTTATACTCGCTTGGGAGTATTGAAACTTTTCACTGTTAGAGGTTTAGTATTAATATAGCAGTAATTGAGCTTGTGGACCAACCACTCCATGTGAGGGAGTTGATAGGGGACTTTAGTGGAAAATAGACTGAATTGTCAGAGGTGTAATATTTAACGTGACAAACATTGATTTTCTAGGGGGATGAGAGGTTTGCCATTAGAGTTGTAATATTAACACAACAGCAGAGATTTTGACTGAGTTTTGTTGTTAGAGGTTTAATGTTAATTTGACTGACTCTACTCGAGATCGAGAGAAATGGTTTGTCAGAGGTTTACTGTTACGTGAAAAGTACCTGCTTATTTCATCAAAAAAATAGACACAGGTATTTTTTGTGTTCCTATCAATCGTCGGTAGGAATTGGTAATAGATTTTGGAGGAGAGGACGGGACCAAGTCCCTTAGGATTTTTAGCAAATCCTCAACTATCGACGAATTTAGTATGCCTCTACCAACTACCGTTTGAGTTGGGCTAGCCATATTGTTCCCCTCAACATGATGAGTTGTCGAGAACTTATGTTGGAGTTAAAAGTCAACATTTTCCTTTACTCTTAACCGTCAGAGGCGTCAGATGTTCATAGATAAACTAGAGAAGAGTAAGAAGGCTAAAACTGAAGTTTTAAACTTTGTTTCTCCTTCAATGTTTAAATCATGCATCATGATGTAACCAGCGTTCGGTCAGCTCGACACTGATCGACTGTGATATGATCCGTTGAAATATCTTTTCTTTGGCACTCTTTCAAATATCTTGGATTTGGAAGTTTTGATCAGAGGTGTAATATTAACCTGATCATAGGAAGAATCCTGCCAAGTTCATAGACGAACTAGAGAAGAGTAACAAGGCTAAAATCGAAGTTTCGCACTTTGTTTCTTCTTCGATATTTACATCATGCTTCATGATATAACCAGCATTTGGTCGGCTCGACACTGATCGACCGTGATGTGATCTGTTGAAGAAAGAAGCTTTTCTTTGGCGCTCTTTCAAACATCTTGGATCTGAAAGTTTTGATCAGAGGTGTAATGTTAACCTGATCATAGCAAGAATCCTATCAGGGATAGTATTTCTTCAACAATCTGCCGTTGATTGGCATCATTAGCGTATCGCCATCTGGGGTTATAAGGCAGTATGCTCTATTTGAGTAGACCGACTCCATTACAAATGGTCCTTCTCATTTGGGCTGGAATTTCCCTTTGGTCCTATGCGTCATCTCCATGGGACTTCTGACAGCTAAGATAAGGTCACCTTTCTTGAAAGTCCGCTCCTTCACTTTCTTGTTGAAGACTCTGATAATTCGAGCTTGATAAAGCTCAATTTACTGTTGATCTTGCAGGCGTTTATCGTCCAAAGTTTCCTGCTCCTGGAGTTATAGTCGATGCTTCTCCTCATTTTTCATCTCCATTGTCAAGGCAACGTGCAGAGATGGGATCTGAATTTTTAGTGGGAGTACGGTTTCACACCCGTATACCAAAAAGAACGGTGTAGCTTTCATCGGGGTTCTCACTGTCGTACGATAAGCCCATAAGCCTTCACCAACTTATCATCCCAGTCGCATTGGCTCTTCGGGATGAATTCTTTGAGAAGTTCCCAATGGTCTTATTGAAAGCTTCCACAAGGCCATTAGTGGCTGGATAGTATGCCATTGAAGACCCACTCTGGAACTTAAACTTGTTGCAGAAGCTCAAAAAGGCTTGGCTGACGAATTAAAGCCCATTATCATGGACAATCCGTCGTGGCACGCCAAAGCGGTATACCATGTGATGTTTAATGAACATGATCACGTCATATGTCTTTACCTCCCTTAAGGGGATAACTTCAACCTACTTGGAGACGTAATCAGTTATGACTAGGATAAACCGATGTCCTTTGGATAAAGGTGGGCTGATAGGACCAACCACATCATTCCCTACATTTCGAAAGGCCAAGAAGAAGTTGTAGGGCGAAGATGTCCCGGTGACTGGTGGATGAAGTCACCATGGACCTGACAAGAGTGACATCGCTTAGCGTAAGCGATGGCATCAAGGATCATTTTTGGCCAATAATATCTCAGTTGTCGAAGTCGATCTCCAAATTTTGGACCAGGCTGGTGAGCTCCACACATTCTGTCATGAGCCTTTTTGAGCATTTCCTGTGCCTTTTCGTGTCACAGGCAGCGGAGGATGATTCCATTATGCGATCAGCGATACAGTGCTCTTGTGACCGCATTGTAATAGAATTTAGAGCTTTCCTTCTAATGCCAGCCGCCTCTTTAGGGTCATCAGGTAAAATGTCATACAATACGTAGTCGATGTATAGGAATCACTAATCTCTGAGCTCTAGACTTGCCGAAGTCTCTAGGGCTTCTTTGACTTGAAGGTTCCCTACTGGAATCTGATCATTTCTGATGGCGAGTTTTAGATAGTACATATCATGGCTGTAGACGAGTACTTTCTCTGCCGCTCCGGCTGGAAGAGCCAAGGAGGCAGCGAGGGACGCCAGTGCATCTACATGCGCATTTAGCTGGCAAGGTACATGGTCAATGTATAAGTTTCTGGAATTCTCTGCCATGTGGATAGTTATATTATGATAGGGTACTAAGTTTTCATGTCTGACTTCGTACTCCCCACAAACCTGGTTAACGATGAGCTTTGAATCACCGTATGCTTTGAGATTTTTAACACCAATCTCATCGGCGATTTGCATCCCGATCAAGAGAGTATTGTATTCTGCTACATTGTTGAAATATGGCTCAGTTAGTGAGAGTGCATGAGGGATTACGTAGTTCTATGGGGAGACAAGTACTACCCCCACTCCTGCTACAATATTTCCTCTCGGACCCGTTTTTGATGCGCCGTCGAAGAAGAGTTGCCACGCCTGTCCTTAGAAAGATGTCTGGGCCAAGCAAACTTCAGAGACCTCATCTGGGAGATCTTCATAAAGTTTGGTTATTCTCGGATCTGGATGCTCGGCCAAGAAATCTACCATCGCTGGTCCTTTCACAGCTTTTTGTGGCAGGAATTGCATCTCAAATTGGAAGAGCAACATGGCCCATTTTGCCAATCGACCATTCAGTGATGATGGCTTCGTCATAAGCAATCTTAAAGGATTGACTTTTGATATGACATGCATGGTTTGGCCCACCAAGTAGTGTCGCATCTTCTGGACAGCGAATACCAACGCCAAGCATTCTTTTCTGATCAGGTTGTATTGATGTTCAACTCCAATCATACTTCTATTCAGGTAGTAGATTGCCCGTTCGTGTCCCTTATTATTATTCTGGGCTAGTAAAGCTCCTAAAGAATGATCCATCGCTTGTACGTATATCAAGAAATTTTTCTGACACCGGAGCTGTAAGGACAGGTAGATGCGTGAGGTACCGTTTGATTTCCTCGAATGCTTGTTGGCAAGCATCGTCCCAAATGAATGAAACACCCTTCTTAATCAATTTAGTGAAGGATTGGCATCGTCCTGAGAGATTTGAAATAAACCTACAGATATATGCTAATCGCCCCTGTAATCCTCTAAGCTCTTTAAGATTCTTTGGAGGTTACATCTCCTGGACAGCGCGGACTTTCTCTGGGTCGAGGTGGATTCCTTTGGATGTGATGACAAACCCTAAGAATTTACCGCTTGCTACCCCCAGGAAGGATTTGGTGGGGTTTATTTTTAATTGATGCGCCCACATGATATCAGATACTGTCTTCAGATCTGCTATGTGATCGCCTTTGGCATGACTTTTCACTGCAATATCATCTACATAGCATTTCACTATTTTGCGTATATGCTCGTGAAAAATTGCATTCATAGCTCTTTGATATGTTGGCTCCGCATTCTTCAATTCGAAGGGCATGACAGTATAGCAGATTATCCCTAGTGGTGTCCTTAAAGATCCATGCTTCTCACCATTAGGGTACATTTTAATTTGATTGTATCCAGAGAATCCGTCCATGAAAGACATCTGTTCAAACTCACACGTGTTGTCTATCATGACATCCGTGATTGGAAGGGGAACTCATCTTTAGGACACGCCTCATTTAGATAACAAAAATAATACAAACCCAGATCTTCCAATGATATTGGCTACCTAATCAGGGTGTTATTCTTTCCTGATAAAACCAGAGTCTATAAGCTTCTTGACTTCCGACTGTATCGCTTCCATTATCTCAAGACAGAACTGTCGTTGTTGTTGCTTGATGGGTTTCCCATCAAGATTGATGTTGAGTTGATTCATAGCCACTTGAGGATCAAGCCTAGTCATATCCTCGTAGTTTCAAGTGAAAACATCTATATACTTTCTTACAAGAGATATTAGATCTTCCTTCTCAGAGGGTGATAAGCTTTCACTTATAAAGATGGGCTTAGGATTAGCCTCATCTCCCAGATTGATTTGGGTAATCTTATCCTCTGTGAGTGGTTCGCGTTGGTTGAAGCGGATATCCCAGAGAGTATTTAAGTGTTTGATCCAAGGATCTATATCCGACTAGATCATCTCTTCATCTCCATCTTCCGGGTGGCTTATTGAAACTATGTTTACCGAAAGTTCTTTGAAGATATTGCCGACACTAACATCTGACTCTCATGATGATGTACCCGACGAGTTGTCATGATATAATGACTCTTCAGACTCAGAGGCTGACGAGAAAAAAGTTAACACATAGCCCACCCCTACGAATTGGATGATAATAATCAAGGGCTTTTCCATCATTTTGGAACGAAGGATCAAAGCAATGTTCTCCTCCATTTGCCAAAGTTCAAGCCAGGACCACTTGTTAGGTCATACCCCATGTTCCCCATCATTCTGAGTACATTTGGCTTTTAATGAGAGAATTAGAGAGGTTCATCCTCACTTTCTGAGTCTTCGCAAGTCATTGGTTTGGACTCGACTCTTTCGAAAAGGATCAGTTTTTGGCCTTTGTGTCTTGCTGAGACCTGGAATAAAGATCCTTGCGCATCACTGACGCCTTGATATACCATGAGAGATGACATCACTGGTACATGCAACGATGTCAGGGCGTCTATTGCTGACCGGGGGTTATCTCTACATCGGTACTAGTATCTGATGGCACAGAATCAGAAGCAAACACAGAAAAGCAAACCAAATATAATTCTTTATTAATATACCACTTGCCTATATCATTGGCAGTGTTATTGACATCGAGCTTATTAATGCTCGTTACAAGTGGATTCAGCTCCTAAAGACATTCTTCTTTTGCTTCTGGCTTAACATCAGCTTCATTACCAAAGTCTGGTTCCTTTGGTTATGGATTCTCATCTGTCTCCAGGGAATCCTAGTACAGGAGGGAGTCTATGAAGTAGTACTCTACCCCTTTGAACGGATACCTTGCAGCTATCAATGTTTAGACTTTTCCATCTCCATCAATATACTTCATGACTTGATGGAGAGCAGAGGGAACAATAGAATTGCGATGAATCCATGGTCATCCCAGCAGCAAATTATATGAAGTGTGGGCATTGATAACATAGCACGTCACCTCGGATCTTAATTCCCCAATTTGACATTTGAGTTTAATCTTTCCCATTAGGCGCGTACCATTAGCGTTGAAACCATAAATGGTAGTTTGGGTGGCGGTCAATCGGTGAGTGAGGATCCCCAAGTACTGCATGACCCGGCAGGCATAATGCTCAACGCGGATCCTAGATCAACCTGAATGCAGGTTATTTCAGACGATTTAATATACCTTGCGAAGTATAGAGGCCTATCATGTTTTCCCTTAAACTGCATGTCATCTGGCATGAAGGTTATGCAGGGGGCATGTTGAGAGGTGTGGAGGCAGTCTTCTTCATTTTTCTCCTGTGGTTCAGCCAAAATTCGGACCATGAAGACCTCGACATCAGCTAAAGCTTCTCGCAGAGCTTCTCTTGTTGACTTTGATAGTTGCAGGAACTCGTAAAGGGTGATCCTGACCGGAATATTGGACAGTTAAGCTAAGACATCAAAGCGGTAAGATGTTGAAGATCCTTCTGGTTTGTCCTTCGGGATAGCCTTGGAATACCGAAGCTCCTTTTGCTTCTCCATGGGTTGCTTCGTGGATGGCTTGGTTGGTTCTGGGTAAGTGTAGATGGATTTGCTACCATCTTATCGTATTTCTTCAAGTACGACTGACCTGAACGAGTTTTGGCCACAAGCAGTGCATTGAGCTCTACAGCAAAGATGATTGTCTCCTCCTCCGAGTCAATTAGCGAGGGGACTTCAGTTTTTGCTCTCGGGAGGAAGCACGCACCACATTGCAAGGCGAAGCTTTTGCTTTGGCTTTAGACTTCCTGTTAGTAACAGTAGTCCATTGTTGGCCTTCCACAAGGTCAGGATGAACCCATATGATTTCTCCCTGAGGAGTAGGAATAGGTACGAGGCCTTTATCCTGTTGGTGGTGTGGGTCTATATTAAGTATCCTTAGTTCCCTTTTTGGATGGGAACTACTCCGGCCGGTATTGGAGGATGTACCCCGAATTAAAGAAATGATATCATGTTGACTGTCACTTTCTTCTGCTCTGGACGGAGCTTGAGCACCTTCGCATCAACCAAAACTTGGAGGATATATTTAAAGATGTAGCAGCTCTTAGTAAGGTGCCCCAACATCCTGCGATACAAATAGTAGTTGGAATTATCGGTCTTGCCGACTCCTCGGGACGTCTAGCTTTAGGAAGCTTCAATCTATTGGTCTTGTTGAGTAACTTGAACAACGAATTAACAAGCTCGTCGTTGAAGGAGTACTATTTGTTGACGCGTGGCTGACTTGAAGAACTATCCTCTCTAGTCGTCTAAAGTTTAATCGGAGACTTCATCTATGTCGCCAATGTGTCCTTCCATTTCGATTGGAAAGATACTTTCGACGTGTGCCTTGTCGACTTTTCGGGTTTAGGCTTTCTGCCCTAACCTTGGAGACAATCTTTTTTGCCTGTTCATCTTGTTAGACTAACTATTTTCAGGTACGACTTTCAGCAACTCCTATCTGAGCTAGGAATGAGTTTGCAAATTGTTCGGTATGTTTCCACCAGTGTGGCCTGGGTTATACCGCTAGGACATCAGAGCGCCATATTCGAAAATCTCTCCACAAATACTTTGACTGACTCTCCTTTTTGTTGCTCGTCGCCAGTAGAGTTGGCATGGAAATCTCATAGTCATCTTCGAAGCAGCGCATAAGGAAAAACTTCTCCAGATCACCCCAGTTCTTGATGGAGCCTTCTGGGAGCTTTCATGAACCATTCGAAAGCGAGTCCTTTTAGAGTGCCAATGAACAAACGCGCCAAGATGGCATCATTTGCTACTACATTCCCTGTCTGAGACTTGAAGTAGTATATGTGTTGGTTCAGTTACCCTTTGTCATCGAAGGTCTATGGGTCAGAGCTTTGAACTTTAGAGGGTACGGAACAAGATCTCATTCAGCCAGGTACGACCAGACCACTCCTGCTTCTTGGAGGCCTTTTCGATTGGTGAGGGCTTTAAGACGCTGCTCCAGTTTATTCATCCTTTTGGAATGAGTGCTCCCATTCTCCGAATTACCTCCCTCTTCTGATGGAGGCTTGGACGACTCAGAGTTGGACTGCTCCTTCTCCTCGGTATGTGCAGAAGACGAGCTTTCCTCCTCGTCTTCCATTTGCCCTTGGATTTCTTAGAAGAAGTTTTGGCCTTCGGCTTCTTCTTGCCCTCAAGCAATTGTGAAAGCATCTGCTTGTGGGTGTCGATAGATTCTTGTTAGGTGCGAATCATATCGAGTTATTCTCTCTGGACCTGGGCTTGCTGTTCAAAGCGCTTAGCCATTTCTTCAGGAGTACTTGCCACAAACGCGAGGGCTTTCTTCTCTACAGAAGAGTTTGAGGCCTGTGATTCCGCAGTGACAGAGTGTGATTCACTTATTGCAGTACCTTGGGCTAGGATACTGTAGTCAACTAGGGCTATCTGCCAGTTCAAGTGCGGATATACCGGTAAACACCTTCTGGTTCAGTGTTAGACTCGTCAGTGCTTGGACTTACCATGTCCACAGTGACTTCAGGGTACTCCGTATCAGAGAGAGTTCTCCTTGTGCGGGAATGACGTCTTTTGGCCGATTAGGAGACTGATGTAGATGATAACCATCTGAATACTGACTGTTTGCTTACATGCGAGCTGCAGTAACATTCAGAGAGCACCTCTATAATAAACCGTTCACAGTAACATAATGGAGTGATTTGGTGAACACTCCTCTTCTTTGTCAAGTAATCCCTTAGATCCGTTGGAGGGGGATTGAAGAGGCCAACCTCGAGTCTCTGGAGACAAGGACTTTTCAGCTCTTTAATGTTGACCTTGTTCGCCACTCCAAGATGCAGGGTTCAGAGACGCGGAGCTCACATTCTACAGAACAGATGCGACTCTCATGTTTTGGCTTAGATATGCGGGTCTCGTGCCTCTGTTGAGAAGAGACACGGACCTCGCGTTACTGATTGTTACATTTGGCTAGCGACATTTAGGAACACAAACTTTCTGAGTCCCACATTCTGCCATAGAGATGGGAGTCTCGTGTCTCTAAGAAGAGGCATGGACCTCGCGTTGCTATTTATCGTGTTCGGCTATCGATATTTGGAAAATGCGGACTTTCTAAGTCTCACATTCTGTCATAGAGATGCGGGTTTCGTGTCTCTGAGAAGAGGCATGGACCTCGCGTTGCTGAGTGTCCTCGTGTTTGAAAGGTAAATCCTCAAAGACGCAAGCCTTTTGAGCTCCGCGTTTTGGTCTCCAAATGCAGACTTCGCGTGATGACGTAACTCAGAAGACATAGGCATGAGCCTTGTGTTCTGCATCTGCTGGACAGATAGTTGTTCCAACTTATTGCATTTGTTGTCGACGTTCGGCATTTGGTTATGTTTCAAGGGTTGTTGGGAACCCCCGATAACTTAGAGCTGAGGAAAGGCGTGGCTAAATTGGCCTTCAATGAGATTGGCCTCACGGGTCTCATAGGAGACGTTGACACAGGCCTGTGCGAAATGACGCTCCTTGCGCAAGCCATCTTTTGGGAAGTCTCCGAAGGGACTTGAGAGCGGACCTTCGAGGAGACCTTGCGGTTTACCGGCGCCTAGGGCTCTTGGAGCCAGAAGAGAGGAACTCTTCATACTTTACCTGGTCGAATTTACAGCAAATGACTCGACCATTTTTTCCATGAAGGTGACATCACTTGCACCATAACTTGCTCACCAGTAGAGAAAGTATTCCCCAGTAGAGTCACCATCTCTTGTTCCTCGAGAAAAATTGAAGCATGTAAATTCTTCTTTGGATTGTAAAGAATTACAACAGATTAATAATTGATTACAAGAGAGGGGAGAATGATTTGATCTCTCCTTTGTTTAAAGCTGGGTTCTTAATGTAGCAGTGAAAAGTGAATCTTGTTTTTATTGACAGGGCGAACGTCAAGCTCTTCTAGGAATCTTCTCTTCGGATTACGAATGGAGTAGCACAGCCCCTATCCAATAGAATATCAAAGAGACTCAGGCAAAAACTTGTACTCAGCAAGTTGGTAGAAGAGTTTAACTCTTTTTTAGGGCCTCCTCAGCTGAAAACCTTGATCAAATTCGATCTAAAATTTGCTCTTCCTTCCACTTAGTTCGACCGACCTAAAATTCTGACCCCTCTAAATAGCAAACTGAGCTATTTATAGGGGTTTCAGGGGTAAAACTATTCTCTAAAATTCTCCATAATGGGGATAAGTTCCCTTATTACGTGAACAGTAACTAACCTGATAATGAGGGTAGTTACAACTAAGATGCAGGGCTCTTCTGTAGGTGAAACGGGGGCTTTGAGCTCTGCGTTTTAACGTTTGAGCTTTGCTAGACACGGGCTTCGAACCTTGCGTCTTGGCATTGCATTGATTTTGAGACGCGGACTTCGAACCTTGCGTCTTGGCACTGCAATGATACTGAGACGTGGACTTCAACCTCTGTGCCTTGGTGTTGCAGTGATGTTGCGAGGCGGACATCGAGCTCTGCGTCTTGGCATTGCAGAGATAGCTAGGACGCGGGCTTTGAACCCTGCGTCTTTGCATTGCATAGATGGCTAGGACGCAGGCTTCGAACCCTGCATCTTGGCATTGCAGTGTGTA